>OY755249.1:38954760-39382957 GCA_963576725.1 Azorinus chamasolen
AGAGAGAGAGAGAGAGAGAGAGAGAGAGAGAGAGGCCTAATGCTCGTCCCTGGGGCTGTCGGAATCAAGTGAGGGGATCTAATAAAACATCCCAGGTCGATTTTCATTTGAAACAGGAGGTCTAAGAGATACCCAGGGAACCCTTGTCCGTAAGAGTTTAGCGGACATGATCCACCCAGTTGCCGGGCTGGCACAAAACTCTTCGTCCAGGTCAGGCAAACGGGAAAGAAGTCCCGTGGAAGTAGAGAGACTCCCTAGACTTAATTAGGTTAGGGAGGTCCTCTTTTTCGACTGACACTAGCACGGAAGAGGATAGAGGACCCCTGTGAATAGGATTCGGGGGTCTAGGGCAGACAGAGGGTGGGATGATTCTAAAACAATCTTCACACGTATTCTCAACAGAAAATATTGATGTTCAGAATCATCTAAAGAAACAGAGGACTAAGTCCCGTCTAAATCTGAGTGAGAGGCTTCCACAAAGTCTGATTCCCTTAAAAAATAGGACCATCCCTAGGAGCCATAATGGACAAAGTGTCTTCCTGCTCTCCCTCAGAATCCGCCCTGGTGAACGCCATGGATAGCAGAACCCGGGAAGAGTGGGACCCGCCACAGACATAGAAGTGTGGACTGTGGGTTCACGTGAGAGCTATTCTCCCTCTATGTGAAGCTTGCTGGTTCCCAGAATTAGTGTCGGCTATCGAGAGCGACCAGCCGGCGAATCTGAGGAGGCAGAGCGATGTCTTCGCATAGAAGAGTAATGGTAAAACATCGATCTGCGATGAGAGCGGTGCGAGTGCCGGTTCCCATTAGAAGAATAAGGTTTTTACGCCTCCAAGGTGGTGGGTGGGATGGGGGCTGGTGAGTCCGAAGTGTACTCAGAAGATGAAGGGTAATTGCAGGGTCTAGACGACCAAGAACGTCTAGACTTAGCCAGAGCAGCTTCCTGTTGACTTTCACCACTGTAATGCGGTGTAGAGACAGAATGCCCTGTAGAAAAGATTGGACTGGTAGATTTACCGGTCCACTTCGGTATCCTGGTCCAAAGGACCAGACCGGGCCACCGGAGGACCGTTGGAGAGCAAATTTAGGACACCGGGCCAAAGAATACACAGTGACATCTTTGGGCGGGGGCTCGGTAGACCGGTCTGCTGGTGACGTCATGAAACGGAAGCACTAACGCCAGGACACCGGGAACGGGGACGGATAACTGGGCCTAGATTCAGCGGGACCAGGCAAAACTCTTCACACAACAAGCGGACCGGGAGACCTGGCAACAATAGTACCTGGGACCAGAACAAAGGGCACCATTCAAGTGGTAAACGGGGAACCCGCACCCGGGCCAGCAGTTGGGTGCCGATCTGCAACTAACAACTGGGGAATCGACTGCACCACAGGGGCTGTTGACGAAAGATATTTTAAAGAAGAAGCAGGCTTCTTCTGAGCTTTAGAGGACAGTGATTTGTCTGTTGCGAGGGAGTCGCTGACCAAAGAGAAGAATACTTATTCCGTCGGGCAGCAAGCTCCCACGTCTCCCCTGTCCAGAGGGATGAAACTGGACAGGGAACTGACGCGGAGCATCCGCAGCAGGCCAGACACACTTAATGAGTTGTCCAGCCTGTCGCGAAATGCTCGCAAGAAGCCTTGCGTTGCTCTGGCATGCTGTGGTAAATAATCAAGCAAATGCATAAGACATCGCGAGTAAGTTAGAAGTCACGCAAGGCTAATATGGGTAAACATAAGCTGATGATTACAGTCGAGATGCTATATATTTTCTATTGCATTGAAAAACACCCATAACAGTAATATTCTTCATAAAACATGCATGAGGCTCAATTCCTCTGCTGTAATTTCTTACAAGAAATGTGTTGTTCACATACATGTATATTGCAATATAATAGAAAAACTTACTTTCCTACAACAGTTTACATTCTCATTAATATTCATGATTTTGAAATAATATTCATTATCTACATATTTATATACATGAACATCAATATCGCTGTTTCAGTCAGTATCAAGCTCTATACTGGTTAACTAAAATAATCTCAGATAAAAAGAACAGCTCATTCAAGTGTGTTTATTTTACATCTCATTAATATTCATAACTATGCATTAATATTCAAGAACCCAAAGTAATGACCCTCTGCTCTTGTCAATTGTTGTTCAATATCTGGTATTTTACGTAAAATAAATAATAGAAAAGATAGTACACTCGAAACAATGCTAAATATAGGGCTTATGTTAAATTGCTTATTCATTTACGCACGTTATATGCAAATTAGCTTAAAAATACATGTTTTAGAAATATTACATGAACCAAAGATGTTTTCCTTTATTTTTTTGTTGATATTAAAACATTTAAATCTGAATTCAATAACTATTTGTATATTATTAGGCGTCTCAGACTAAAAACAAACTCGTCAAACTAAAAACGCATTTTTTACTTCCCCATTAATATTCATAAGAATGCATTATAAGAATGCATTATATGTATTAATAGAATTACATATCGTATTCAAGCTATATGTTTCTGCTTTACGTTGGTTCTTGTTTTGTCCTTCTATTGTCTCTAAAAGCAAAGTTATGAAGCATTTTCTTAATCAAGATAGTTTCGAAATTTACCTCGGGTTACCATGGAAACCGTTTAATAAAACATAGCTGGGGCACAATTATTTTGGGGGAATGCTCAAAAAGTGTTCTGATTACCCCAACGAACAATTTAAACCTGAATTCAATAATTTTTGTGCATTAATATGCCTCTAAGACTAAACAAAATACTCATTTTTCTAAAAACGCGGATTTTTATACTTCCTCATTAATATTCATAAGCAATCATATATGAATATTATTAAAATTATATATCATAATCAAGATATATGTCTCTGCTTTACTTTGGTTTTTGTCTTGTCCTTCTATTGCCTCTAAAAGCAATGTTATTATGCATTTTCTGAACCAATGATGTTTCGAAATTTACCTCCTCGCGTTACCATGGAAACCGTTCAATAAAACATAGATGGGACAAAATTACTTTGGGGGAATGCTCAAAATGTGTTCTGATGACCCCAACAACCAATTTAAACCTGAATTCAATAATGTGTGTGCATTAATAAGCCTATCAGACTAAACAACAAGCTCCATTTTCTAAAAAACGCATTTTTTTTACATTCTCATGAATATTCATAAGAACGCATTTATGAATATTAATTAAGTCATATACCATATTCTAGCTATATGTCTCTGCTTTACTTTGGTACTTGTTTTGTCCTTCTATTACATCTAAAAGCAAAGTTATTACGCATTTTCTGAACCAATGATGTTTCGGAATTTACCTCGGGTTACCATGGAAACCGTTTAATAAAACATAGATGGGACAAAATTATTTGGGGAAATACTCAAAATGTGTTCTGAGGACTCCAACGAACAACTTAAACCTAAATTCAATAATTTCTGTGCATTAATAAGCCTCTCAGACTAAACAACAAACTCCTTTTTTCTAAAAAAATCACATTTTTTACTTCCTCATTAATATTCATAAGAATTCATTTATGAATATTAATAAAATCATATATCATATTCAAGCTATATGTCTCTGCTTTACTTTGGTACTTGTTTTGTCCTTCTATTGCTTCTAAAAACAAAGTTATGGCGCATTTTCTGAACCAAGGTAGTTTCGAAAATTACCTCGGGTTACCATGGAAACCGTTAAATAAAACATAGCTGGGACAAACTTATTTTTGGGGGCATGCTCAAAATGTGTTCTAAGGACCCCAATGAACAATTTGGTACCCATGAAAAAAAGTCTAGGGGGGGATGCTACGGTAACCACTACTAGGACCCAGCCTAGTGGCAGCTATACATTAAAAGCCCAACCTTTATTCTGATAAGACTCGCATTTTGACAAAATTTACAAACAGAACAGACCCAGATCAGACGGCTTCTGTAACCGGCTCCTGTTTGCTTTTTAATTTATATACATCGGAATTTACAGTTTCTGTCACGGCTAAAATCATGTTTAGTCAACTCATCCACATAAGAGCTTTGAACTCACCCATTTGTCATATTGAGGGGACATGGCAAACAATTAATATAGTTGAACTTCGATATCTCGAACTCGCAAAACTCGAAATTCGGGATGACTCGAAGTAAAAATTCGGTCTTTCCAAAATTTAGAAAACAGAATTGTACAAACTGTATCACCATGCATATAATATAGAAACACATGTGACAGCTTAATGCGGGTTTAAAGTAATGCTGAAGGCTCCTACAGCAGGCAGCTGTCAGCCTTACTTTAGATCTGCATTAAGCTGTGAACTTGAGAAATTGTTCTGATAAGAATCGGATGAGTAATTTGTATGGTCCCTTGAAGTTCGAGATATCGAAGTTCAACTGCATTGGTATATAAACCATTGACACCCATAGAGTTTAAGTAAACAGTCGATTCTGATCAAAGGGTCATCTGGTCTTGGTCAATGCTGTGTGTCTATGTCTCATCCATGGGATCATGGGAGTTAAAGGGTTCATTAAGGGACCTCAAGTAAGGAGGGGTCACGGTTTAAATGAGTGTTAGTTTTATACACAGTAGAAAGTTAACCCTTCGCTTGCTATTCACGTCAATATACCTACCTGTAAATAGTGAAGACCCAGATGAGACAGCTCCTGCAGGATCTGTCTCATCAGGGTCTGCACTATTTACAAGTTGATTGTGCAACCAGTGCACTCCACCGCAGAGATTACACAGCGAAATACTTGTACACAGTGAAGATATATGTAATTATACAACAGGGCATGGGTAAATAAGGAGAAATGTGTTTTAAAATCCAGCAAGAGAAGGGTTAAATGTATTTTTGTGCGTTTCCTTCGATTTGTCTTGTAATTGTTATTGTGATGTTTCATGTCTGATGATGTTTTGGTACCGTGCCCTTATGTGTGTGTGTGTGTCGCTCGCTGTATGACTATCTTCCCACTTTTTGTTGTTGCTTGCTTTAGAGGGGATTCATTGTACTTAGAAATAAACGCGCAATATTTGTGCTGGAATATTGACTGTCCAGACTGATATTTGTTCACGTTTCACGTGTATATGACACTCCTGGTACAAAGGCATTTGTAAACAAATGAAAGGCAGGCGGGTATAAACTTTCATCGATTGAAGAGTTGACATGCATTTACAGTTAACCCTCTCTAAACTGGACGTTCAAATTAGTATCAATGCCAAGTGACAGCTTGGTGCAATGTGAAAGTCGTGCAGAAAGTGTCCTAGAAGAACTTTCTGTATGACTTCCACTTTACATTCAGCAGTCACCTGCCTTAAGTATCTAAATTCTTCTATTTCAAACTTAACAGTTCTCTTGCTGAACTTTAAATTACATTTCTCCTTCTTTACCCATGCCCTGTTGTATAATTACATATATATTTACTGTGTACAAGTATTTCGCTGTGCAATCACTGCTGTGGAGTGCACTGGTTGCACAATCAACTTGTAAATAGTGCAGACCCTGATGAGACAGCTCCTGCAGGAGCTGTCTCATCTGGGTCTTCACTATTTACAGGTAGGTATATTGACGCGCTTAGCAAGCGAAGGGTTAATTGGTTTATAAAATTGTTCGGAATACTGAATCAGATAATTTAAGATCATTTTCTGAAAGTACAAAATTGCTTCTTTTCCGGTCAGTAATGAAATATAACTGAACTTCGTCAGTCTATCTTTTCTTTTTCTTCGCGGAAGAATATTCTGCACTAGGACTAAGAGACTAATCAAAGATATGCAACCCACATACAGTTGAACTTCGATATCTCGAACTCGGATAACTCGAACTTTGGGATAACTCGAACAAAAAGTTCAGTCCTTCCAAAACTTACAATATAGAATTGCTCCAAAATGTATTGTTACATATATCTAGAAACACACGTGGCAGCTTAATACAGATTTAAAGTAATGCTGAAAGCTCCTACAGGAGCTTTCAGCATTACCTTAGACCTGTATTAAGTTGTGGCCTTGAGAAATTGTTCAGATTAGAAATCGGATGACTCGAACTCCTCTTATTTCGAACCAATTTGTACGATCCCTTATAGTTCGAGTTATCGAAGTTCAACTGTACATGTATTATTTATTTCATATAAAAACATGATTTTGCCTGCAGATAATTTGGTTTGATTTTTGAAAAACAAAATATGAAGTAAAAACCCTCTAAACCGGACGTACATTATAGTATAAATATCGTTCTTGGAGACAGGTTACAGCTTAATAAAGGATGAAAGTCATGCAGAAAGCTCTTACAGGAGCTTTCTGCATTACTTTTACCTTGTATTAAACAGCCATCTACATAGAATATTTAAATTCTTCTCTACTGTAATTCCTGTTAAGAGTGGTTTTGCTGCACAAACACATGCATGTAGAAGAAATATCTCTAAGATAACTACAGTAAAACCTCTCTATAACGGACACTAGTTTGTGTTAATTATTTGGTAATTGGGGCAGGTGGTCGCTTAAAGCAAGGTGAAAGTAAAACAGAACGCTCCTATAGGAGCGTTCTGTTTTACTTTCACCTTGCTTTAAGCAGCCACCTGCATTTAACACAAAATACTTGATGTAATTTAGTGGCCGTTTTAGAGAGGTTTTACTGTATTTCATCCACGTAGTTGCCGGAACCCGACTCACAGAGCCTGCTGTAATGGGCGAACCTATATTTCCTTTGCAAACAGTTTGGATCCAGATAAGACGTCGAGTAGCTCTGCATGTCACCAGGATCCGAACTGTTCGACACAACACCTATGTACTAGAGAGAGTAATTGAAGGAAATGCCACTCTGAAACTTAAAGCAGACGACATTGTTTGCAGACGAAAATTATTATGCACCAAAAGAGATAAAAAAAAAGCATTTTGGCAATTTCCGGATGTTTTGGGTAGATAACAGACTCGAGTTACTGAGGTTATCTCTGCGGTAAATCTTAACCCTTTCACTGTTGAATATTCATGAAACAAATGATGACATCATGAATACTGAACTTCTCTAATTTCATATGTCGACACTTTTTTCTACTGATACAAACTGTAGAAGCCGATTTGTTATAAATTCATAAGCAAACAGAGAATATCCTGGTATGACAGCTCCTGTAGGAGCCAGCTGATCTGAACTATGTTTTGTTCGCAAATGTGCGAAAAGGGAAAAGGCGATTATATGAAGGAAAGGAACAAGCATTAAACTCCTATGTTATATAAGGTGAACATAAAAAAATTATATAAAACATATCCGTTTATCATGGCGGAGTGGTCCTGCTAAAGATATATGTGCAGTGACAAGTGTTGGCATTAATTGGTACAGCAAACAAAGTTTACTCTTCAGGGGTCCTCTGATCTGGGTCTACACTGTTTGCAAATGCCCCATGTATGGGATCACGGGCGATAACGGTTCTGTCATATCTCTTAGTGGTGTCATAAGTATGTGCAGATGAACTTCGATATTTCGAGCTCGGATAATTCGAAATCAGGATAACCTGAAGTAAACGTTCGGTCCTTCCAAACTTTACATGTACCACCTTCCACATTTGAGTATTACTGTTTTGTACATTTCTATTCAATGGGTATTAAAATTTGGACTAAACATAGAACAGGGAAAGGGTTAATGGGAGATAAAGGTTTAATCGTGAAACAATGGGGTTTGGATTGAAGTGATAGTGAAGTGATCACTGATTTCTGTCCCTATACCCCGTGTAAGAAATGCAATGTCCTCATTTGCAAATTGACCATTCGCGAGAAAAGCCGACATAGTATTCATGTACAGAAGTTGAACTGGCATTCGGCTAGCAGTTGCCAGTCACTGTTTCCAGAGAAAAGTCAAATTGGTGATGCTGACTTTGCAGCTGACTGCCAGTTGAGAGTAACCCTTCTCTTGCTGAATTTTAAAATAATTTCTCCTTTGCCCATATCCTGTTGTATAATTACATATATCTTCACTGTCTACAAATATTTCTCTTTTCAATCACTGCTGTGGGGTGCACTGTTGTAAATCAACTTGTAAATAGTGCAGACCCTGATGAGACAGCTCCTGCAGGGGATGTCTCATCAGGGTTTACACTATTTACAGCTAGGTGTATATTGATGTGAACAGTAAGAGAAGGGTTAACATTTCACGAGAAAGGTCAGTTCGGCATGTAAACTACAAATCTTCATCTGATGAAAAGTCACACGTTGTAAATATCAGTCAATTTCGAAACGGAGTTGACATTTACTTAAGTAATAAATTGAGTGGGTAAGTTGGTAACATCAAAACTACTCATAAATGTGTGATATTTGTCCTGAAATATTGACTATTTAGATTGATATTTGATTACACGTTTCGCGTTTATATAGCATCACTGGTACAAAGACATTTGTAAATAAATAAATGGTTGACTGATATAAACCTTTTGTTTCATCTACGTCATATTTGAAATCGAATAGTGTTTATACATGAACAGTAAAGATCATTATACGTTATTATCACATGGTTGCTTAACCCTTTCGCTGCCAATGCCGGATCTGTGATTACCTATGCAAACAGTTTGGATCCAGATGAGACGCCGAATAACTCGGCGTCTCATCAGGATCCAAACTGTTTGTTACTGTTACCATGTTTTTGAAACAAAAATGAAGAAAATCAAAATAATGAAAATTTGTAGCAGACGACAGAGTATGGCAGCGAAAGGGTTAATGCAAGGCAAACATAATGCAGAAATCTCCGATAGAAGCTTTCAGCATAATTTTTGTCATACATTAAGCTACTATCTGTTTTAAAAATCAAAGATTAGTATTCTCCCACGAGAGCTTTCTGTATAAAAAATTTTTCCTGCATTTAGCTACCACCAGTTTTAAAAATCCAAGGTTAGAATTCTCCTTCCTGCATTACGGTGTCCTCTATTTTAAAACGTAGTTTGATGTGTCGTATCAGAAAGAGTTTACTGTATATGCACTGCACATGCATACATGTATAATATTGACCCGTATAAAACGTCACGAAGAACCTCTCATAAGTGTTTAAATTTTCTGTCATGATAAGCTATAGTCTAAATAACATTCATAGAAAATCCATCAATCTCATCAAATGCGCATTTTAACGCCTTTGAAAACAGAGTAGATCTAGATCAGACGGCACTGTGCATAGAGCTGCCTGGTCAGGGTCTGTTCTGTTTGCCTATGGAAAAATATTTCACTGAGTTTCTGCCATCAGCGCTCTCTGGAAAAACTCCTCGTCTATAGTTAACTCTGAACTTGATAAATATTCATGCTTAGAAACCATGACTGTTAGACAGTTTATTGGCTGTATTTTAAACCTTTACTCCATAAATATACCTTTCTATGCCTTTGTAAACAGAACAGAACCAAATCAGACGGTTCCTATAGGAGCCTTCTGACCATGGTCTGCTCTGCTTGCTTATTCATAATATAGACATGATTCTACAGTTTTTGGCATGGCCAAATATTCCCCTACTAGTTATGTGCTATTATAGCAATTAATCTAATTAATATACATGATAGCATTATTTCTTACAGATATATTCATAGAGTAAAGGGTCATTAATTGTTATCAGCACATGATTTTGGACTGTAGCAGGAATTCTAGAATTCCATGAGCAAACAGAACAGACCCTGATCAGAGAGCTCCTACAGGAGCCGTCTGATTTGTGTCTACTTCGCTTTCAAAGGTGTGATAGATGGTCTGCTGTCTGGGAAAATTTTGTTATTACAGTAAAAACCCTCTAACGCGACCACTTAATGAACAAACATGGCTGTCTTCATAAGCAGGTGGTTGCTTAATGCAGGACGAAAGTTATGCAGAAAGCTCCAGTAGGAGCTTTCTGCATAACTTTCGTCCTGCATTAAGCTACCACCTGCCTTTGCTTATGTGAATTATGCCCCGTTTTGATGGTCGCATGAGAGGGATTTTACTGTACATTGGTCAAGGATTACATTGTATAAACACAGAGACCAAATTAAAACAAATTCTGATGATTGAAAACCTTGTAGATCCTGACCAGACGCCGCGTCTGAGTTGATTAGTATGCGTCTATACTTTTTGCAATGAAACAAAACCTTTATTGAGAGCGATCCAGACAGCCGCTCCAATTAGTACAAGAAAAGCATTGATGCAAAGCATCAAAGGGCGCGTATTACTGAATTGTGAGTGCTAATCAAACGCGTTTTATATAGTATAATGTATGGGGTCATTTCACCGAGTACGACCTGGAAAAGTCGCACGCGACCACGCGCGACCTTAATCGCAGCTCGGTTTTCCAATAGTCGCGGGCAAAAACCGTGCGACCTACCCCATTATTTTCTGTGCACGCTCTATGTTCGATGTTAGCTCGTTTGACCTTCGATGTGTACGCTCTATATACGTCATATACGCTCTTACACACGCTCTATATACGCTCTACCTACGTCTATCCACTCGATCTGAAGCGATCTTGACACGACCAAGGTTCGTTCTGTTCGACCAATCTGCGACATTGCCTCGATCTCTCGGCGACCTATCCTTGCAAGCGAGCAACCTCGGCCGACCAAGACTCGTTCCCGGCCGATCTAGCTACGTACGAGTTGCAATGTACCCTCGATCAATACGATTTAGATGCGATCTCGAACGTTCTAGCCTCGATCAGACGACCAATTCTCGATCTTTTCTCGACAGAGTCTCGCCCGAGGTACGCGCACATTGGTTTTGGTTGCACGGATTTGCGCGCGACCCACTGCAATCGTTATACAATGCCCGGCGATCGTTGGCCGACCATCAGTTTTTGACCAGTCTCCGAAGGGATAACATGGACCCAATCGCTCTGCATCATGCTATTGCATTACAGCACCATGCCCTGAAATTGCAGCAAGACTCTCTGGTTATGCTAATCATGCTGAAACGGAGCTGCGTGAACACCAGACGGAACATTATTGTCAGTACACCTCCCTCATGACGGAACTGAGGCTGGGAGATGAAGCTACCTATTGGACCTATCTCCGTATGCCCCCGGAGATATTTGACGAACTTTTGGCCAGGGTGGGCCTTGAATTGCAAAGATGGACACTAACTATAGAAGATCCATAGAACCGCAAGTTAAACTAGAACTGTAAGCCACAGGCTAACGAATACCCCCCCCCCCCAACCTGGCTGCGTGTCAGAACACCTATCATCAATCTGAACATATGTACATACAGAAACATGAAGAGATTTATAAAACCCAATTTATGTAATAAAAATGACAAGATGTTCAGCAATAAAGAAAAATGTAATATTCAATCCAGGATCAATCACAAACATAAATAAAGCAAATTTTACCAAATATTGTCAAGTCCAAAAAGGGAGATAAGTCTGTTGTTAAAATTCAAAGAAGTGTTATGGCTGCTACCAGACAATGTCATCCAATAAGTTCAAGCAGCTTTGTTTATTTTTGTGAAGTGTCAACTCCAAAGTTCTAAACAAATAGGTACCTTTTCAGAAAAACCTTAAGTTCAAGGACCATAACTCTGGGAAAAATTATTCAACCGGACCGATATTCGAACTTAAGCTGCAACTCATCTAGATTTAGATTTATGTCAAATATAAAGTTAATATCTCCAAGCACTTCCAAAGAAAGACCGGAAAATTGAAAATTTGATTTAAAAAAATTAAGTTCAAGGGCCATAACTCTGGCAAAAATTATTCAACCGGACTGAGATTGGGAATTAAGCTGTAAATCATCTAGATTTAGCTTTATGCCAATAATAAAGTTAAAATCTCCAACCACTTCCAAAAAAGTCTGAAGTTCAAGGGCAATAACTCTGGAAATAACTATTCAACTGAGATTGGAACATAAGCTTAACTTATCTAGATTTAGCTTTGTAATAAATATAGAGTTGATATCTCCAGTCACTTCCATTAAACGTCCAGAAAACCGAAAAACATTGGTAGGGGACTAAAAGGGGGAGATAACTCCTGAAGTAATGGTCCGATCATAATGAAAATATGCGGTGCACATATGGTCATATGGCTATACATGAAGTTTCAACAAAATTGAAGCAAAACTGTAGAAGAAGAAGGCCGGACAAAATTGTGTCCACGGACGGACAGACGGACGGACGGACGGACAGACAGACAGACAGACAGACAGACAGACAGACAGACGGTCAACCTGATTCCAGTATACCCCCCAAAAAAAACAACAACAAAAACCCCCAACTTCGTTGTGGGGGTATAACGAGGATCTTATTTTGTTGAAGCTTAAGCGCACAGAGGTCGCCAATGGAAATAATATGGAACGTACGGGTCTAGGGAATGTCTGGGACAGGTCGCGCGGAGCGAGGCTTAATCGCAAAAGAGCGAAGCTAGATTGCACTGATCGAGCGAGGATCGAGAAGGGGTCGAGCAGCACGACCATTCGCGCGACCAGTTCTCGCTCGAGAAGACTGAGCCTCGCTCATCCCCGCTCTAGTTTCGATCGTTTCACGACCAATGCGTTCTTTCCTCGATCTCGCTCGCTCTTTCGACGCTCCCCGTGCGACTTTTAGGTCGAGGCTTGGTTTTTTGACATGTCAAAAAACCGAGCTACGATCTATTTTTCCGGGGAACCAATCCTCGACCATGTGCGACCACGGGAGACCAAGGCACGACCAAACCCTCGGTCAACTGTCGACTACGTGCGACCTGCGGCGACCAAGTCACGCTCTGAGATCGCAGCTCAGTCTTCCGGGAAGATTTCTCGGTGAAATGACCCCTTAAAGCAATACATTTGTGTTACTCCCTACAAATATGGCACCAGGAATACGACAACATGCTACAGTTTCACCACAGGGCCCTTAAAACAGCAGCCATTTCAGTCAGATGGCCCTAGTGACACACTAATCCTTTCAGTCTCACACTGGGCCCCTTAACCATTTTCTTGTTAAATATATTCATGTAATGAATAGTGACACCGTGAATATTTATTAGCTGAATTTGGCATATGCATACATGAATGTTAATATTGCAGGAAACTAGGGATGGGACCTAGTACTCGGGTACTCGGCCAACTGTCTAGTATCGGCTAGCATTTCTAGTTTCTGAGTGTTCTGAGTGCTCGCAATAAAGTATTTTTTTTAAATAAATACACTTTTTTTTTAACCCTTTTCCTGTTCTGTATTAGGCCAAATTTCGATACCTACTGAATATTCATTAACAATATAGTTCTATAGAAATCTGGAAGGTGGAGCATTGTAGACATTTTTAGAAAGTAAAGAAACAGATCTATCAAATTCTACTAGCAAACAGCAGCCGTCTGATCTGTGTCTACTCTGTTTGCAATTGCGTGAAAACACGGTTATATGAAGGAAAGATAAACTTTTGGCTGTGTTTAACAGTTTATGTGTTAAAATTGCACCCTTCTTCACACTTTTTCTCCCTATCGATGATACCTGCTGGTCGATGGGTCCTAATCTCTCTAATGGTCAGGCCAGATACTGCTTTTTAAAAACGCATTTGCGAGGAGTATACCTCGTAACCTCTGCCTGGTCAGGGTTTGCCCTGTTTACTTATGAAATACAGTAAACCCTCGTTACAACGGAGGTGTTTGTTTCCAGACATTTTGTTGGTATAACAAGGTTGCCGTTATAACGAGTTTAAATATGAAAGGAACAATATGGCCAGTTTTAAAGTAGTATCAACAGGAGCTTTTTGCACTTGTTGTGTTCTGCATTAAGCGATCACCTGTCTTATTGGCATTGCAATATTTATTCAGTGGTGGTTTCAAAGACTTAACGGTAATTTTGTTTCAATGCATACTGCCGGTATAACGAGGGTGCCATTGTAACGAATGCCGGTATAATGAGGGTGCCATTATAAAGAATGCCGGTATAATGAGGGTTCACTATAATACCGATGTGAGCCTACATGTTCTGCAATGGTTAAATGTTCCATGTTCAAATGCCATTGCAAATGTTCATGATGTATTGAGTTACTAAGTGGAATATCAATGGAGTAAAGGGTTAACAGACGAGGACATAAATGTTACAATTTTAATGTCCTGGTGTTTGTTGTGCATAATAGATTGCACTTACCATTTCCATCTTACCGTTTCCGATGGGCATTTACCAACGTAACCCTTTCCTTGTTGAATATTCATGTAAGAAATCATTACACAATGAACATCCATTTGCTGAAATTTTATACAGGTACAGTAGAACCTCTCTATAACGGCCACTAAATCGTGTTAATTAGTTACTATTTAGGGCAGGTGACTGCTTAAGGCAGGGTGAAAGTAAAACAGAAGGCTCCTAAAGGAGCGTTCTGTTTTACTTTCACATTGCTTTAAGCAGCCACCTGCTTTTACACAAAATACTTGATGTAATTTAGCAGCTGTTATAGAGAGGTTTTACTGTATATTTACTCAGAATGTTTTGGAAGTGGTAGAAACTGGAGAGTCAGGTCTATTATAATTTCATACGAAAACAGAACAGTCCCTGGTTAGACAGTTCCCAAAGGAACTGCCTGATCTGTAGGGTTTCCGTCATACTCATTTTGAAACATAATCAGAATGTGAAATAGTCTACCAGCAAACCAGTTAACCCTTCCCTTATGAATATTCATGTAAAATTTAATGACGTCATAAACATCCCGACAGATATATTGACATATGAACACGGGTATTTTGGCCATGGAAGAAACTTTAGAATCAGGTCCGTGTTATTCCATAAGTAAATAGAACAGACCCAAGTCGGACAGATCCTAGTCTTTGTCAGTTTTAACCATTTACCTTATAGAAAACCTTAAGACGCCAATCAAACAGACTAGATAGAATTTTTAATGAGACTTATTACCTGTGGTTGTGATGATTTTGTTCAAGTTTGCAGCGTAACTGCCACAGGTAATAAGTCTCATTAAAAATTCTATCTAGGATACAATGTTAATTTCATGACACAGCCAAAAGTAGACATTCAGTTTTACTTTCTTCATTGCAAAATGTATGCCGCATCGAGTGACAGCAAAGTACAGTAAAACTCCTCTAATGCGACCACTTAAAAGGGGCAAAATCCTGTCAGTGTTTAAGATATTGTTTAAAGAAATAAATTGATGACCAGTAGCACACAGTGCAGTTCCAATAGTTCAATTTGCCTGAAGTTTACTTAAGTTTATATTTGAATTTAGTAAAGGGTCATTACTCTATTATTATTTGGCCGACGTTGGCGTCATATATTGTGCCTCATGCACCTATCCATGTAAATACCCCGTCAAATTTAAATGAAATCTGAGCAAGCTGTTCCAAGATATGACTTCTAACAGTCATATTTCCTATATGGCTATCTGAAAGCAACAAAGGGTCATATTTCTGCTACTAACTGGTGGATTGTAACAGTATTTGGCGTGCATCAATCACCTATCCATCTATACACTACAACCACGTTTGGATAAATTATATATGCCATGTGAATCTAAATATCATACAGTTGACAAGATCTAATTGTAACAGAATATGTTGCAGAATGTCCCCTAAACGAAACTTACAACTGTTATTGGTGAGCATAATATCTAAATTTCAACCAATAACAGGCCATTAGTGAGCACTTGGTTACATGGCAACAAGCACTTTTAAAACAACTGCATATATATCCCTACTGACCAAATTTTCCGAAAAATCTAATATGTAAATTGTGACCCATCCAGAGGACACTACTCCATTACCATGGCAACCAAGTATTTCAAAACAACTTGACTGAGTTTGGGATACCCAAATACCCCTAAATGCCAATTTTCAGCAAATTTGAATATCTAAATTTTTGACCAATCAGATCTTACCATTCAGTTTCCATACCAACAAATCATTTCGAAAGACATACCAATCAATTCTGAGTGTCAAAATATCCAGACGTACCAATTTTCGGCAAAATCGAACAATATCTGAATTTGCCGAAAAATATCTAAATTTTCGACCAATCAGAGCCACCACTCAGTTACTAGGGCAACCAATTCTTTAAAAAGACCTATAAATTAGTCCCGGGTGTCAAAATATACCGTAATACCAATTTTTAGCAAAATCAACCAATATATGTACTTTCGAAACATAAACCAATTGATTTGGAGTACTCAAATATCCCATGATACCAATTTTCAGCAAAATATCGAATGATATATAACTTCGCCAAACACTATCTAAATTTCGACCAATTATAGTCAACCATTTAGTTATGGTGATTTTCAAAAAATAAAAAGTGGGATGTACATCTGCATGTATCAAGCAATATTCATATGAAGTTTCATTAGGATCGGACAATTACTTAGTCTTACTGAGAAATGCTCTGGACAAGTTCATGACGGAAGAAGAACAATTGGAAGAATCAGAATCGGAAGAAAGAATAATAAGAATAAGAAACGGAGCAAACACAATATGTCCCTCTACTTCATTTTGGGACATTATTATATACCAGGGGTGAAAATAACAGCATGCTTGTATGTTAACACAGATTAATGCTGGGGAAAAAGCTTAAACATACACTACAAACAAAAAATTGTCAAGAATCATATACGTTCAGCTTATGTTATAATTAACATTATGTAACACATACAATAAAATAAGTCCACTTTATCTTTTTTATAACTACTAACTCTCTATAATTGGAGTAATTATCCTTAAATGCTTACAACCAGGTACCAAGTCTCCTAACACATTACACACATTATAAACATGGGTCTTATAGAACAGAAAAGTCTATGATCAATGTTTACGATGCTTGTCACACATTATGTAAAAATATAATTATGATATTCTAAACTCAATATAAATACTTCTGATGCATTCAGAATGCAGATTGCTTTTGAGGCTCAAGGTTATCCATATATCTCCGGAACGTTTCACTACGGTCCGTGCTCCTTCGTGCAGAAGGGTCGGTGCCGAATATTATGATTTTTTTTAGCTTTCTTCAACTTCAACTATAACTACAGTAAATTAAATTAAATAATTTAAATTATATTAAATTTATTTATTATTTTATTTTATTTATTTATTTATTTATTTTTATTATAATAATAAATAAATTAAATTATTAAATTTTATTTATTTATAAACTAAACTACAGTAAATTAAATAATAATTTATTTATTTTATATTTATTATTTTTTTTATTTTACTCGTCATAGCGAGCGGACGAGTAGAATTCTCCAGGCTGTTACTACTTATTATGCAATGAATATTAAATTTACGTATTTCAAATAATAAATATGGACAATATTAGCCAATAAGCTCGATGAAAGGTTTTTCTAATAAGAAAAATAATGCTTAAATTGTGGCCGATTTTAGTCTGCGAAATTCATATCCGCGGATATGAGTCATACCCGTCATATCGGGTGTTTATACTGTATCCTGCAATTTCCAGTCGTTATCTTCATTCCCATAGTTCGTGTGTAATATGTAGAGATTGACGACGTTCCGACCATTATTCATTACTGTTTTCTCCGTAACGTTGTCTGTACCAATCCGACAAATTCAAGAAATGCTTGTAGATTTCAAATAAACGCCCGACTTTTAGATGTCGATTACTTTCTGGTTCATTTTTACCGGAGCTCTGTGGTATATATTCGTACGCGACCAAATTTATCATATAACGTAGCATTTTACACGGCAAAATTATTGGTAATTGCAACAGTTGCATCCGCATTTTAATAATTGACACAAATACCAAATGAAGAATTATCGATATCGTTTATCAAATGCATTGCACTTGGAACTATATTTTTGTCAAGGGGTGTTATCAAAATCACATTTTTGGCAAAATGAAAGTAGAAATACGGGTGAAATACACCCGTAGCTAACTAAATCGCTTAATCGGCGCTACGTGATAAACATTCTGTCAACGTTAAACCATTCAACATGTCTGCATTTGGGTTAATGAACGTATGCATTCTAAGCATAAATTGATATTTCGTAGTATAACAGTGGTCTGATTGCGCATTATGGGATATGAATTTCTTTATAAATTTGCTTGAGGCATGCCCTGGGGATGCATTACTATTAGGTTTCGGAAAGTAGTCCGAAACCTAAAAACTAAAACATAAACCGACAGGTATCTGATAACATGCGATGCATAATATAAATATTACAGCCAGTTACATTAAATTAGGGAAAAAAAAACATATTTTGTCATAAATTCTGAAACAAGTCCGACTCTGTAGCTACCAGGTCCGATTCAGTATATATCATTGTCCAGTTCGGTCCGATCCTGTCCATTTGGACCGATTTGGTGATAATAACAAAAAAGACAGGATGTTATGTGCCAAAAGGGAGTTTTGTGACTTGTTTTCAGTGGACTGGGTCCTAAGGTCATGACCTCTCATAGTGTATGGCATGAAAAGAGGGTAGAATGCGAAACCTATAATGGTATCGGCTAAATCCACCAGATTTACATCGGAAATTTTGAATGAGGTAAGAAATCAGTGAAATAATGAAAAAAGCCTGGTTAACCCCATTCAGGACATTGTCTGTGTTGATTGTTTTAAAACTGCCATGATATGGGTCCACAGCATGCTGTGTTTTTGGAGCATAGCACTGTCATGGTAGTTTCAAATCTTATGATGAAAAGTACCGTTTTGATGTTATTTGTCATGTGTTTTCGCGATTCGGACAAACAGAAAATTCACTCTTGGCACAGCGTGAAAGCGATTTGCAGAAGAAATCTTAGTGTTTTACAATGCTTATGGACATATTTGTTCATCTAGGCCATAATCGTGTTTCAGGATTTGGACTGAAAGCCAAGAGGAGCAACAGACTGTGCTACGTGTTGATCTGTCGGAGAAAAAAGGATCTACTTTTGCCTGCCTCCTTAAGGAGCAAATAACCGATGCTTTTGTAGCATGTTTGGTGCATTGGCTTAGTATGGGTATGGCTTGTGGGCTGGCCATACGGTATATGTGGTCCTTTTTTATTCCGGTCACAAAGTATAATTAATATCCAAAGGCAGATTTCACAGCAGGTAAGTATTTCTAACTAAAACAGATTTTACTTTAAAAATCTCACTTTTACACTCATACACCAAACATTACATCTTATCGCAATTCTTGATAAATCAGCCCTACTCCCAGTAAAATTCCATCAACAGTATTCCATAAAGAAGTGAGGCTTCAGTCTCGCGCCAATGAGAAGTAAGATAAGTATGGCGGCAATAATATACATGCTTATGATGAATTAACTCTTATCATACAGCACAAACAGATGTCTGCTAACACTCTGGGTCCATGCTTATAAAACTTTTAGTTGAGTCTGAGAACGTTCTCAAGCATTTGATTGGTCAGATTTGAGCCTTTGGCTCAAATCTGACCAATCAAAAGCTTGAGAACTCAAATCTGACCAATCAAAATCTTGAGAACGATCTGCTGCCATTTTACTTACTTTCGATTTGTTAACCTTTTCGAGATGGTTGAACGACTGTCAAAGAATCAGGGCCCCGATATCACGAATAGTCTTAAGTAATTACTTAAAAGCAGGCTTAACTTATTAGTGGGATAACACTTGCATATAAAGAACATAAGTGAAATAGTTTTATCTAAACAGAATCTTAAGATATATTCTGTTACATTTTTAAAAAGAAAATGATGTTTTTTTGCATGAAACATCCAATTCTTAAGTATGTTACCAATTCTTTAATATTGTTTATGATTTAGATCACCTTCAGTTATTATCAAATACACTATTTATTCTTAAAAAATGATAATTGAGCAAACGTATTACCTTTATAAATACTAATTTATGAAAAGTTATGCTCTTCTGTATTTTTAGATAACTGGAATAGCTAAGTGATTAGGCCTACTTAAAGAGGAAGTCCCTACAATGAACGCACATTGGTATTTGTTATGCTCAATCATTATCATGAAGATTGTCAGTTTGAACTTATATCGAAAAATGCCAATGTGATACAAAAAAAAACCGATTTCATCAATACTGATAATTTTTGTTCTACAAAATATGTTTAAATGTTCCACGTTTTGCCGATGATCACCGATCCCTCCATTGTTTACATAACAGCTTTTTTCGGAAGTGGTCGGAATGACGCGAATAACGCGAAAAGATACGTAACTAAAACCCAACCCGAATAAATCTGAAACATCGGGGATTAAAATCGGGATCGTCGATATCAAACACATGGACGTTTTGTCATTTTCAACGTTAATTGGATAGGTTTTCTTGCGATATACTACTTTTCAGCATATAAACAAACCAGTTTTGTATATTTTAGGTATTATTGAAACACGTCGAATGTAGGGACCTCCCGCTTAACCCATTCCATCAAATTGACGACTTTTGACGACTCTGTTAGAGTCACTTTGTGAAACCATTGTGATAAATAGAGCATTTGCTCCTGTAGGAGCAAATACTCTATTTATCACAATGGTTTCAAACTGAATATTCTAAAAGTTTCCTTTTCTCTGGTAAATGCTCCTTTTCGGTAGATTTATTCAAAGAGGTTGGATCTAAAAAATAGCCTATGATGGAATGGGTTAAGTATGTAGCCTGGATCCAGCTATTCCGCTCATATGAACTCGCGCAGTTTCCAACTGCCAGTCAGGCAACCCTTAGCTCTTTCGCTGCCAAATATTGTCGTCTGCAAAGTTTGTCGTCGGCTACAATTTCCACGGCCAAATGTTATCGTATGCAAAGTTTCTCGTCTGCTATAATTTCCACTGCCAAATATTGTCGTCTGCAAAGATCGCCGCGTGCTACGATTTTCACTGCCAACTATTGTCGTCTGCAAATTTTAATTCTCGTCTGCTACAATTTTTGTTTGTTTAAGTTTCTCCAAGTTTTTCTTTTCAAAACATTACCACAGTGACAAATACTTTGGATCCTGATGAGACAAAGAGTTACTCGGCATCTCATCTGAATCCAAACGATTTGCATATACAGTAAAACCTCTCTATAACGACCACTAAGTTATATCAAATATTTTGTGTAAAAGGCAGGTGGATGCTTTAAGCAAGGTGAAAGTAAAACGAAACGCTCCTATAGGAGCGTTCTGTTTTACTTTAACCTTGCTTTAAGCAACCACCTGCCCAAAATACCAACTAATTAACACAATTTAGTGGTCGTTATAGAGAGGTTTTACTGTAGGTAATTACAGATGCGACACTGACAGTGAAAAGAGTTTATTTACAGTCACCGAATGGCTGATAGTTACGAATGGCTGATTATTACAAATGGCTGATTATTACAAATGGCTGATTATCACAAATGGCTGATTATCACAAATGGCCGACTATTACCTCATGAATACTTTACAACCATCGTGGGTACATGTATGTATTAGCTTAGCTGTAATGACATGTGTACAATGGATTTTCTTGGTATTGTTAAAAACTAAAGTGTCAGATCTGTTATTATTTTACAAGCAAACAGAGGAGACCCGGATCAAACGGCTCTTAACTCCCCCAGTTATCACCCTCCCCTATCCCATAACTAACTCCCCCTACCATTAACTCCACCATCTCCCTTCTACTATCCCTTTCATCTCCACCTACTACAAACCCCATGTACTATTCTCCCCTCCCCTACCACATCCTACCACAAACTCCCTTTCGCCCCCTCCCCTCTCCCTCTCACAACCCCTGTCAACCCCTGTCAACCCCTGTCACCCCTGTAACCCCCCCATTTCCCTACAATGCTCCCTCCTCCTCCGCCTAAACACAACCCCTCCTCTCATTCCCCTATTTCTACCCCCCCCCCCCCCCCCCTCCATCCACCCTCTCCTCTCCCTACCCAAACGCCCCCATCTCCCTACCGCAACAATAACAGCAAATGCTCTATAAATTTATCACAATGGTTTCAAAACTACATAATAAATTCTTATTCGACAGCATTAATATAACTAAATAATTCAATACTACCAACAGACAAGATGTCTACATAATTATAAAGAATAAATTAAACGTGTTAATCAATAATTATTTTCAAATGTTCTCATGCGAAACGGGATCTGACAAATATTTGCAATTGATTGCATCCAGACGAGAAGCCGGAAATCTCAGCCTCTCGTCTGGATCCAAACTGCCTGACACTCGGTCAATATTTTCATAAATGCCTGAACGATTCGGATTTACGAAAACATTGTAACAGGTTAGATTTTTAGAAAACACTATTTTTGCAGAACGAGGAAGGTTGATTGCTCTTTCGCTGTCAACTTTTGTCGTCTGCAAACTTAGTCGTCTGCTACTAATTTTCTTTTCCCTTTTTATTTTTTACTTTTGTTCATGAATATTCAGTAGGTATTGAAATTTGAAATAAACGTAGAGCATTAAGCTACCACCTGTCTTTATTACCCATCATTACAGTAAAACCTCTCTATAACGGCCACTAAATTGTGTTAATTAGTTGGTGCTTTGGGCAGGTGGCTTCTTAAAGCAATGTGAAAGTAAAACAGAACGCTCCTATAGGTGCGTTCTGTTTTACTTTCACCTTGCTTTAAGCTTCCACCTACCTTTAACACAAAATACTTGATGTAATTAAGTGGTCGTTATAGAGAGGTTTTACTGTATAGGGTTTGATGGAGAAATAAAAAGCTATTGTTAAAAGTGTTTAGATTGACGTATCTGATCAGTAGTTGTCTACGATATATCGAGGGCTTGGGAGTTAGAATAGTTTTGCACCAAGCCCTCGATATGCAGTAAAACCTGGATACAACGACATTTTAGTAATGAGGGATTTCTGCCTGTGTAGGCAGCTGAGTGCTAAATGCAGGGTGAAAGTCATACAAGAAAGCTCCCGGAGGAGCTTTCTGCATGACTTCCACCCTTCATTAACCCATTACCTCATAGGCTATTTTAGATACAACCTCTTTGAATAAATCTACCGAAAAGTAGCGTTAACTGGAGAAAAGGAAAAAAATAGAATTTTGTGGTTTGAAACCATTGTGATAAATAGAGCATTTGCTCCTATAGGAGCAAATGCTCTACTTATCACAATGGTTTCACAAAGTGACTTTTACAAAGAGTCGTCAAAATTCGTCAATATGAGGGAATGGGTTTGGATCTAGATGATATCACCCGACGTCTCACGTGATCAAGACCTTGGTTTAAAAAATGAAGAAACTTCACTTTTATAATTTGTTGCAGACTACAATCTTAGCGCGTGAAGAGTTATAGGCGGCGAATAATTTGACCCGTAAAGGTCACCATACTTTAACGAATTTCAACACGTGCTTCTTACGGTCAAATGAACTAGAACGCTGTTCTATATTTGTATATTTCAGCCACTTTTTCTTTTATCACTTATCCTTCGCGAATCTTCAGTTTGGGGCAACATATACTTACAGGGTCGTAGCTATCCATACGCACTTACGCACGTGCGTAACATCAATCTGAAAGGTGGACACATTATTATGACCAAAATGGAACAAAAATCGAAGGCTAAGGAGGATATACTTTGATACCTTTTGAAATGTAAGCTCATAACCCATTCCCTCATATTGGCGCTTTTTGACGCATCTGTAAAGGTCACCTTTTGAAAGCATTGTGATAAATAGAGCATTTGTTCCTATAAGAGCAAATTCTCTACTTATGACAGTGGTTTCAAAACTACAGCAGTCTATTTTTCCTGGGGAGCATGCTCCCCCGGACCCAATTAGCAACGATGCGTACATTACATTTGGATTTACAGTAAAACCTCTCTAAAACGGCCACTAAATCACATCAAGTATTTTGTGATAAAGGCAGGTGACTGCTTAAAGCAAGGTTAAAGTAAAATAGAACGCTCCAATAGGAGCGTTCTGTTTTACTTTCACATTGCTTTGAGCAGCCACCTGCCCTAAACACCAACTAATCAACACAATTTAGTGTCCGTTATAGAGAGGTTTTACTATAGCTACATTTCTGACTTATGTGTTCATCAGTCAAACATGGCTTGGATGACTAGTAGGTACTTAATATTTATAGGCAGGTTATTGCAAAATCTGTGATTTAGTCCTTTCTCATGTTGAGTGCCTCTTGACTGGCAAGTGCAAAAAGCTTAGATCCACATGTGATGCCGAGTAACTCGGCGTCTCATCAGGATTCAAGCCGGTTGACATTCGGCCTATTGCATAACTTTTTAAAATGAATGTCTATGGGGTTTTTTCAGCTAACATATTTTTACCATTGATAGCATGAGCAGGGATTGGTTCCCATTGAGGCACTGGGTAATAATAAATCCGTATGTTTCGTGGTGTCGTGTTGGAACATGTTCATGTAATTTCCTCCCACGTATTGTCGCCAGCAGAATTTGTCATCTGCTAAATATTTTATTTCATATTCCTTCCCTTTTCTTTAAAAGCCATAATCATAGTTTGGATCCTGATGAGACGTCAAGTCAATACAGTAAAACCTCTCTATAACGGCCACTAAATTACATCAAGTAGTTTGTGTTAAAGGCAGGTGGCTGCTTAAAGCAAGGTTAAAATAAAACAGAACGCTCCAATAGCATCTGCCCTTGAAACAGATCTGTAATATATAAGTTAAATACATCTGTAAACTAGATGAAACATGTGTAATATAAGACTAAGTAAGACCATCTATAATATAGGTGAGATGCAATCGAAATGTAAGTGAAACACATCTGTAATATAAGACTTAGTAAAACCATCTATAAAATAGGTGAAACACAAAGGAAATGTAAGTGAAACACATCTGTAATATAAGACTAAGTAAAACCATCTATAAAATAGGTGAAACACAAACGAAATGTAAGTGAAACACATCTGTAATATAAGTTAAGAATGGCTATAATATAGGTAGAAGTGCAACACATCTGTAATAAAAGGGAGTCACATCTGTATTACAAGTGCAACTAATATAATTCAGAGTGCAACACATCTGTTATAAAAGTAAGACACATCTGTTCTGTACACTTAATTAACTAGCTACTTTTTCTCACATTATTTCTTGAGAAAGGTTTTGAAGAGAGGGTGGTGCTTATAGTTTATAGAATTCTGATAAGTACTACACTTAACCCTTTAATTCATACACAGTAAAACCTGTCTATAACGTCCACTCAATTCTATCAAGTATTTTGTGTTAAAGGCAGGTGGCTGCTTAAAGCAAGGTTAAAGTAAAACAGAACGCTCCAATAGGAGCGTTCTGTTTTACTTTCACCTTGCTTTAAGCAGTCACCTTCCCTAAATACCAATAATTAACACAATTTAGTGGCCGTTATAGACAGGTTTTACTGTACATCAAAACTGTTTATATATATGCATTTGCAATCACAGGTTCGCCATTGGCAACGCCTTTCCTTCATATACACGCATTGTTGCGCATTTGCAAACATAGTAGACTAAGATCAGACTGGTCCTATTCTGTTACTTTGACCCCTTTTTACAAAGATGTGAAAATTGTAGCAGACGACAAAGTTTGCAGACGACAAAATTTGGCAGCGAAAGAGATAATGCAGGACGAAAGAAATGCAGAAAGCTCCCTGTTTTCTGCATAACTTTCGTCCTGCATTAAGCTACCGCCTGTCTTTATAACCCATAATTACAGTAAGACCTCTCTATAGCGGCCACTAAATTGTGTTGATTAGTTGGTATATAGGGCAGGTGGCTGCTTAAAGCAAGGTGAAAGTAAAACAGAACGCTCCTATTGGAGCGTTCTGATTTACTTTAACATTGCTTTAAGCAGCCACCTGCCTTTAACACAAAATACTTGATATTATTTAGTGGCCGTTATAGAGAGGTTTTACTGTATTTTTATTTTGGATGGCCGCTGTAGACAGGTTTCAGGATCTGTGTATTGTGTCGGTATAGAACTAAATAACATTAACCATTTCCCTGTTCTATATTTATTCAAAATTTCCATACCTATTGAATATTCATGCACAAAATAGGTGGAATACTGCAGCCATTTTAGAAACTAAAGAAACAGATCTATCAAATTTCATTAGCAAGCAGAGCAGACCCTGATCAGACGGCTCCTATTGGAGCCGTCTGATATGGGTCTACTCTGTTTGCAAATGCGTAAAAACACATTTTATATAAAGGAAAATGTTAAACTTTCCTCGGAAAACACTGTTGTATACAATAATGGTAGATTTGAAAGAACTGACTTGACCTTGGTAACCTTGTATACCATGAATATTCACGTAAGAAATAATGACATCATGAATATTAATTTGGCTTAATTGTTGTAATAGCACGTGGACACATGACGTTGTGACCATTGCAGGAACTGTAGAATCATATCTACAGTAAAACCTCTCTATTACGGCCACTGTATTGTGTTAATTAGTTGGTATTTTGGGCAGGTGGTTGCTTAAAGCAAGGTGAAAGTAAAACAGAACGCTCCTATGGGAGCGTTCTGTTTTACTTTCACCTTGCTTTAAGCATCCACCTGCCTTTAACACAAAATACTTGATGTAATTTAGTGGTCGCTGTAGAGAGGGGTTTACTGTATATTATAATCATGTGCAAACAGAGCAGACCCTTATCGATTAGACGAATTTTACAAGAGCCGTTTGATCTGTGTCTACACTGTTTGCAGAGGTGTAGAAAGTATTTATGGGCAAGGATTAAACTAGGGATGTCAACGAATATTCGAATATTCGTTTTTTAATCGAATATTCGAACCCTATTTTACCATTCGAATATTCGTTTCAGTTATGTGTATACATTTTTATAAAAAAAAATAAAAAAAAAATATATTGATACTGTCGGTGATCTGTTTACTTACAGAAAATGCATCACTGCACAAGTCCTCCCCGCTACCCTGCTGCAGGTGACACCTGTGTTGTCATCAATTAATTAATCCCCTGGGGCCACAGTCTGACGAAGGGAGAATCAACAAACAAGTGACAAACAGCTAACACACTTGCAAACAGTCACCTTTAATTTAGTATACTCCCAATTAATTCGCTGATTGCCGCCATTGTTTGTCAAGTACGGTCTAAAACACTGACCTGCAAACAATGCCAGAGTCGCGAAAATCAGAGTCGGCACATCAAAGTAACAACTTTTGATTGGTTTGTCAGTTTGCTCATCATATTAAGCAATCTATTTTAAATACTGTAAGTGTTATGTTTGAAATTGTTGTCTTTATTAAAATTGGAAAAATGACTTTGTATACATCATTAACTCCACATGATTAAGCTATCCAATGACACATGCGGGCTGTGAAAATAAACACCGCCCCCCAAAACAAATGTCCCATAATGCATCAAATAATCTGCTATTGCAAACAAAAAAATTACACAGCGAGCAAAGAGTTAAGAAAGTGTTTTTCTTATATTGATTTTGCCTGTGTTGTATATTAAAGAATGAAAATAATACGGTCTTGTACTTTGTACTTTTCCTTTTTCAAAAAAGAATGAAGATTTCAAGGAAATATGGATAGAAAAGATAATAACTTTAATAACAGTAGAACCTGTGGATAACGATCATAATGTAACAGAAATATGGTCTTCAATAAAAGTCTTTGTTTAATGCAGACTGAACGCATTGCAGCTTAAAAGTATGATCGCTTAATACAGGTTCTACTGCATATTAAATTATTTCTTTGAAACTTAATGTTGAGTTAAATGGCATTACGACCCAAACAGTTTTAAAACTTACCGACCGGAAACTAATTAAATATCCACCTGAAACGCAAGCGCAGTTGATATGTAGCACAGCTTAACGAATACTTCAAGGTTCAAACAGTTTGGATCCTGTTGAGACTCCGAGCAGGATCCGAACTTTTTGATACCCAGCTCGTAAAACTTCCAAGCGCAGCGCGAGCTAATCGTGGGTATTTAATTAGTTTCGTTTCTGTATGGGCAGCAATTAGGATGTCTTAAATTTATACCAATTGAGCACAGCTATGGGAAAACCATCCATAACGTATTGCAAACAGTGTAGACCCTGGTCAGCAATTTAGCTCATATATCGGTACTCAATTTTACATGACTGGAAATACTAAATAAGAGACGATGGCGATAATTTTTGTTGTCTCTAACCGGAAGTTGGGCGTATCATGTACATAACAGAAAACAAAGCCAAACACTTTAATCAATGGTGAATTTAATGCATTTCCATGATTCACAACATTCATAAGGGGGCAGCGATGGCAAACATATGCAAATCAGAATCAATATAAGAATTTACTTACATAGACATCTAGTAACATGGTAAAACGTACATTAGAAAACTTTCGAAAAATTAGACGCCTATATTCCAGCTCCGACGTAGATTCAATTATACATGATTAAAAAATCTCAGTCACCATGACAGTCACAGGTAAACGAATATTCGAATATTCGAATAGTAATCCTATCGAATATTCGAATACCAAAATCCCTATTCGTTGACATCCCTAGATTAAACCTTAGTTTGCAATAAAAATTAGGCCTGCTTAGCCATTTTCTTCATAGAAACGCCTTTTCCTGCATTTTAAAACAGAGTAGACCCAGATCAGACGGCTCTTATGTGGTCTACGTTTTGGTTTATGGAATAATAAAGACCAGGGTCCATGCTTATAAAGCTTTTAGTTGAGTCTGAGATCGTTCTCAAGTTTTTGATTGGTCAGATTTGAGCCAAAGGCTCAAATTTGACCAATCAAAAGCTTGAGAACTCAAATCTGACCAATCAAACGCTTGAGAACGCACTCGTGTGACCAAACCCATTACAAAAATGCAGCTAATAAATATTCATAATATGAGTATTTCTCACATGAATATTGAACAGTTAAAGGTTTTAACTTCTGTCTGTTACATTTTGTCATTTACTTCCGAATGGTTTAACCCTTTACTCTATGAATATTCATGTAAGAAATAATGACAACGTGAATGTTAATTAGATTAATTGTAATAATAGCACACGGGCACAGATAGGAAGTTTTGACCATGGCAGAAACTGTAGAATCATATCAATATTATTCCATAAGCAAACAGAGCAGACCCTGATCAGACCGCTCCTACGGGAGCCGCCTGGGCTGGGTCTACTCTATTTGCAAAGGCATAGCAATGTGTATTCATGGAGTAAGGGATTAAGCTTTTGATAAACTATTGACAGACTGTATACAGGCTCTGTTCTATTTTAAGTGTTGGTAGAAGCTGCGTACTGTGTCAGTATAGAGCAAACTAACATTTAGATTGCAAAACAAATTTCCATCGGCAAACACCCTGGTCTGCATCAATTCTAAACCTTACTATAAAATGGAAGCCTGCTTAAACTTCGACATATTTTTCACTTACTTGTTTTCCGAATTCAAATGGTTTATAAAGAGGATCAAACGGTGTGGATACTGATGAGTTGCCAAGTTACTCGGCTTTTGGTGTGGATCCTGATGAGTTGTCGAGTTACTCGGCCTTTGGGTATGGATCGTGATGAGTTGTCGAGTTACTCGGCCTATCGGTATGGATCCTGACGAGTTGTCAAGTTACACGGCCTTTGGGTGAGGAGCGTGATGAGTTGTCGAGTTACTCGGCCTATCGGTATGGATCCTGACGAGTTGTCAAGTTACTCGGCCTTTGGGTGTGGATCCTGACGAGTTGTCAAGTTACTCGGCCTTTGAGTGTGGATCCTGATGAGTTGTCGAGTTACTCGGTATATCCACCATATTCAAATTGCTTGTAAATGTTTTACCCTAACTCGGCAGCAGTTTAAAGGTTTAAACCATTTCATGCGTGAATATTCATTAAGAAATAATGAATGTACGAATATCAAATACATATGAATGACATTTTATAACGACAGCAAGAACAATGGAACTTTTAACTAATGCATAAACTGTAGAATCAGCTCTATATTATTCAAAAGCTAACAGAGCAGAGCTTGATCAGACGGCTCCTATAACAGTCTCTAAGCTAAGTCTATTGTGTTTGCAAAGGCATCAAAATGAGTATCTCCTAAGTAAAGGATTAAAAATGACATGAGCAAATAGATTCTGACAGAGCTACATATAACGGTGCGTACTCAAATACTAAAATCGTCATTTCTCCACCAACCCCTCTTTGAGACGATTCTAAAGAGTGGTCACAACATAGGGTTTGGTGGAGAAATAAAGAAGTTATACTTGGAAATGTTCCAATTTACGAATCTTATCTGGGGCTCTGGTCACTCAAACAATGTAGCTTCCAAAAGAACACTCTGATCCGAATCTACACTGTTTGCTATTTTCCTAAGGATCAAATCGGCATAAAATAATTATTTCAGAACATCAATCATTTGAAACCAGTTTGCGTCATAATATACATGTATCTGTAGGCACGTGCACTTTGAAAAGGTCTGGCTATGTACCTTAGTCCTTTCAACGCTGAATTATCAAAGTGGAATAGTCCATCATTGTAACATGGTAGATTTTATATAGTACATGTATAAAAGGGTATAATTTGTGAGAGGACTTTGAATTACAAACAGTGCAGACCCAGATCTAGAGAGGGCCTCTGATCTGGGTCTGCACTGTTTGCAAATGGCAAACTCGTTCCCCGCACTCATAGGGTTAAGCTAACACTTACGACGTGTAGCAATTCAGAAGTCAAACTTAAGTTTTAAAAAAGCGTATTTCCATTTGATTTAAAAATGCTACCCACGCGTCGGACAAGTTGAAATATGATGAGAGGGCGATTTATTCGAGGTCTCGTTAGTTTCAAAATTGTCAAATGCTATTTCAAAATATTCTCTTGCTCGCAAAGAATAAATTACGATATTCGATATAATTGAGATACTGAATAATTTATTTTAATTTCATGTCGTTAATTTACGTCAAACAATGTATTGCTTGTTCAAAGTTTGTAAATTATAGTTTTAAAAATATTGTCTGCATGATTTGTCATCTGTTACTGTTTTCGTTGATCAGTTTTTGCTTTTTTAGCTCACCAGAGCACAAAGTGCTCAGGGTGAGCTTTTGTGATTGCCTGATGTCCGTCGTCCGTCGGCGTGCGTCGTCCGTCGTCCGTCGTGCGTCGTGCGGTGTGCGTCGTCAGTCGTCAACAATTTGAACCTTTAAAAGTCTTCTCCTCTGAATCTACAGGGTTCTCAGCTTTCATCTTTGGCACATAGCATCACCTATAGGTCCTCTACAAAAGTTATATAAATTATGTCCCTGGAGTCAAAATTGGCCCCGCTACGGTCCCAGGGGCGGCCAGTTTTCTCTAGCTGACTGTTGTTTTCTGTACAAGTAGCAGAATGCTGGGCTCACTTAGGTTATGCATGGGGAAAACTTCAAAAAATTTCTTGTCAAAAACTACATGTCACAGATCTTAGATATTTGGTGTATAGATTAACTTAGTAGACCTTATTTACAGTGGTTAATATCATAGTTCTGAGGTTAAAATTGGCCCTGCCCTGTTGGTTATACTTTAAAATTGATTTACACTATAAAGGTTCCTCTGAGCTAGCACTCCATCAGATTCTGTTATGCAATCACTTCAGAGGGCAAGTTCCTGGTCAAAACTCTATGAAGTTGTCTGCTTCAGAATTAGTGTCTGTTTGTTCACACTGTTTTTAACCCATTCCCTCATAGACTATTTTTAGATCCTGTTTCTTTGAAAATTTCAGAATTGTGTAGATTTGAAGCCATTGTGGTAAATAGAGCTGCAAAAGTTGTTTCCTTCCATATCTATTAAAAAACAAATGTCATAGTGAAAGACAGTTTGGACCCTGATGAGATGCCAAGTTACTTTGTATCTCATCTTGATCCAGACTTGATCCAGACTGTTTGCAAAGGTTATTATAAATGCTAAAAAACCCCAAAGCAAGTAGCTTGTGTAATATTAGCAGGCTTAAGGTATAGGACCTTTGAAGAGTGAGTGATCAGCCATAAGCATATTGACTAGGGATAATTGCAGATCACTTATGCATATGGATGGGTTTTCTTTGTTCACTAAACTTGTATATAACCAGGGCTAAATGCTAGCTAATCCAAACCTAAATCGCAAGCTCATTAAAAAAATTTTTGCTAGGATTAAGTTTGCAACAAGCTTGCAGTTGCAAGCCAGTTAAGGGAGACAGGCATATCTCTAGTTAAACATTTACTGGTGTCTATTTTTAGCATACATTTAAAGGTAGGTTATCTCCCTTTTTGATAACAACTGGATTGCCTCCTTTGTTGTTAGTAGATCTGCAGTAATATTGCAGACCCAAACAAAGAAAATTGTTATAGTTAGATGACGCCTGTTGCACATTAATTAGGACAATTAACCCTTTACTCCATTAATAGGCCTTTCTACACCTTTGCAAACAGAGTAGACCCTGATTAGATGGCTTATGTAGTAGCCATCTGTTCAATCTGCTGTTTGCTTATGATATGATATAGTGCAAATTGCATTACATTATTTTCATTTTGTGTACTTTTATTTATACTTATAATATGTTTACTAACCCTTTCCCTCATGTTAACACCTTTTCACACATTTGCAAACAGAGCAGACCCAGATCAGATGGCTCCTATAGCAGCTGTCTGATCAGGGTCCGCTCTGTTTGTTAATGGGATATTAGAGATGTTTCTTTACTTTCTAAAATGGCTACACCATCCCACCTTCCATATTTCATTATAACTATTTTGTCCATGAATATTCAGTAGATATTTAAATTTTGAATAAACATAGAACAGGGGAAGGGTTGAAAATAAATTAAGATATGAATAATAATAACTCATGAAGGTGTAATGAAAATATCTGAAATTTTGAATATCATAAGTATGTGTAGATTAATTTATTCTTTCTGAAATTCAACCAATTTACCCAGGGAGAGGGTTTACATACTTTTGTACATGCCCTTCTTTAGATTGACATTGTAATATGTTTTCATTTTCTTAAAAAAATTTCATGTGAGGTCCTCTACAAAAGTTACATAAATTATGCCCCTTGGGTCAAAATTTGCCTGCCCCAGGGCAGGGTAGTTTTCTATAGAAACACATAGTGAAAACTTTGAAAATCTTCTCCTCTGATTGTCTGGTGAGCGATGTCAGGGCCTTTCAGGCCCTCTTGTCTTTAACCCTTTACTCCATAAACACACCTTTCTATGCCTTTGCAATCAGAGCAGACCAAGATCAGACGGCTCCTGTGAGACCATTTGATCAGGATCTGCTCTATTTTCTTATGGTATAGGTTATACATGATTCTACGTTATGGTGCTCTATCATAAAAATAGTCTTATTAATATGCATGATGTCATTATTTCTTTCATAAATACAGTAAAACCTCTCTACAACGGTCACTAAATTCTGTTAATTGTTATTTAGGACAGGTGGCTGCTTAAAGCAAGGTGAAAGTAAAACAGAACGCTCCTATAGGAGCGTTCTGTTTTACTTTTACCTTGCTTTAAGCAACCACCTGCCTTTAACACAACATACTTGGTGTAATTTAGTGGCCGTTATAGAGAGGTTTTACAGTATTCATGTCGTAAAGGGTTCAAAACATCACAATAACAAACAGTGTAGATTCTAATGAGGTGCCGTGTTATAACTGATTTTTATTATGACGTATGGACACAGGCTGATAAGCCATGTAATCATGTTTCACAACATGTTCCATTAACCCATTCTCTCATAGGCTATTTTAGATACAACCTCTTTGAATAAATCTTTCGAAAAGGAGCATTAACTAGAGAAAAGGAAAAATTGTAGAATTTTGTAGTTTGAAACCATTGTGATAAATAGAGCATTTGCTCCTATAGGAGCAAATGCTCTTTTATCACAATGGTTTCACAAAATGACTTTTACAGAGTCGTCAAAAGTCGTCAATATGAGGGAATGGGTTATAACCCATGAACTCTTTCTTTACTTGCATTTATTCACATTTATATGTTTGTTTGTAAAATGACCTTCATCATTGGAGGACATAAAGAGAAATAGAAATGATTGGTCATGAAAACGTGTTCCACAACATGTTCCATTGACCCTTCATTGTCGTCTGCTAGATATATATTTGTCTGCTTCAAGTTTTATAGTGGGAGCTTGTTTGCTTTCTTTATAAAAACAATAAACAGTGTCAAACAGTTTGTATACTAATGAGCTACTCGGCATCTCATCTGGATTCAAACTCAAGCTTTTGATTGGTCAGATTTGAGTTCTCAAGCTTTTGATTGGTCAGATTTGAGCCAAAGGCTCAAATCTGACCAATCAAAAACTTGAGAACGAACCCAGACTCATCTAAACGTTTTTATAAGCATGGATACTGGATTCAAACTATTTGCATGTGATAGTCATGGCACTTAAGGCGTTTAAGTCTCTCGCTACCCCTTTTTTGTCGTCTACAAACTTTGTCGTCTGCTACAAATTTCCATTTTCATGTTTCTTCATTTTTGTTTCAAGAAACAGTCACGGTAACAAACAGTTACTCTGTGTCTCATCTGTCTCCAAACATACGTAATCACAGAAGCGACATTGGCAAGCGAAAGAGCTAAGCAAACAGAGCAGACCTGGCCCCAGTTTCACCAACAGACTACTATAACAGTATGTTCTTTGTTTGCGATGTCCCCTCACTATGAAAAATGGGTGGGTTCTAAATCTGACTTGGACGAGTTGACTGCAGAAAATACGGGACTTAAAATGTGTTAGCGCTTTACTTCATGAATACGCCCTTCTGTGCCTTTGCAAACAGATTAGACCCAGAGCAGACGGCTCATATAGGAACCGTCTGATCAGGATCTGCTCTGTTTGCTTATAATATAATGCAGATATATGATTCTACAGTTTCTGTCATGACAAAATGTCTTGTGTCCATGTGCTATTATAACAATTGATCTAGTTAACCCTTTCGCTGCCAATGCCGGATCTGTGATTACCTATGCAAACAGTTTGGATCCAGATGAGACGCCGAGTGACTCGGCGTCTTATCAGGATCCAAACTGTTTGTTACTGTTACTATGTTTTTTAAACAAAAATGAAGAAAATCAAAAGAATGAAAATTTTGTAGCAGACGACAAAGTTAGCAGACGACAAAGTTAGCAGACGACAGAGTTAATATTCATGATGTCGTTATTTCTGACATTTGTTTGAGTAAATGGTGAATTCTTTCTTCCCATAAAGATAACTTTTGACACCTTGACACCTTTGCAAACGGAGTATACCTAGATAAGACGTCTTATCTGGCACTGTTCTGTTTGCTTCTGGAAAAAAATGTAGATCTGATTCTGAAGTTTCTATTACAGCCAAACATTAAGTTTTAATGCGTAATTATAAAAAAAGTCACTTTTGCCCAGTGCCCCGTAAAAAGGGATATAGGCAAACAATGTAGACCCATGTCAGTGGACTCTGATCAGGATCTGCACTGTTTGCTGAACACATCCGCGTTGATGGATTGTTCCAGAAAATATTTTATTTGTCCCCTTTTCTACATGAAAAAGAATGCGTCCCAAAATATTATCGAGACCAGGAGAGCAAAACGGGCCCCGATGTTATAAAACTTCTGACTCTGACTCTGATATCATTCTCAAGCATCTGATTGGTCAGATTCCGAGCTTGCTCAGAATCTGACCAATCAGATACTTGAGAATGATCTCAGACTCAGACTCAGAAGTTTTCTAACATTGGACCCAGATGTTGAACTCAAACTCGAGCAAAAAGTATTATAACCTCGGGGTCTGACATCATCTACAGACCACGTGCCTGATCATAATTGAGCTGACCATTGATACGGAGACCCGTTGTGTGGAGGCTAATTGAAATAAGAAGGCACGCGTTGTACTGGTTCCGAGAGTTTTGCTTAAGTCTGAGATCATTCTCAAACATCTGATTGATATTCAGATGCAGAAGTTTTATAACATCGGACACAGAGCTCCGGGAACTGTGCGTAAATATATGTTAGAGATTTTAGCTCTTCCAAGTGGCAAGGGGCTATGACCTTCCAAGCTTCATTGCCATGGAATATATGCAACGCCGTCGGTGCCAAAGGGGTTTATAGGAAAACTCTGTTAACACGCGATCATCCAGTTTGCTTTGTTGTCTGATCTGGAGAAAGTATTGCTGTGGAGAAACCACTAGACGCGTGTCAGATAGAACATGTATCTGGATAAGGCGCTGAATTAATCGGCGTCTCGTCCTAACCCTAGCAGGCAGTACTTAGCAGGGTGAGATTTAATAAAATGATATAAAAACTCGAACATGATATTCTACTTTTCTTATTAAAGGGGATGTTCCTACATTTGACGCGTTTCATAAACACTTAAAATGTACAAAACTCATTTGTTTATATGCTGAAAAGTAGTATATCGCAAAAGGCCCCATCCAGTTACCATTTATAATGACAAAACAAACATGTGTTTGATATCGCCGATCCCGGTTTTACTCCCCGATGTTTCAGTTTTATTCGGGTTGGGGTTTAGTTTCGTAACTGTTCGCCCTATTCGCGATTCTCCGACCACTTCCGAGAAAGCTATTACGTAAATAATGGAGGGATCGGGTGATCATCGACAAAACGCGGAAGAATTTAACGGAAAAGGCCGATAATATTGTGTTGTAGAACAAAAATTATCAGTATTGATGAAATCGGTTTATATGTATCACAGGGGCATTTTTCGACATAAGTTCAAATTGGGAACCTTCATAATAATGATAGAGCATAACAAATACAAAGTTTTGTGATATTATTGAAAATATGCGATCATTGTAGGGACTTTCTCTTTAAATTTAGTATAAATATCGGTATTGGAGACAAGTGACAGCTTAATGCAGGATGACAGGCAGGCGGAAAGCTCCTCTATGAGCTTTCTGCGTGATTTTCGCCCTGCATTAAGCAGCTACATACCAAAAAGGACATTATTTCTTCTTTATTAAAATTTCTGTTTATAGGTGTTTTGCTGTATCTCCTAAGTATAATTATTTTATTATTCACAACCACCTGTATGATTTATTGGTTGGTATCGGGGTTTTACTCTCGCTTTAACCCATTCCCTCCTAGACTATTTTTAGCATCAACCTCTTTGAATAAATCTACCGAAAATGAGCATTTACTAGAGAAAACGAAACGTTTAGACTTGTGTAGTTTTAAAACCATTGTGATAGATAGAGCATTTGCTCCTATGGAGCAAATGCTCTATCTATCACAATGGTTTCAAAAAGCGACTTTTACAGATACGTCAAAATGCACCAGTCGGAAGGAATGGGTTAACAGTATTTCAGTCATACCACGATGTCCAGCTAATTACAGGTTGGGGAAAACACCAGAAGTTTTTTCTGTGCATGGAACAAATTGCACTGTATCATGCACATAACACCACCTTGGTAGAACCATCAACCTACCACAAGCCAACTGGATTGTTTCCTCATATGCACAGGCCATGACTCAAACCACAGCGTCGAGCTCGGGGGCTAAGTGATTGTACTGCATTAAACAGATTCCTGTCTAAAAGTATAGATCTAAATTCTTCTCTACTAAATCCCGGTTAAGAGGGGGTTTATTGTACTCTTACTTTACTATATTATGTGGCTGCACCAGCAAGACTCTACTGATATCATATCGGACCTTATATTTGCCAATGAAATATGTCATATAATGCACGTCTAAAATTATTGACGTATACTGTACTTCTATTATTATTTTTTAATGTTCTCCTTTTTCGTTAAAACATATAATCCCTGCAATAAACAATGTAGATCAAAATGAGAAACCGAGTGACCCGTTGTCTCATCTGGATCCAAACAAACAATTTCAAGAATATCTCCTTTATTTCTCCACCGAACCCTATACTGTGACCACTCTTTAGAATCGTCTCTTTGAGACGATTCTAAAGAGTGGTAACAGTATAGAGTTTGGTGGAGAAATGACCATTTTTAGTATTTGGGTACGCACCCTTATCTGTAGCTCTGTAAATGTTTGCATCAGTAATCCTTTATTTGTTCATATTATCCATGGAATTTAAGGACAACAAAGGAGAACATGCATATTGCATTGTTACAGTATGTTGCAATAATTATATTAATATTAAACTAGATATATAGTGTCTCTCCTTTTAGATGCTATTTTTGCAAATTGTATAGCTCCGGATGAAACTCTGTGTAGATTTACTCGGGTTTTCATCAACTCGGGGTTTCACCAGAATTCAAAATGTTAGTTTTATTTTTGAAAAGATTTAGGCAAAACTAGGAATAATAACTTAATGCAGAAGATAATGTTTTTGGAAGTAAATTGTGCCCAGCTTGTTGAAGGCACAACGTCAGCAGAATTTTAATGATTTTCGCCATAATGTTTCTCGATGTTGAGATGTGCACACTTCGGTACACTTAGATAGGGATATATATTCGTTGTAAGTAAAACTCTCTAAACAAGCTGTTTTAGACCCAACCTCTTTGAATAAATCTATCCAAAAGGAGCGTTTAGTAGCAAAAAGGTAAAATTCTGAATTGCGTAGTTTTAAAACCATTGTGATAAATAGAGCATTTGTTCCTATGGAACAAATGCTCTTTTTATCACAATGGTTTTTTTTAAAAAAAGTGACTTTTACAGAGGTGTCAGTTTGAGGAAATGGGTCAAAAGTCGTCAATATGAGTGAATTGGTTATAACCCTTTACGTGACATACTCATTTTCACCTCTATGCCGACAGAGTAGACCCAGATCAAACGCTCATGTAGGGACCACGTGATCAGTGTCTGCATTGCTTTTGGAACTATAAACGTCTGATTCTTCAGTTTCTGCCAAGGCAAGATAGAACCTTTGTTTACATGCCATTGTAAAAATACAGCCATTGCATATTCATGGTGTCATTATTTCTTACATGAACCCATTTTAACCCATTTGCTCCCAGTGGATTCTTCCATGTTTATACAATGGATTAGTCCATTTTTATCTAAGGGGTGTTTGGCCTAAATTCTCAATTTCGTTTTGTTTTATATTGAAATTCCTATCAGCAAACAGTGTAGACTCTGATCAGACGCCGCATGATACGGCGTCTGATTAGAGTCTACACTGTTTGCCTACGTCCCAAAATGGGATCGTGGGAGCAAATGATTTATCTTTTGAATATTCATGTAAACTGTAATGACATCATAAATACATGTTTGATTATGCTTTACATCGGCATTATAGTCAATGGGTATTGTTGATCGTCACACAGATTGTATAACCCTTTCATCCATGAATATTCATGTAAGAAGTAATGACGTTAAGAATATAAATTAAATCAATTTGTTAAAACAGCACATGGACACAGAAATGTTTAGCTATAGCAGAAACTGTTGAATCGTATCTATATTAAATCATAAACAAACATAGCTGACCCTGATCAGACGGATCCTGCCGTCTTATCTGGGTCTACTCTGTTTGCAAATACTTGAAAACACGTTTATATGAGGGAAAGGGTTAATAGACGTATTTTCACGCATTTGCAAACAGAGTAGACCCAGATCAGATGGCTCCTAGAGGAGCCATCTGATCAGGGTCTGCTCTGTTTGCTAATAGAATTTAATAGATCTGTCTCTTTGCTTTCTAAAATGTCTACAATGTTCCACCTTCCATATTTCTTTGTAACTATTTTGTTAATGAATATTCAGTAGGTATTGGAAGTTGGCCTAAATACAGAACAGGGAAAAGGTTAATGTCATAGCAAACAGAGCAGACCATGGTCAGGTGGCTCCTACAGAGTACTATATTAGCGACTGAGAGTATTTCAAACATAACAATTGTCATTTCGCCATCAAACCCTGTCTTGTAAGCACTCTATAGAACCGTCTCAAAGACACATTCCTAAAATCCGTTTAACGTAAATTAATCACTTCATGAATATTCATTAACCCATTTTGTAAAAAGTAAAACTTTCAAGGGAATATTTGGCTTAGACAAAAACGGTAACATTGGGTCTATGTAATTTCATAAGCAAACAATATGCTCTGACCAGACTGTGTCTACAGGCGCTGTTTGATTACGGGGTCTACTCTGTTGGCAAAGGAGTGAAAGAGCGATCATATAAGGGAAATACAGTTGAACTTCGATATTTCGAACTTCAAGGAACTATATAAATCAGTTCGAGATAACAGAAGTTCGAGTTATCCGATTTGTAATCTGGACAATATCTCAAGAGGTCTACAGTAATGCTGAAAACTCCTGCGGGAGATTTCAGCATTAATGTAGACCTCAATTAAGCTGTGATATGTGTTTCTAGATATGCGTAGTGATACATTTTAGAGCAATTCTGTATTATAAGATTTTGGAAGGACCGAACTTTTAGTTAGAATAATTCCCCAAGTTCGAGTTATCCGAGCTCGAGATATCGAAGTTCAACTGTACATAACTGAAATATATGAGGTCTTATCCATGTCTCTGTGTGTCAAATTACGATAACATGTGTTTGTACTGATATACTGATTTACACTATGTTGTGAATTTTTTATTACCCATTACCTCATAGTACAGTATCACTTGTCTTTACCCATTACCTCATAGGCTATTTTAGACCCAACCTCTTTGAATTAATCTACCGAAAAGGAGCATTAACTAGAGAAAAGGAAAAGTTTATAATTTTGTAGTTTGGAAACATTGTGATAAATACAGCATTTGCTCCTATAGGAGCACATGCTCTATTTATCACAATGGTTTCATAAAGTGACTTTTGCATCAATATGAGGGAATGGGTTTTTTAACAATGGGCGTAATAGGTACATGTATGTACGCACGTTTGTCATTTTCATAGTTTTGTTTTACATGGTACAAACTACTAAGGCCTTATTCTTAACCCATAACTCCATGAATATTCATGTAAAAAATAATGACACCATGCTTATTAAATGATTATTTTTATAAAATGGTACAAGATCAAAGGAAAAAATTGGCAATGGCAGAATGTGTAGAATTAGATCTATATTATCCCAGAATCAAACAAAGCATACCCTGATTAGATGGCTCATTAGAAGCCGTCTGGTCTAGCTCTACTCTGTTTGCAAAGGCTTAGAAAGGCGTATTTATGGAGTAAAGGGTTAAACAAATATAAAACACGCATGTACCCTTACCCTGCTGAGCACGAGCTGATTGGCATTTGCAAACAGCTTGGATCCAGATGATACGTCGAGTAACTCGGCGTCTCATCTGGATCCAAGTTGTTTGACACCCTGTCAGTAGTTTCTCAAATGTTGTAATGACAAGAAAGTAAGTAACACAAATACTGCTGTTCAGAATTTGAGCAAGCGTCGTTTTTGTCAGCAGTTAACCTTTAGCCTGCTATGGGCGGATGGGTGAATACCTATGCAAACAGTTTGGATCCACATGAGACGCCGAGTAACTCGGCGTCTCATCAGGATCCAAACTGTTCGACACCCTGATTGCATCTTGGTAGACAAATTGATTATAGCCTGAATTTTGGAAATGTAGTAGGTGGAATATTCTGTAAAAATAATTTTTTCAGCAGGCTAAAGGTTAAGGTTGCATTTACGATGTCGAGATGAGACGTCGCGTCTCGTCTTATTTGGATAAAAATACACACACGCACAGAGTAAACATTAGCAGCAACTTGGCATTTTATTATTATTATTATTATTGCTATTATTGTTATTATCATTATCATTATAATAACATGTATTATTATTACTACCATCAGTATTACTATAATTGTTGTTATGATAATAATAATGAATAAAATCTGACCAGTCAAAAGCTTGAGAACAAACTCAGACTCAACTAAAAAGAATTATAACCATGGACCCAGATCAAACTTTGAGCAGCCATTATTTTTTTACAGCGACATAAGGGTTAATTGTTTATAGTAACAAGCATTGCGAACATTGAAAGCAATGTCATGGTCCCCTACTGGGTGAATTTTAATTCCAACTGCTGTAATTTCGTGAAAAATCAATGTAGCGCGTAACAAAATTCAAACTTTGCCTGTAACTTTTTTTTTTTTTAAAAAAAGATGCATACCAAATATCACTCCAATATATGCTTGGGTTTAGAAAAAAACTCCGGAAAACGTAATATTTCCTGAACATGTCTAAGTACAACTGCTGTAATTCCGTGAAAAATCAATGTAGCGTAACAAAATTCAAATATGATCTGTAACTCATTATAATAAAGCTAAATACCAAATGTCACTTAAATATATGCTATGGTTTAGAAAAAAAAATCCGGAAAACGTGAAATTTCCTGAAAAATTCTAATTCAGACTGTAGTAACCGGGAAAAAATATTAGGCGTAACATTTGATCGTACCTTATCGTTTGTCTGTCATATTAATAACGTCCTTAAAAAAATGTAATTCTTTACTATATCTTATCTCACGGATAAAACTGTTGCTGTCATTTCCCATGAGAAAATTATTCTATAATTCTTACATTTCACCCCACATTGACTACTGTTGTGTAATTGCAGTACATTGAAAGAAGAAAAAATTGTCCGTTTTCAGAAAAGGGCTGCAAGACTTATACTTGACAAAGACATTGGTACACCTTCTTCAGAATTATTCACCGAACTAGACTGGTTTAGATTTCCAGATAGAGTATTATTTTAGAAAGCTGTGCTAATGTACAAATTATCCCTACAGTATATTTATATGACCTTTTTACTTTCTCTGTTGATATTCACGAAAGAGAGTTTCGATCTTCTTCTCAACTCCATTTGTACATATCGAAACCCAATACAGAATTTTTCAGAAAACCATTTCATTACTCAGGTTCTATAATTTGAAATAAGCTCCCCTTCCTTGTCAAAAATGCTAGTTCTATTGTTGCTTTTAAAAGCCTTTGTATAAGATGATTTAAGCAATGTAATCATAGATCTAATTATTATATAAACGTATTGTGTCTTGCAGTCTCTTATAGAACTATACCCATATTTATCCTAAATACTCATGGATGTCGCGCGGATCTTCTTCCCATCTTGTCCCGTAAAATTTGTCAATTTGAAACAGCCGGAATTCGAATAGCTGTTGGTCAGATTATAACAGGTCATTACTACTGGACTGAAGTCTGACCGCGGCTATTTAGAGTTTTCTTTACACTTATAAATGGACAAATAGTGAACTATGGTAAAACTGCATCTGCAATATCAATTTGATCTAAGTCTACTACTCGCTTTAGTACTTTGGCGTGAGTATTTAGGTTAACTACTGTAAACTGATTGTATATACAATGCGATCCTGAAAGTTCGAACATTTAGATAACTCGAAGTAAGCCCATTGACTATGTTCACGACACGCATTGGGTGGGATTGGGTGAAGCGCAGGGCTCCTACAGTAGCTTCCTGCTTTGCTTCCGTCCTGCTTTGGGCAATCACCTGCCTTTAACTATATCATTTTTCTCAACGGGTTATTCGAATTATGGATGTTTTACTGTGTTACTTTAAATAATGTTCGTTTGTTTGATTGTTGCTAATTCTTTTGTAGATGCATATATGTTATGAGGGCCGCATGCAAATGCATACCAAATGCATTCCCTCTTTAAATAAAGTCTTTATTATTATTATTACTATTATTATTAAACTGCTGTAACTCCATGAAACAATCAATGTAGTGTAACAAATCTCAAACTTGATCTGTAACTAATTATAATAAAGAGGCACACCAAATATCACATCCATATCTGCAAGGATTCAGCAAAAAAGGCCAAACTGCTGTATTTCCGTGAAAAATTAATGTATCGTAACAAAATTCAAAGCTGATCTGGAACATATTACAATAAAGCCACATACCAAATATAACATTTATGTCTATATTGGTTTTGAAAAACAAGTCCGGAAGGTCTAAATTTTTCCAAAGTTTTCTAAGTTCAAGTGCTGTAATTCCGTGAAAAATTAAAGTAGTGTAACACGATTTAAACTTGATCTGTTACATAATCAAGCCACATACCAAGTAGCACTTCAATATCTGCTACGGTTTAGAAGAAAACTCCTGAAAACCTGAAATTTCCGGAAATTTTCCAAGTCAAACTATTGTGATTCCGTGAAAAATGAATGTAATGTAACACAATTAAAACTTGATCTGTAACTCATTATAATAAAGGTACATATCAAATATCACATCAATATCTACAAGGGTTTAGGAAAAAAGTCCGGAAACCATAATTTTCCGCAAAATTTCTAAGTCAAACCACTGTAATTCTGTGACAAATCAAAGTATCGTGGGGAAATTCAAACTTGATCTGTAACTCATTATATTAAAGTCACATACCAACTAACACTGCAGTGACTGTAAGAGTTTAGAAATAAGGCCGGAAAACCGAAGGGTGACACACTGACGGACGGACGGACGGACGGGCGGAGTGCAGGCCTATAGTCACCTTCGGCGTTGCCGGTATTCGACTAAATACAAGAATTACATATAAATTAAACCTTTCCCTGTTTTGAATATTTATTTCAGAAATAATGACATCACGAACACCAATTAAGTGAAATTCTACAATGGCACTGTGAACTATGAACTCGTGGATTGTTTTGTCATGACAGAAATTATAGAATCTGGGTCCAAGATTATAACACTTCTGAGTCTAAGTCTGAGTCTGAGCCTGAGTCTAAGATCATTCTCAAGTATCTGATTGGTCAGATTCTGAGCAAGCTCAGAATCTGACCAATTAGATGTTTGCGAATGGTCTCAGACTCAAGCAAAACCTTTTATAACCTCGGGGCCAGATCTATATTATACTTCATCAATGAGAACAGAACCTGATCACACGGCTCTTACAGTAACCGTGTGATCAGGGTCTACCCCGTTTGCAATGGCGTAAAAAGCGTTTTGTATAAGGGACAGGGTTACCAACCATTTGATAATTATAGTAAAGATTACCAATTTATTTTAGGTTATTCAGAGGACACGCTTTCTCGGGAACATGGGCTGGGCACATGTTATGTGTGTGGCGGTTACCAGCCTATGCATTTGCGGGTGGCTGGTTGCTGGTAAGTGGCGTTTTTCACCCCTTTCCTGTTACTTTTCCTAACACTGTCCCTATGCTGGTCCTTTAAAATCCTATTACTTGTCCCAAAAATATAAGGGACCAATCTTATTTTCATTTTAAGGGATTTTCAACAAGAATCATTTTGCCGATGTGACTATTTGAAAATTTATTTGTGAAAAAAAACACCAAACATGCGTTGCGTACCCTAGACAGAGTTCCAGCTCCTTCATTGCCCCTGACATTGATCTACACTGTTTGCATGTGTCTCCTCTCTAAGGATCACTGAAAACAAATTGGTCAAACATTAACCTAATGTATATTCATGTAAGAAATAATGACTTCATGGGTATCATTTAGATGAAATTTATTACGTCATAGGAATGCGTAACGTTTGCCATGGCAAAATCTGTATAATATTACAATATACAGTGAACCTTCATTATACCGGCATTCGTTACAATGGCACCCTCATTATACCGGCATTCGTTACAAGGACACCCTCAGTATACCGGCATTCGTTACAATGGTACCCTCGTTATACCGGCAGTATGCATTGAAATAAAATTACCGTTAAGTCTTTTAAACAACCACTGTATAAATAAGTACAAAGCCAATAAGACAGGTGATCGCTTAATGCAGAACACAAGAAGTGTAAAAAGCTCCCTGTTGGTATTAGTTTAAAACTGGCCATATGGTTCATGTCATATTTAAACTCGTTATAACGGCAACCTCGTTATACCAGCAAAATCTCTTGAATTAAACACCTCCGTTGTAACGAGGGTTCACTGTACCCCGATAGTTCGAACCCTAAAACAAGCATCATTATCGGCCTTTCAGACAGGTGGCAGCTTAATGCAGAGTTGAAGTCGTGCAGAAGCTCCCCTTGGAGCTTTATGCATGATTTTCGCCCTGCATTAACCCTTTCCCTGTTCTGTATTTAGGCCAAATCTCAATACCTACTGAATATTCATTAACAAAATAGTTATAAAGATGTATGGAAGGTGGAACATTGTAGACATTTTAGAAAGCCATAAAACAGATCTTTCAAATTCTTTTAGCAAACAGAGCAGACCCTGATCAGATGGCTCCTAGAGGAGCGGTCTGATCTGGGTCTACTCTGTTTGAAAATGTGTGAAACACGTTTATATGAGGGAAAGGGTTAAGCAGCCACTTGCCTAAAAGGCATACATTCTTTATTACTAATATTTCGAAGTATGGAGTTATTACTTTTCAGTGAAACCTGCTTTATCCTCAGTAATATGTCTAAGTATTGGTCAGTAAAGTAGGCGGTAGCATAATACAAGTCAAGATTCATACAGAAAGCTCCTATAGGAGCTGTTTGCATTGCTTTTACCCTGCATTAAGAAACCACCTGCTTTTAAAACTCTTATGTTCAATAAATGAATGGCCGATTTGGACAGGTTGTATTGTATAAGCAGAGACAGCTGATCCTGATCAGAACGCTCCTCCGGGAACGGCCCATCTCGATCTGATCTGTCTATCAAAGAGTTAAATGACGTCATTAGCAGATAAATATTTAATTCAGTTAAACATATTTACTGAATTATGCCGTTCGAATGAAACTTGACGACGGCCCTTTAGACGGCTGGTAGCCTGCCTGGTGCAGTACCAACGTACGAGTCTACCTATACCCTTACTGTTAACCCTTTCGCTGCCAAACTTTGTCATCTGCTACATTCTTTTAATTTTCTTCATTTTGTTTCAAAAACATAGTAACAGTAACAAACAGTTTGGGTCCTGATGAGACGCCGAGTTACTCGACGTCTCGTTTGGATCCAAACTGTTTGCATAGGCAATGACAGATCCGGCATTGGCACCGAAATGGTTAAAAAATACATTTTCATCTGATGCAATTTTGACTATATTTAATTCGATCAAGCTTTTGAGAAACTATTGAGCAAGTGACATGCAGAAAGGATCCTGATGAGACAAAAGTGAACCAAGTCGTGAGTTATGTGAAATAGATTACGGTTTTTGGTTTCATATAAAGGGATTGAAGGACATATTTCTTTTATGAATTACATGTGTTAAACTAATACCAACGGGTGAACGCTGAATGCAGAACACAAGAAGTGCAAAAAGCTCCATTTGGGAGCTTTTTGCACTTCTTGTGTTCTGCATTAAGCGATCACATGTCTTATTGGCATTATACCTATTTATACAGTGGTTGTTTAAAATACTTAACGGTAATTTTGTTTCAGTGCATACTGCCGGTATAACGAGGGTGTCATTGTAACGAATGCCGGTATAATGAGGGTTCACTGTACGTTGTTCTGAAGGAAATAGTCATTTGCAGAGGTCCAGATAAGATGCGCAAATTTTAACATTTTCAAGAAGAACTCCTTTACTTCTCCACCGAACCCTACACTGTGACTTCTCTTTAGAATCGTCTCGAAGAGCCAGTTCTAAAGAGTGGCCACAGTATAGGGTTTAGCAATTTTAGTATTTAGGTACACACATTTTTATGTAGCTCTGATAAATGCATTATGAGATGTTATGGTTTGTCTGACAGTATACTATCAATGAAATTTGGAACAAAATGTGGTATATTTGTAAAGACGAGAGAACTGCTTCATAAACAAACATCTGTTTTATATGCACAGATAAAATCAACAGCAGCTGTAAGCTGCTGCGTAATGTAGCAATGTTTTGAAACCTGCTCATTATTTAGTTCCACCTATGTGTACGGTAGATCATTCTATGCATTATTTATGCGGACTAGCTGCACCATTTCCCTATTGAATAACCTGTACGAAATAATGATATTATGAATATGTATTTGCTGATACAAGAGGATACAAGCTGTTTTGTCACTCGATTAATAGTTTTTCGAAAGCCTTGTCGATTCTGAAGTACAATAGAACATTGATATCACGAACTTCGATATAATTCGAGTTAAAAGTCGGTCCATTCTAGAATTTGCAACATAGAATTATTCTAAAGTTCACCACTGCACATATCTATAAATACATGCGACAGCTTGATGCAAGTAATGCTGGGAGATCCTACGTACAGGGGCTTTCAGCATTACTTTAGATCTGCATTAAACTGCCACATCGAGAAAATCCCATATATAGGTTGACTCGAACTACCGTTATCTCGAACTAATTTAAATTTCGAGATATCGAGGTTGCATTATAATTAAACCACAGGGGTCTGGACCGCTTCATTGGGGTCTACATGTACTATATAATAACAAGGGTTCCAACTAGCAGAACGGACATCCGTGTACCACAAGTACAAATATGAATGTAACTCTTGCAATTTCAAAGATAATTTCGTAAGTCTTTCGGCTATTGAAAGCCAATATATTTTTCTATCAAATGAATATAATCTTATAACGGTAACTTATGAACAAGTATCAATCCAACAATGATTTTCTCAAAATTTCACTTGTTTTTATGGTCATTGACAAACGTTCGTTCACCCCGGTTTCACTATATCACAGCAATAACCTGGCAATTTGCAGTTTAAAAGATGGCGTGGTTCAATAAAACGAATCAATTCTATCACCCATCTTCAATTTTTAGTCCCCAGCATCAAAAGAATGATGTAAAATTAGCGAGTTTTGTCAGTTTGCTTCAAAGTTGGGAAATCCGTGACGTCACGTACAATGGCTCCTTCCTTGACGATTTGAAGCAAACTGACAAAACTCGCTAATTTTACATCATTCTTTTGATGCTGGGGACTAAAAATTGAAGATGGGTGATAGAATTGATTCGTTTTATTGAACCACGCCATCTTTTAAACTGCAAATTGCCAGGTTATTGCTGTGATATAGTGAAACCGGGGCGAACGAACGTTTGTCAATGACCATAAAAACAAGTGAAATTTTGAGAAAATCATTGTTGGATTGATACTTGTTCATAAGTTACCGTTATAAGATTATATTCATTTGATAGAAAAATATATTGGCTTTCAATAGCCGAAAGACTTACGAAATTATCATTTAAATTGTAAGAGTTAACAGTCATATTTGTACTCGTGGTACACGGATATTCGTTCTGCTAGTTGGAACCCTTGTGTATTATATAGTAAATATAGACCCCCAATGAAGCGGTCGAGGTCCCTATGAGTTAAACTGCGCCAGGTCCAATTTTAAGCAGAATTTAATTTTTCATTAGGATTAATCCTTCTCACTATGAGCGCGTCACGACTGACACTTGTAAATATGAGACGCCGAGTAACGCGGCGTCTCATCAGGATCCAACCTGTTTGACACTCGGTCAATACAGTAAAACCTCTCTACAACGGCCACTTAATTACAGTGAAAACTCTCTTTAACGGCCACTAAATTATATTAATTTTTGTTAAAGGCAGGTGGCTGCTTAAAGAAAGGTGAAAGTAAAACAGAACGCTCCTATAGGAGCGTTCTGTTTTACTTTCACCTTGCTTTAAGAAGCCACCTGTCCTAAATACCAACTAATTAAGATAATTTAGTGGCCGTTATAGAGAGGTTTTACTGTTCTTTCTCAAACGTTTGAACGAATCAGATGTCATTAAAAAGTCAGCAAATCAAAGTTTGGTCAGATTTAATTCTTTTTCAGGATTAGAAGGATTAACGTGATGTTTTTAACTTAGCTTATGGTACAATAAAAGTACTGTAAATTCTCGCTAATTCGACCACTAAAAAGTATAATTCTTAGCTTATGATACAATAAAAGTATTGTAAATTCTCGCTAATACGACAACTAAAAAGTATAATTCTGGATTTTTAAACAGGTGGCAGCTTAATGCAGGACAAATTATAGGAGCTTTCTGCATCACGTTTGCCCTGCATTTAGCAATGACCTGCCGTTATAGAGGCCTATGTTAATGAATTATGTTGTCACATTAGTGGAAATTTATGCTATCGTCTCCGTACTCGTCACATTCGACCTGGGGATCATTCGTACCCATCAGAATTGTCACGGATATTCATGTCAAAACCACGAAGGTCTGACTACCATGACTACAGCGAGAAATCAAACACATTTTTTACCGAAAGTTATTATTGTTGCTATTTTGTTCAGGACTTTTTTTATTCACAGGTATCCCATACATCGTCACAGGAACGAGCAGTGGTAAGTAATCGTTATCCTTTGGCTCAAATCTGACCAATCAAAAGCTTGAGAACTCAAATATGACCAATCAAAAGCCAGAGTAACTCGGCTTCTCATCAGGAATCCATCTGTTTTACACTCGGTCAATAGTTACTCTAAAGCGTGTTTGAATCAAAATTACACCTGCTCCAAATCTGAGCATGGCACAGTCACGGAAACAAACAGTTTGGATCCTGATGAGACGCCGAGTTACTCTGGATCAAAACTGCTTGCATAGGTAAACACAGATGAGACAGTGGCAATGAAAGAGTTTTAAAGGCCAATGGGCATCGGTGTGCCTAATATAAGCAATGACGGGTTATGACCAGTTATGGCGGGTTATGACGGGTTGTGGCCAGTACTGGGTAGTAATAACGGTATATAAAGATCAATTTAGTTATATTGTAACCTTTTTCATTGAAATAATAGAAACAACGAGTTGATAACTTATGTTTTATTGTTTTTAATTGATAAATCCGATCCGGACATTAGCTCCCTCCCTCCATCTGAAAGTAAAGATACTGTTTGTTTTCTCCCCTAGAGCATGTCTCCTGAAAATATTTCGTGGGATTGATTCTGTGGTACTGTCATAACCCGTCATTGCTTATTTTAGGCACACCCAGGCATACATGTATATTCAAATATTAGGCCATCGAAATCAGGACTAGTAATGGGCATGTAAGTGTTATTATACATGTAAAAGCTAAACAGTAGCCTGGTGTGTTTTATCCCTAAGGCAGATCACGAAGTACATCTGCATGTCCTTCGTGGACAGATGGAAGCTTATTAATGCAAGTCAACAGTAGCTCCTATAGGAGTTTTATGTATTACCCTTGCCCACGGACACTAGATTGGAAAAGACTATAGTTTTATTTCTAACACCTATTTCTCTTGATATTCAAATAGCTCCAGATTTTATATACAATAAAACCGCGATTATTCGAATTTTCTGTATAGAAGAATTTAGATCCCTTTAGGCAGGTGGCTGCTTAACGCATGGTGAAAGTCATGCAGAAAGCTCCTAGAGGAGCTTTCTGCATGACTTTCAGCATGCGTTCCTGTCTTAAAGATCGATTCTAATACGAATTTTAGTGTTCGAGTAATCGGGATTTTATATATATGATTTGATTTACATATGATTTAGTCCTACAGTATCTTGAATATATTGGGATATTGAACAACGAACTATTTTGTTATTCGAATGAAAACTGCAAAATGGCCTGACTTTTATATGTACCCACGATAATTCGGTTGTACAGTATCTAAAATATAATTACAGTAAAACCCCTCTAATGCGAACACCAAAATGGGGCATAATTCTGTCTAGCAGAGACAGGTGGTAGCTTAATGCAGAACGAAAATTATGCAGAAAACTCTTATAGGAGCTTTCTGCATTACTTTCATCCTGCATTAAGCTACAATCTGCTTATAAAGACACCTATGGTTATTCTTTTAGTGGTCGCATTAGAGGGGCTCTACTGTACTGTTAATTTATAGCTTAATTGACAATTTCGTTATTCATAAATTGAATTGCAAACTATTTTTGTATTCACATTCGAATATCGAACTGCGAAATATTTCGTTGTTCGTTGTTCAAATAACTAAATGCGAAGTTATTCGAATAACGAACTGCGAGCTGCGAACTGGCAGCCAACTTAACGCTGCCCTAGTAATTGACATGAAACACCTATTTCATTGACATACTGGCCTATTATGTAATATGTGCTATAACTAGAACTATAGTCTTTTTCAATCTAGTAACTGTGTTTCTGCCCTGTATTAACCCTTTCCCCTCATATAAACGTGTTTTCACGCATCTGCAAACAGAGTAGACCCAGATCAGATGGCTCCTAGAGGAGCCATCTGATCAGGATCTGCTCTGTTTGCTAATGGAAGTTGATAGACCTGTTTCTATACTTTCTAAAATGGCTACAATGTACCACCTTCCGTATTTCATTATACATGTAGCTATTTTATGTCCATGAATATTCAGTAGGTATTGGAATTTGTAATAAACATAGAGAACAGGGAAAGGGTTAAGCAACCAACTGCTTTTCAAGATGCACATGGCCACACTCTGGGGAAAAAAGTTGCAACGCTAAATACACCAAAGATACGCCTATTTACGTCCATGCGAACAGAACAGACCCAGATTATTTTTTGCTGATTTGAGCCGATTCTAAAGAGTGGTCACAGTATAGGGTATGGTGAAGAAACGATGGCTTAAGTATTAAGGTACTCATCTTTATCTGCAGCTCTGTAATAATATTCATGGAGGAAGGGGTTATGTCAGGATAATGCTCGTATAATACCCGCACTTTTGTGTTTGCTTTTTCATATGAACGTTTTATTCAAATAAAGAAACACGTAACGAGCTGTTGCCAACGATTGCGAGCGTTATTCTAAATCCATATATTTACTAAGCGTGACTTGACTCGCGTTTGCAAATAACTTGGATCCAGATGAGACGCCGAGTGATTCGGCGTCTCATCAGGATCCAAGCTGTTTGACACTCGGTTTTTCTCAAACGCTCATACGTATCGGAAGTAAGTAAACATGCAACAGATCAGAACATATGAGTCTTAAAATTCAAATAGTTGCTTAATGCAAGGCAAAAGTAATGCAGAAAGCTCCTATAGGAGCTTTCTGCATTACTCTTGACCTGCATTAAGCTACCACCTGCCTTACAAAACCATAATACGGCTTCTTTTTGATTGCCGTTTAAGACAGGTTCTACTGTATTCGTATGTTTCATCACACCCCTATAGTGGTTCATTCCATTATGTCCCGCTTTCAGAATGATCTCTGTCTATTTATAGTGTGTTTTTCTTGTAGAGCATGACGCGTTTGTCATTAAACACAATGACGAAAGTGGCATCGAGTACTTCAAGAGTGTAATAATAGCCTACTCGAATATGGACGTAACGGATGTAAACAGTGAGTACAGTGCTTGGCATTAACCGCATATGTTCAATACCATCATAAACTTGGTATCTGTAATGTTCAGGTATTATTATGAAGATTGTCAATTTGAACTTATAATGGAAAGTGACCCTGTGATGCGAAATAAACTGTTTCAAACAGTTACGAAACTACATGTAAAATACAAGCTGGATAAATACTTAACGTCGGATTTTCGATATGAAATATATATTTTTTTCCTCGCAATATAAAAGTACCTAGTTATAGTCTACTTCCTGGCCGAAGGGCCGTTCAGCCGACTGTACATTTACTCCCCTGGTCATTGAGTCGTTCGCCTAAAATATTGAGCACTGCTAACAATGGCGCAATCATGCAGCTGCAGTACCGGCTAGTGACCCTCACAAACCTGTGTGGAAAGTAGGTGCGGGTGGGAGACAGACACTGAAAAGCGTCTCCGAAATTTCCGGGAGTGACCAGGATTTGAATCGTTAGTCAAACGCATTACCACTAGACCATGGCACACCACAGTATACTTAATCTTTTGATGGGAAAGGTGCGAAAATGCGGGAAAGAGTTATTTCTGACTGTGAATATACATGGGACAAAGTGCTAACATAATACAAGTACATAGAACAATGGAGCAGACCACAATGAGAGGGAGAGAGATATATAAGGGAGATAGGAAGAGATAGATTGGAGAGAGAGAAAGAGAGAGAGAGAGAGAGAGAGAGAGAGAGAGGTAGGGACACATATAGACAAACAGACGGACAGAGAGAGCTTTTTTCACCACTTCGTGAAGATGACCCTTACCCCTGAAATTGAGAACTTTGTCTGCTTCGGGAATGTTTTAGCTGTAAGAAGAGTTCAACAAATTCCCACATACACTTGTTCTGTTGTTTGTTTATGAATTTTAGAACTTTCGGTCTGAATGAATTTTCCGACCAACAGTTTTACCCCTGAATTTGGAATTTTTTAATTAAAATTGGCGAAAAACACACATTTTGCCATTGGGAACATAGCCCAATAACGGCTATAAAATCACTCGAAAAATAAGCCCTGAGACAGACAGGGGCAGAGAGACTGGACAGGCGTTTTTCTGGTAATTTTGGGAACTGCATTTAAATCATTGGGATTTTTTCCACATGTTAAATCAATGATTTGGACAGATTGTTGGTGCCATTTTAACATTTTTTCCATTTTTAGCAATTTCATTTAAATTTGGCATCTAGTGGGATTTTGTTGTGCATTGGGAATGGGCCATTTTAATGGACCCATTAACACGCAAGAAAAAGGCATGCTGGGAGAGGCACAAGGATCAATAGATCTTAGTTTGTTAAGTTCTAGAGAACAAAACTTGTCGTCTCTGCAATTTTCATTATTTAATGCTCTTTCCTTTCCATTCACAAAACATACAGTATAAACTAGTTTGATCATAATGAGACGCCAATTGGTCAATGAAAAATGTCATGACGTGAAAATCTCCCTCTAGAACCCCCAAATCTGCCTCTTAAAAATCATGAAAAGACCTCTTGAGGGTCAAAAAAGTTTGGAAGCATGTCGGCGTCTTACCTGAATTGAAACCTTTTGCATATAAGATCGCAGGTCCCTCGTTGGCAGTAAAGAGTTATACATTTTATATTCAATCAGATAAATCGATAATGATATAAGGGAAACAACTCAAACATAAATATTATGATAAGGATGTAAGACTTCCCTCCCATAGACCATTTAATTTCAAGAAAATCTCCAACACATTATTATGTCTTCTCAACATTTAGCAGTATCAGATTACTTTGTGGTGTATATACATTTGAAAGTCATATCGCAACTTGCTAAACTGACCCAAAACTCCAATTATTACATGTATACACAAATGTACAGTATCACCTGTGTTTACCCATTACCACATAGGCTATTTTAGATACAACCTCTTTGAATAAATCTACCGAAAAGGAGCATTAACTAGAGAAAAGGAAACTTTTAGAATTTTGTGTTTGAACCCATTGTGATAAATAGAGCATTTGCTCCTGTAGGAGCAAATGCTTTATTTATCACAATGGTTTCATAAAGTGACTTTTACAGAGTCGTCAAAAGTCGTCAATATGAGGAAATGGGTTAAGTTGCCATGAAAAAGAGGTCTAAATATGTCCTGCATTAAGCAACCACCAGCTTTGTAAGTCTCCTAAGTTCAATAAACCAATGCCCCCTTATTACAGGTTCTACTGCACATGTATATTACAAGGCCTTTCATTTATTTGAACACAAACAACCTTACAATAAAGTCACGAATCTATTAAAACAGCAAAAGCAGCAATGCAAGAACAGAAAGTTGCAAACTCGGTTTTACTCATGCCGCCATAGCACCGGCGTAAGTGATATTCAATTTTGAAAAATAATAACATCGAAACTAATGATCCCAAAAGTACCAGAACACTGAGAATGAAACATTTTACTTATAAGAAATAGTAATTGTCTGAAATACAACATAACAGAACATATCCAAAATCTTTCCATTGGTTGAGAATATGGATGGAAATGAGAATGGGTTTCAACGCAATATGTGTCTCTCTGTCTCTGTCTCTCTGTCTATCTCGTCTTTCTCTCTTTCTCTGTCGGTCTGTCTCTTTATGTCTGTCTATCTGTCTCTGCTGTCTCTCTGTTTGTCTCTGTCTGTATATCTGTCTCTTTCTCTATCTCTCCCTCTCTCTGTATCTCTCTGTGTCTGTGTGTGTGCCCCCCTCTCTCTCTCTATCTCTCTCTCTCTCTCTCTCTCTCTCTCTCTCTCTCTCTCTCTCTCTCTCTCTCCTTCTCTGCGTTCGATCCAGGCAGATGGGTCAAAGGTCGGGGTCACAATTCAAAGTCAAACGTTATTAGCCACACCCATCGCGACTCCTCCATATCTCTTAACCCCTCGGATGGATTTCAAAATGCGGTGGCATAAATGTTCTCCATAACAAGCCGATGTGCAGACAGCAGGATTCAGGCTCATTCTTCAAAGGTCAAGGTCACAATTCAAGATCGAATGTTTTAGCCTTAATTTTCACATTTGTATAACTCTTGGAAGGATTCCAAAATGCTGTTGCGCAAATGTTCTCCTCAACAAGCCGGTGTGCAGACAGCAGGATTCAGGTACGTGGGTCAAAGGTCAAGATCACAATTCAAGGTCATGGTCACAAATCAAGGTCAATTATTCACACTTTTTGTCCGGACTGTAACTCCTATATGGATCATGCCATTTGATTAAAACTTTATACAAGGAAAGAACGTGATGAAAGGATGTGTCATGTATAATGGCCATAACTCTAGCTTCAATAATTTTGGAGTAATTGCCCTTTGTTACATTTTTGTCTGATCAATAACTCCTGTTTTACTGGGCTATTTGAATGGCATTTTAATTATGAAAAAAGTATGATGGAAGGAAGTGTTATGCACAAGTTTCAAAACTCTGGATTCAATTATATAGGATTTTCTGCAGAGTTATGGAACTTCGAAAAATTTACATGGAAATTTTGTCTGCAGGGTTTCTTCAAAACCTTTAATTGGATATTTATCAAATTTCATAGGCATGATAAGCATCATGCCTAGTTGTGCATACCTTATTCCTGTTCATGTTAAAGAGGAAGTCCCTACAATGATCGCATATTTTCAATAATATCATAAAACTTGGTATTTGTTATGCTCTATCATTATTATGAAGGTTCCCAATTTGAACTTATATCGAAAAATGCCCCTGTGATACAAATAAACCGATTTCATCAATACTGATAATTTCTGTTCTACAACACAATATTATCGGCCTTTTCTGTTAAATTCTTCCGCTTTAGCCGATGATCACTGATATATCCATTGTTTACGTAATAGCTTTCTCGGAAGTGGTCGGAGAATCGCGAATAGGGCGAACAGTTACGAAACTAAAACTCAACCCGAATAAAACTGAAACTTCGGGTAGTAAAACCGGGATCGGCGATATCAAATGCATAGATGTTTTGTCATTATAAACTGTAATTGGATGCGACTTTTTGCGATATACTACTTTTCAGCATATAAATAAATGAGTTTTGTATATTTAAGTGTTTATGAAACGCGTCAAATGTAGGGACATCCCCTTTAATGATGTTTTGCAGAGTTATGGGATTTTGAAATTTTTACAAGGAAAATTTTGTTCACGCATTTTCTCCAAAATGTTTTATTGAATTTTCATGAAACTTAATAAGGATTGATCAGCACTATGCCTAGATGTGCATTTCTTATTTCTGTTTCTGTTTGGTGATTTTCTGCAGAGATATAGGATTTTGATATTTTTACATGGAAAAAAATTGTCCGCGAGTTTTCTCCAAAATCTTTGGTCGGATGTTCATGAAACTTCATCGATGATTTTCTGCAGAGGTATGCGACTTTGGAAAACTTTTTCCACGCACCGGGGGAGACATCAGGTTTTATACCATGTGATAAACAATTCTGGTAAAGATCTGATTTTACAGCTTCTGGTCAGTCCTGTCATAGTTCATGATATCATTACACCACAATAACAATAACATGCACCATTACACCACAGTAACAATAACATGCACCATTACACCACAGTAACAATAACATGCACCATTACACCACAATAACAATAACATGCACCATTACACCACAGTAACAATAACATGCACAATTACACCACAATAACAATAACATGCACAATTACACCACAGTTCGTTGTTAACCCTTCTCTTGCTGAATTTTATTTCACCTTCTTTACCCATGCCCTGTTGTATAATTACATTATATCTTCACTGTGTACAAGTATTTCACTGTTAAATCACTACTATGGAGTGCACTGGTTGCACAATCAACTTGTAAATAGTGCAGACCCTGATGAGACAGCTCCTGTAGGAGCTGTCTCATCTGGGTCTTCACTATTTACAGGTAGGTATACTGACGTGAATAGCAAGCGAAGGGTTAAAATATAAACCCCTTCCTCCATGAATATAAGAAATACATGTAATGAGTGACATCACGAATTTTACTTCATCTATACTGTTTCATGACAGTCTGTATATACTATAGTGCATATAGACCCCCGTGAAGTGGTACAGACCCCTGTGTTTTTATGCCCCCAACGGCGGGCATATAGTAATGGCATTGTCCGTCCTTCCGTCTATCCGTCCATCTGTCCGTCCATATGTCCGTCCGTCCATACCAAATTTCGTGTCCCTTCAATAACTTTTTTTTTTATCTGTGAATGGATTTCAAAATAACCTGGCACAAATGTTCACCACATAAAGACCAAGGCCATCCTTCGGGGTCAAAGGTCGGGGGCATAAGTGTTTCACAAACACACTCTTGTTATAGTGGTGTATGAATACAGGAATGATCATAACTAATGATATGATTTCATAAGCAAACAGAGCAGACCCTGATGAGGCAGCTTCTGATCTGGTTATACTCTGTTTGCAAAGGTGTAGAAAAGTGTATCTATGCAGTAAATGATTAACCCTTCGCTTGCTATTCACGTCAATATACCTACCTGTAAATAGTGAAGACCAATATGAGACAGCTCCTGCAGGAGCTGTCTCATCAGGGTCTGCACTATTTACAAGTTGATTGTACAACAATGCACTCCACAGCAGTGATTGCACAGCGATATACTTGTACACAGTGAAGATGTATGTAATTATACAACAGGACATGGGTAAAGAAAAAGAAATGTGTTTTAAAATTCAGCAAGAGAAGGGTTAATCACTAAGTCACTAGGTCTTAAGGCCTCGGGTACGAGTTACTCAGGATTACGAATCAAAACCATGATCTGACTCAAGGCAAATTATTTATATCAAATCTTATTACTGTAGCCCTTATAACTGCATATATACACCTCACTATACACCCGTCGTCAGATGGGACCTACTGTGTCGTGGCGCTGTCCGTCCGTCCGTCTGCCGGTCCCCGCTAACATTGCCTATTTATGTGACTATGAGAACAAAAGATCTTTTGATGTGGCTAATTTAATTTTATGCGGCTATTTTGAACAAAAGAATAGTCACATACACTCAATCCGTAAGAACGGATGTCACTGAACCTTTGCTTGTCTGCTCTCTAACTCAAATAAATGTAGTTAAATCCTTTTCAGCATGTACACTCAGCACAACTGCTAAACCGCAACCTTGTGTTTTATCATATTGGAAAGGGATGCAACACTTTTTCTTTTTCATTTTTAGCTCGTATGTTTCGAATCGAAGAAAAGTCGAGCTACTGTGATTACTGGGTCGTAAGCGTTGGTGTCGTTGTCGTCGTCGTCGGCGGCGTGCCAAAACTTTAATGTAACTCATTACTCGAAAAGTATCAGAGGTATCAACATGAAACTTCATAAGTGAGTAGATCTCATTGAGGGGAAGGCCCTACATAAGAACCATAACTCTTGATTTTAGTTTTTTTCTTCAGTTTTTTTTTATTTAGCTGATCAAGCACCAAATAAGATGAGCGTTGGTGCCGCACGCGGCTCTTGTTTGCACAAACGGTAACGCTTGCCTTTCTCAGCCATAAAACAGCAGTGTTATTTGTGTAAATAGGTGGAAAATAGGATAGGGACTATATGCTGAAAAAATGAAGACTGTGTGAAGTATATTTCTCTCTAACCCTTCTCTTGCTGAATTTTAAAACACATTTCTCCTTCTTTACCCATGCCCTGTTGTATAATTACACATGTCTTCACTGTGTACACGTATTTCGCTGTGCAATCACTGCTGTAGAGTGCACTGGTTGCACAATCAACTTGTATATAGTGCAGACCCTAATGAGACAGATGCTGCAGGAGCTGTCCCATCTGGGTCTTCACTATTTACAGGTAGGTATACTGACATGAATAGCAAGCGAAGGGTTAAAATAGAAAGTAAAAAGTGACGGTTTAGCAGTATTGCCGAGTGTATATTACCATAATGGCTTAGTCATGTTCGATAACCAGCAATATTGCCACAGACTCTCCAGAATTACACCCCTTACTTTATGAATTTCCGTGAACTTTTGCTTGTCCGCTTTCTAACTCAAATAAATGTAATCCAATCCATTTCAAGATTGGTCAGCATGAATATTATAGTGTCTCAGTCAAGTTTGATAACCAGCAAGATTGTTGACACTCCAGAATTATCCCCCTTTTATGAATTTCTGTGAACTTTTGCTTGTCTGCTCTCTAACTCAAATGAATGTAATTCAATCCTGTTAAAATTCGATCAGCATGTTTATAACCATAATGCATCTGTCAAGTTCGATAATCAGTAATACTGCCCCTGACAACCCAGAATTATCTCAACTTTGTGAATTTCCGTGAACTTTTGCAACCTGATATAGAGTAATGGCCTTTCAACTGCCAGACATTTGTGACGAGCGTATTTTGTGACATGTTGGCACTCTTGTTTGTTTGTTTTTTCAAGCAGAGTAGATCCAGATCAGATGCCTCCTATTGGAGCCATATGATCGTGGTCTGCTATGCTTGCTCATTCAGTGTGTCATACATTCTACTTATTCAGTGTGTTATACATGTATATTGTAATCATTCAGTCTGTCATATATTCTACACATTCAGTGTGTCATATAGTCTACTCACCCAATGTGTTATACATTCCGTGTGTCTTATACTCCGCTAATTAGTGTGTCATACATTCTACTCATTTAATGTATCATATATTATACTCATTTCATGTGATATATTCTACTCTTTCAGTGTGTCATATATTCTACTAACTCACTGTGTTATATATTCTACTCATTTAATGTGTAATGTTTTCTACTATTTCAATGTGTTACATATTGTACTCATTTAATGTATCATATATTCTACTCATTTCATATGATATATTCTACTCTTTCAGTGTGTCATACATTCTACTAATTTAGTGTGTTATATATTCTATTCATTTAATTATAATATATTCTACTCTTTCCATATGATATGTTTTACTCATTTATATATTCTACTAATTCAATGTGTTATATATTGTACTCATTTAATGTATCATATATATATATATATATACTCATGCCATGTGATATATTCTATTCTCTTTCAGTGTGTCATACATTCTACTTATTTAGTGTGATACATATTCTGCTGATTTAATGCGATATATTCTACATACATTCTACTTATTTAGTGTGATATATATTCTACTGATTTAATGTGATATATTCTACTCATTCAGTGTGTCATACATTCTACTTATTTAGTGTGTTATATATTCTACTGATTTAATGTGATATATTCTACTCATTCAGTGTGTCATACTTTCTACTTATTCAGTGTGTTATATATTCTACTGAATTTATGTTAAATATATTCTACTCTTTCCATGTGATATAAACTACACATTCAGTGTTTCAGATATTCTACTCATTTAGAGTGTCATATATTCTACTCATTCAACTCATTTAACCCTTTCGGCGCCAATTTTCTAATTGTCGTCTGCAATCCATGTTTGTAAAATAGAATAAGGAAATGAGATAAGTACATGAAAATTAAAGGAATAAAGCACATATATAGAAATAGAGATTGAGACAAATAGTGAAGTCCCTGATCAGATGCCGCATTGAAAAGGCGGCGTCAGATCTGAGACTGCACTATTTGTCGGTGAAAGTGTTAATGTGTCAACTATTCTATTCACTCTATGTGTCATATTATACAGGGTTTGAATGTGACTTGTACAACTTCACCTTTGCTTTGCCTGATGACACAAACCCACACATAGTCAGGTTAACCGTGTTCCTGCCCGAGAACCTCCTGGGAGATGACAAATGGACGTCGCAAAATGCCACTGGAGCCCTATTAGGATGTAGTACAGACAACATTACTTGGAATGGAACAGCAAACACAACTTCGGGGGAAGCCTTAAACACGTCTGTAACTATTCGGAAGGGTCCAACATGCACCATAAACTGGGGTGACAGTTCAGCAACTAAACGCAGTATACAAATTATTGGACAAACAATTGACCATGAGTATCAAAACGTACGTTTATTTATCATACTAGTAGACAGTACTACATTTGTAATTAATCACCTCTGTTGAAAAAGTGCTCAAATCTGCTAGTCAGCTGTTATTTACAGTAGAGCCAGTCTTAAGCGACAATCAAAGAGAGGCTAGTAAGACCTTCGGTAGCTTAATTCAGGTCAACTGGAATGCAAAAAGCGTATATAGGAGCTTTCTGCGTTACCTTTGCCATGTATTAAGCCAATACCTGCTTTTAAGGATTCGTGTGTCCAAATCAATATAAGGTTGTTTAACCCATTCCCGCATACTGACGCCTTTTGACGCTTCTATCAATGCCACTTTGTAAAACCATTGTGATAAATAGAGCATTTGCTTCTGTAGGAGCAAATGCTCTATTTATTACAATAGTTTCAAACTAAACAATTCTAAAAGTTTCCTTTTCTCTAATTAATGCTCCTTTTTGGTAGATTTATTCAAAGAGGTTGTATCTAAAAATAGCCTCTGAGGTAATGGGTTAAGACAGGTTCTACCGTACTTCCAAATTATTAAATCTTTTGAGAACCTTTTCACCGATTGTCACACAACTTGGAGACTGATAAAACGCTGAGTTACTCTGTGCCTCATCTCGATCCAAATGTTCTCAAATGCGTGTCAGGTTATGCCAAATAGGCGACGGGTTAACTCACTGCACGTTATTTTTCGTCTGCAACAATTGTCGTCTGCTTCAATTCTTGATAAAAAAAACCTCCCATTTTTTGCAAAAATATGGTCAAGATGATAAACAGTTTGGATCCTGATGAGACGCCGCATCATGCGGCGTCACATCTGGATCCAAACTGTTTGCATAGGTAATCACAGTTTCGTCGCTAGCGTGTAAAGATTTAATACTTGTGTTCGAACAAATCCACCAGTATCTCGTCAACAAGAATGATGGCTGTGCAGAGCCTCTGAAGAAAACCATTCTCATTGACATCTAGAGGTCCAGATAAGATGTGTAAACCAATATTTGTTCAGGAATAACTCCTTTACATCTCCACCAAACCCAATGCTGTGACCACTCTCCAGAATTGTCTTGGCTCGAAGAGACGATTCTAAAGAGTTGTTACAACATAGGGTTTGGTGGACAAATGATGATTTTAGTATGTGAGTCCGCATCTTTATCTGTTGCTCTGGAGGGTGTTCATTTATTTCAAATACTCAAACAAAACTTTGAGTGTTTCATATTAGCACTTTGCTCCATAAATACGTCTTATTTAGCCTTTGCAAACAGAGTGGGCCAAGATCAGATAGTTCCTGTTCCTTTTGATCATACAGGGTCTGTTTGCTAATGAAATAATGTACATGTAGATCTGATTATTCAGTTACTTCATTGGCTAACATTCCTGTGTCCATGTGCCTTTGACCTTTAGCCTGCAAGCAAATTATGTTTACAGTTTTATTTTCACCTACTACATTTTCAAAATCCAGCTATAATCAATTTGTCTACCAAAATGCAATCATTGTGTCGGTGTCTCATCTAGATTCAAACTGTTTGCATAGATATTCACTCATCTGTCCATAGCAGGCTAAAGGTTAATAGCCAGTGCTCTGTTGCTCTTGGTCATTTGTCCGATAGCTATGCATTTTTTCACATCTGCACAGAGTAGACCAAGATTGGACCACTCTTGTATGAGACCTCTGATCTTGGTCTACACTGTTTGAAACTGACAGTTTACTCATTTTCTCATTCGTAAAGTATACATACATGTACGCCTATACATGTCTCTGATCTTAATAATTTGGAGCTTTGTGCTTATATTTTTGTCTTACTTCGTGAGTACAGTAAAACCTCTCTAAACCGGACGTTAAATTTAGTGTAAATATCTATCTTGGAGACAGGTGGCAGCTTAATGCAGGGTAAAAGTCATTCACCCTGCATTAAGCAGCCGCCTGCCTAATTGTATCTGAAATCTTATCTACTAGAATTCCGGTTTAGAGAAGTTTCCCTGTACTTTCGTGTTAACGCCTCATTGAGATGTCATCTAGTCAGGGTCTGCTCTGTTTGATTATCCATTTACTCCATGAATATTTATATGAGAAATAATGACACCATGAATATTAATTGCAAGTAGTTCAATATTTATCATGACTCATGAACACAGGAAATTTATGGCCATGGCAGAAATTGTAGAATCATATCTATATTATTTCATAAGCATACAGAGCAGACCCTGATCAGACAGTTCCTATTTCAGACGTCTGATCTGGGTCTACTATCTTTGCAAAGGCGTAAAAAGGCGTATTATAAAGAGTTATGGAATAAAATAGATCTCGTTCTACAAGTTCTGCCAAGACCCCATTATAAAACATCAAAGTCATTTATTTCTTAAATTTCTTCCATATATACACCTTTCTATGCCTTTGTAAACAGAGTAGACGGGATCCGCCAGATCGGTGTCTGTCTGCTCTGTTTGCTTATAATATAATAAAGATATGATTCTACATTTTCTGTTTCAGGAAAAAATTAACCCATTTGCTCCCATGATCCCATATATGGGATATGGGACGTAGGCAAACAGTGTAAACTTTGATCAGACACCGCATAATGCAGCGTCTGATCAGTCTACACTGTTTGTTGATAGGAGTTTCAATATAAAACAAAACGAAATTGAAAATTTAGGCCAGGCACCCCTTAGATAAAAAATGGACTAATCCAATATATAAACATTGAAGAATCTACTGGGGGCAAATGGGTTAAATGGGTCTGCGTAATTTGCTTTTCATATAACATAAATCTATGGTTCTACTGTTTCTGAAATGACCAACACTTTCTCTGTCCACGTGTCATTATAACAATTAACCCTTTCCCTCATATAAACGTGTTTTCACGCATCTGCAAACAGAGTAGACCCAGATCAGACGGCTCCTAGAGGAGCCGTCTGATCAGGGTCTACTCTGTTTGCTAATAGAATTTCAAAGATCTGTGTATTTAATTTCAAAAAAGGCTACAATGCTCCTTGTTCAAAATTTCATTATAACCTCTTTGTCCATGAATATTCAGTAGGTATTGAAATTAGAAATAAACACAGAACAAGGAAAGGGTTAATCTAATTAATATTCATTATGACATACTATGTCTTCATGAATATTCACGAAATAAAGGGTTAATTTGAGTGGTCACTGTAGACATGTCGTAATAAAAGTGATATTTACAGTTAACCTATTCCCTCACACTGACGCCTGTTGACGCCTCTGTAAAAGTCATTTTTGAAAGCCTTGTGATACAGTAAATCCTCTCTATAACGGCCACTAGATTACAACAAGTATTTTGTGTTAAAGGCAGGTGGTTGATTAAAGCAAAGTTAAAGTATATCAGAACGCTCCTATAGGAGCGTTCGGTTTTACTTTCATCTTGCTTGAAGCAGCCACCTGTCCTAAATACCAGCTTATTAACATAATTTAGTGGCCGTTATAGAGAGGTTTTACTGTAAATAGAGCATTAGCTTCACATGAGCAAATGCTCTATTTGTCACAATGCTTTCAAAACTACACAATTAAAAAAAAACACCTTTTCTCTAGTAAATGCTCCTTTTCGGTTGATTTATTCAAAGAGACTGGGTCGAAAAATGACCTATGAAGGAATGGGTTAAACCGTTACCTATGCCATTTATGCCATTCGATCTGATGTTTTTCTTTCAGTTTGGATTCTACAGTGTCACCATAACATGTACAGATGGACTATCTGTGTCACCAATGGTATGTCCGGAGATTAGTAACGTGTGTGTCAAACCACCAGGTTTCTTTCCAGAGAAGTTCAAGGACCCCATGTCTCCAATGAGATTTCTTGTTACAGAAAATATTGTTGTAAGTCAGCTCTCTTTCTTGTTAGCCAACTCTTTGCTCATCCCTTTATTTCATTGATACGCCTTTTAATATATTTGCAAACAACACAGACCCAGTTGATTCAGATCCTGTTGGAGCAGGCAACTCTTTTGGCGCCAAATTTAAAAGTATTGTCTGCAATAATAATTTCATATTAAATATAATTTCAAACTAAATAATAAAGGTATATTATTAAAACATTTGTTTTTTAAAATCTGTATGCTTGGGCTAAAATAATAAGGAAAACAGTGAAGTCCCAGGTCAGATGCCGCCTTGAAAAGGCGGCATCTGCCCTGGGACTGCACTGTTTTCAATGGCGCCGACAGGTGACATTGGCGGCGAAAGAGTTAAGGACTAAAAATATCAGATTCTACCGTTTCTGATGTGGTAAAAATTTCGCTTGTTCATTTGCAATTATAGAAATTCTCTCATCCTTTTCCCCATTGAATATTCATTGAATAATGATATCATGAATATTTACTAGCTGAATTTTTATAATGGCATATGTACAAAGGATATTTGATAAGCTGTAGAGTCAGGTCTATTATAATTTTGTTAGAAAACAGAACCGACCCTGATCACACAGCTCTAATGGTAGTTCATGGTCTGGGTCTACTCTGTTTGAAAGGCGTGGAAATTGTGCTTGTATTAGGGAAGGTGTTAAAGAATATGCAAGATATGAATTGTATATTAGCCTTTGCTCCATAAGTATGCCTTCTCACACATTTGCAAACAGAGTACATGTATACCATATCAGACAGCTCCTGTAGGAGCCATCTGATTAGGGCCTGCTCTGTTTGCTTATGAAATAATATAGATTATGCTTTTATAGTTTCTGCTATGGCCAAAATGTCCAATATACATGTGCCATTTAAAAAATAGTTTAATTTATATTCATGACGTCATCATTTGTTACATGAATAATCATGAGATTAAGGGTTCTTCAGTTATGTTGTAAAACTAGAAATGGACTCATGATAAATTGTACACACTTGTTATTGAACAACACTAACATTAGAACCCCTCCAATGCGACCACTTAATGATACATATGAGTGTTGTTATAAGCAGGTGATTGCTTAATGCAGGACAAAAGTAATGCAGAAAGCTCCTATATGAGCTTTCTGTATTACTTTTTCCCTGCATTAAGCTACCATCTGCCTCTACCACCCAGAATTCTACCTCTTTTAGGTGGTCGCATTAGAGGGGTTTTACTGTGTTTTGTTTTGAATACACGCCTTTGCAAACAGAGTAGTCCCAGGTTAGACGGTTTCTGTAAGAGCTGCCTGGTCCGGATGTGATAGAGTACACCCATGTTAGACGGTTTCTGTAAGAGCTGCCTGATCCGGATGTGATAGAGTACTCCCAGGTTAGACGGTTCTTGTTACGTAAGAGCCGCCCTGTACAAGGTGTACTCTGGTTGCCTATGAAATTATCCTATCCAACAGTTTGTATCTCCGTCAAAAGTTTGCCTTATACACATTAACTCTTTCCTTAATATAAACACTTGTTCATACATATGAAACCCTGTAGACCCAGTTCAGATAGATGGCTCCTGTAGGAGCCATCTGATCAGGGTCGGCTTTGTGTGATTATGACATGATATAGATTTGATTGTACAGTTTTTGTCACAGTTAAAAATTCCCTTGAAATGTTTCGATCATAAAAATCAGATAATAAATATTCACGATGTCATTATTTTTACATGAATTTTGAACAGGGAAAATAAGTGTTAAACCATAAATGTGCATCACAATTTATGACTGAAGAAAATACGTTTTATGACAAATAGTGCAGAACCAGAACAAAGGGAGTCCTACAGGAGCCCTTTCATCTAGGTTTTCACTGTTTGCAAAGTCTTACATACCTTTTCCCTGTTCTATGATTATTTTAAATTTCAATACCTACTAAATATTCATGGGCAAAATAGTTATATGAAAGGTGGATCATTGTAGCCATTTTAGAAAGTTAAGAAACATATCTTCCAAATTCCATTAGCAAACATAGCAGACCCTGATCAGACGGCTCCTATAGGAGCGATCTGATCTGGGTCTACATTGTTGTGCATATGAAGGAAAGGGTTAAGAGTTAAAACTGTTGCAAAAGGATCCACATTATTTGCCACAGGTAAGCACATATTCACTCCTGTGTGATAAAGGTTAACAGAGGCCCAGATAATATTAACATATTAACCCTTTCCTCCTTGAATATTTATGTAAGATGTAATGACGTCATGGATATTAATTGTGGTAGATTAATTGGTATAATAGTACATGGACACAGGAATGTTTGACCATGGCAGAAACTGCAGACCCATATCTATATCATAGCATACGCAAACAGAGCAGACCCTGATCAGATGGCTCCTATAAGGAACCATCTGGTCTGGGTCTACTCTGTTTGCAAAGGTGTAGAAAGGCGTATTTATGGAGTAAAAGTGTTATGGAGTAAAGTGTTAAATATTTTCAAGAATAGGGTTTGGTGGAGAAATGACAGTTGTAGTATTTGAATGTGCAGCTTTATTTATTGCTCTAACGAGTCACATACAAGACATTATTAGTTATACAGTTCTTTCCCAGGGTACATGACGATTTATTCCCGGCTGAGGAAAACCATGTTGCCCGAGCCGTTAGGCGAGGGTTACATGATTTTACCAGCCGGGAATAAATCGTAATGTTCCTTGGGAAAGAACTGTATAACGAATTTATTATACTGCAAAGTTTTACGGTTCGGATAATTTATATAAATCCATTTTTGCATGTTGAATCACTAAACACGCTTATTCCCCTAAAAGCGCCCCAATACATTTATTTCTACCCGAAGGTATCCGAAGTGTTGTGCACTGTATTTCATCGGCGTTCGTGTTATTATAGATGGCTGGACGATATAATAACTCCTCTAAAAACTGTTTTATTGGTCATTTCAAACAATGGTGTTTTTTAATTCATTTCTGCATTGTTTTCTTTACGTATCAATAGTTGTCTATAATGAATTTTGCTATTGTTTAGCCGAGTCGAGAAGTCGGTCTTTTGGTTTCTGACCATAATATGTGGGGCCTGTCATGGGGAATTTCTATGTACCCTGTCAGCTCACAGGGTACATGGACTCATGTACGCGGCTAGTTAACCAATCAGAAGTGAGGATTTTACTTTGCAGTATAATAACATATAAAATACACCTTTATAAATGAGTCTGATTAGTCACGTACAAAATACCACATAAAACACCTTTATCTACGGCCCTGGCTAGTCACATAAGAAATACCACATAAAATACACCTTTATAAGATACCACATAAAACATCTATAACTCTTGACTAGTCATGTACAAAATACCTTATACAATACATCTTCATCTATTACTCTGGACTGGTCATGTGCAAGGTACCACATAAAACACCTTTATCTATCAGTCTGATAAGCCATGTACAAAAACAAACACATAAGATATATGCATTCATCTATAACTGTAACTAGTTACATATAAGATACCACATAAATTGCATCTTAAAATTTATCTACGGCTCTGGCTAGTCACATATGAAACGTCACATAAAATACACCTTTATAAGGTACCACATAAAATACATCTTTATACATGGCTCTGACTAGTCACATAGAAATACCTCATAAAATACACCTTTATCTCTGAGTAGTTACATATAAGATACCAATCATACCACATAAATTGACCTTTATATATAACTCTGACTAGTTACATATAAGATACCACATAAATTGCACCTTTATCTATAACTCTGACTAGATAAATATAAGATACCACATAACTTTCACCTTTATCTATAACCCTGACTAGTTACATGTACATATAAGATACCACATAATTTGCACCTTTATCTATAACTATGACTAGATACATATAAGATACCACATAACTTGCACTTTATCTATAACTCTGACTAGTTACATATAAGATACCACATAACTTGCACCTTTATTTATAACTCTGACTTGTAACATTTAAGATACCACACAGAGGACGTCTTTATCTATAACTCTGACTAGTCATATACAAAATACCACATGGAATACACCTTTATCTGAAGCTCTGACTAGTTAAATTTAAGATACCACATTGGCTAAGCACATATAAGATACCACATTGACTATTACATATAAGATACCACATTGACTAGTTACATATAAGATACCACACACTGACTAGTTACATATAAGATACCACATTTGACAAAACACATATAAGATACCACATTGACTAGTTACATATAAGATACCCCATTGACTAGTTACATATAAGATACCACATAGACTAGATACATATAATATACCACATTAACCAGTTACATATAAGATACCACATTGACTAGTTACATATAAGATACCACATTCACTAGTTACATATAAGATACCCCATTGACTAGTTACATATAAGATGCCCCATTGACTAGTTACATATAAGATACCACATTGACTACTTACATATAAGCTACTACATTTGACTAGTTACATATCAGATGCTATATTTTGACTAGTTACATATAAGATACATGCACCACATTGACTAGTTACATATAAGATACCAATTGACTAGTTACATATAAGATACAACATAAATTGCAGCTTTATCTACCACTCTGACTAGTTACATACAATATGCCAAGTAAATTACACCTTCAGAGCTAGATATAAAGGTACGTACCCAAATACTAAAATCATTATTTCTCCACCAAACCCTTTATTGTGACCACTCTTTCGTCAGAATAGAACTTTGACAATTATAGACGATAACATTTTCGACATTCAAAAGATAAACAATTCATGTATGTTTATATCAATTTTCATCATAGCTTGAGTATACTTTAACCTATTCTCTCAGAATATAAAAGTTTTTGTTCACATCTCTGCAAACAAAATAGACCCAAATCAGACTGCTCCTACAGGAGCCGTCTGATCAGGGTCTGTTCTGTTTGCTTATGTTGTAATATAGATATTATTCTACAGTTTCTTGCCTGAGGCCAAATTTCCTGTGTTCATATGCCATTATAAAAATAATCTTATTAATATTCATGATGTCATTATTTCTTACACGAATATACAACAGGGAAAGGGTTAAGTCAATCAATTTCAGTGCAATTTTGAAAACACTGGCGGGGACATCCGTGTCCCGTGGACACATTCTGCGTCCCGTGGACACATTTTCTTTTATTATAACAACAACCGCTTAAACATACCCTCATGTTTTCAGATATCAACAATGGACTCGTTTGCATCGTCTTGTCAGAATCTTACGTCATCTATGACATGGGCACTCACAAATATGACCGCAAATGCCTCTGTTCCTGTTGGAATTAACCATACTGGAGAATCAGACCTCCAAATTATGGCCGGTATTCTGGATGTTGGCATATATGTCGTAAAATTGACAACTACTTTTGATGTACTCAGTCCGAGCACTTTTATAGATTACATTCTGCTAAGATTAGTCTTACCAAACCTCGTGACCTACATATCCCAGGGGGGAAGTATAAGTGTTGCCCATGGCACTACCACGACCATAGATGCGAGTCTGTCATTTGACCCTGCAGGTGACATACCGTCAGTGGCGAAACATCCCCTGTATGCCAGCTGGTCTGTTATATCGCCAGGAAGTGCTTGGAATGTTAGCGCATGGTCTCTAATTGTCAGTTCTCCTCCAAACGCTTCGTTTATCCCACAGCCTGGGATAGTTTATACGATTGAAAATGGAACAGAATTTCTACTTCAGCTAAACACCAGTCTGCTTCCCAACGATACGTCAAGAGCATATGCAATGTTTTCCCTTGAAAGAGGGCTTAGACAGTCTTCATCCATTATAATGTTAGAAATTAAACCTTATGAAGTCATATCAACTGAAATAAGGTAAGTATAAACAAAAGTACAAACCCTTTACTCCATAAATACACCTTTCTATATCTTTTCAAACAGAGTGGACCCAGATCAGATGGTTCGTATAGGAGCCATCTGATCAGTATCTGCTTTGTTTGATTATGGAGTAGTAAAGATGAGTATACAGTTTATGCCATACATGTATCCAGCTTTTCTTTGTAATTATAAAAGTAAAACTAATTAACCATTTTCTTCATATAAACGTGTTTTTACGCATTTACAAACAGAGTAGACCAATCAGATGGATGTTATAGGAGCCGTCTGATCAGGTTCTGCTCTGTTTACTAGTGGAATTTTAAAGATCTGTTTCTTTAGTTTCTAAAATGGCTACAATGGTCCATATTTCATTATAACTATTTTGTCCATGAATATTCAGTAGGTATTGAAATTTGGAATAAACATAGAACAGGGAAAGGGTTAATATTCGTTGTGTCATTTCTTACATGAATATTCGTGGATCAAAGGGTTAATATATTAGGGCGATAATTCATTGTCAGTGGTGCTAGAGTGTTATGGTCTTTGTACGAGGAAACACTGTCAAATCATATTTAAAATGTGTGACATTGATCCATTCTTTTTAAATCACAGCTGCAGATAAGATGCGTAAATTAAAATATTTTCAAGTATAACTCATGTGTTTCTACACTAAACGCTATTCTCTGACTACTCTTTAGAATCGTCTCAAAGAGGCGATTCTAAAGTGTGGTCACAGTATAGAGTTTAATGGAGAAATGGAGTTTTAATTACTTAGGTTTAAACCCCCAGTGGTGATTTTGCTACTGACCGTGCCAAGGCGGTTCTCTCTTTGTCACCTTTACTTTTGTTTGTCTTGTGTCTTTTTGCTTGTGTTTTGTTCATGTTTGTCTCTGGTGCTTGTGTATTTGTTGGTGTTTTCTGTGTTCTTCTCGTGTGTTTGCGTGTGTTTCATGCACACTTATCTGTAGCTCTGATGTGAAGTATTGAACTACTGTTATGACACACACATGCACACATGTATGCGACACACACGCATACGAACATGCATACAGATACACACAGAGACACAGACATACACAAACACAAACACAGACACACGCACGCACGCACGCACGCAAGCACGCACACACACAAACACACACGCGCGCGCAGTTGAAAGTTTTCCAGGTTTATTCGTGATTTGGATTTTTATAATGAATATTGAAAATTGATCTCATAACCTGATTTAAATATTATTTCAGCTGCGTGTACAACTGTCTTTTTAATCGTGAGCGACGAATAAATCACGACAATCTTGAATTAGTAGTAAACACTCCGCACTCTTCGTCAGCTCTGGATTTTTATTGGTCTGTACACATATGGAATGGCACTCATCTGTACCAACAACAGGACAATAAATCAGGTAAGACACATTTCTTGCTCTATATGTGAATGTTGTTTTGCAGAAAACTGAAGTAATAGAAGCAGAACCAGGGCTTTTTCTCCAACAGGTTTTATAGCCATTATTGGACTATGTTGCCAATGGCAATATTTTCCCAATTTGATTGGAAAATTCCAAATTCAGAGGTAAACGTGTTTTGCCAGAAATCCTAGTCAGACCAATACTTCAAAAATTAATAAACAAACAGCATACCCAGATCAGACAGCTCATACTAGAGCTGTTTGTATATGTTTTTTAGAAGTTTTTGCCTGAATGGGTCTATGGTATTTGCAATGGATAATGTAGCAGAGAAATTGTTTAAATTTTAGCTAAAAAAATCCCAGATCGGACAAAATTCCCAATTTTAAGGATATGGGTCATCTCCCATAAATGGTGAAAAGGGTCCTGTTTAACCCTTTCTCTCATGAATATTAATTTGAGAAATAATGAATGTATGAATGTAAATTTGCTGACGTTTATAATGACTTAAAGAACAATGGAATTTTTTATGATGGAAGCTATAGATTCAGTTTTTAAAATCAACCTGTCCGGCGGTCGAGCGGTCAGTTGGTGTCGCGAACTCCTCCTTCAGTTTTAATGTTATCGAATGCATATTTGGTACACATAATACCTACGAAATGCGCAAGACGCAACTTTTAGTTGTTTCTGCCTAGTTTACATTTCTTTGTCTCGGCTTTTCCTATGATATTTTTTGCATCGTAGAAATCTACGGATTGCGATGTTTTATTGTTATATCTTGTTGTCATTTTACTTTGAGTAGATTTGAGGTTAGATTTAGCAAGCTCGCACGCCTTTGACAATTTTTTTCTGAAGTCAGACACATCTGAAGGAAGTAAATTTAGTGAAGTTTCATCTTCGGAAAAGAAATTTCTCTTTCAATAATTTCAGAGGTCCGCGAACAGTATGTTCAAACACCAGTTCAAATGGACTAAAACCAACAGACTCTTGAACTGAGTCTCTGATAGCAAACAGCAGTAAATGTATGCCCTCATCTCAGCCTTTTTCAGTGTCAAAGCAGTATGGTCTAATAATGTTTTTCAATACCTTTCTAATATATATATATATATATATATATATATATATATATATATATATATATATATATAATATATATATATATCGCTGTTTTGTGTCACCTGCCTAGAGGCAGTGTGTCACTTAGGGATCACTTTTCCGTCGTCTGTCCGTCCGTCTGTCCGCATGTCCGCCTGTCTGTACGTCTGTCTGTCTGTCCGTCACACTTCCTTTTTTGCTGTCATTTCTAAACTAATCATTATAGAGCTTTCAAATTTCACACATGGACCAAGCATGATGAGAGGAAGTGTCATGCACAAAGGCCTCAACTCTAGCATCAATATTTTTTGAGTCATTCCCCTTTTTCATATCAACAATAAGTTTTTTGTCAGCTGCGAGCAGGTAACACATGTGTTCCCCCGAACACTCTTGTTATTTTGGATATTTTGGCAAATACCAGTGTATTAGACGTTTACTTGTGAATAGTTTAAATACTGATAGAATCACTGGATTATTAAGAGTGTGGGAAATTAAATTCAAAGAGCCAGTGTTTATAATTCAAAAAGGACAGGAATTGGAATATATTTTTTGACTTTAAATAACAGGTATTTAAGTGTTTCTTCAACTTGTCATTTCAATTTAATAAAGTTTGTAAAGTTTGTTGCTGGCTTTGTCTTTCTGTTGCGTCTGACTTGTTACAGAAATTGGGGGCTCGTCCGGGATAGAATTTCTTTTACAGATCTTAAGATATTTTTCATGAATATTCTTTACAGGTTTTGTAAATTGAAAGTTTTAACTGTTTGATACCAGCAGCAAGCTATCATGCCATTCAACATAGAACAGTTTGTATCTGAACCTTCCCAGGAGGCATTTAATTTGGCAAAGAAATCTGCCTTGCTCAATCTGGCAACACATTACCATATAACTGAAGTTAAATCTTCTATGCTGAAACAAGAAATTATCAATGCTTTGGTTAATGTTTTAGTAAATGAGGGAATATATAAAGACAGTGCCATTTCTCTCATTCAAGAAACACAATCTGAGATTAAACTCAGTTTGAACGGGAGAAATTAGTATATGAAAGACAGAAAGATTAGAATATGAAAATCAGAAAGAGCAAGACAGATCAGAATATGAAAGACAGATTAGAGTTTGAAAAACAGAAAATAGAAATTGAAAGAAGGAAAGAAAGTGAAAGAATAGAATGTGAAAAGCAGAAAGAACGAGACAGAATGCAGCATGAGTTCAAATTGACGGTAATTGAAATGCAAGAGCAAGCCAACGAATTTCAGATCAAATCAAATTATTTTGACGTTACGAAGAACATCAGACTTGTCCCACCTTTTCAAGAAAAAGAAGCTCTGGAAATATACACACAGTTCAACGTTGAGCAAAGCTCTATGTATGACACAGTAAAAGGGCTTGTTCTCAAAGGTTATTAGCTAGTTCCAGAGACTTACATGCAGAAATTTAGAAATTGTAGGAAGGAAATAGTCAAACTCGTATAGAATTTGCAAGAACAAAAGAGCAGTTGTTTGACAGGTGGTGTGAATCAAAGAAAAGAGACAAAAATATGAAAATCTCAGACAACATGCTAGTAGAAGAATACAAAAGTTGCATTCATTTTGATGTATAAACATTTTTAGATGAAAAGCAAGTAGAAAAATTGGAGGAGGCAGCTCGTTTGGCCGATGACTATGCTATTACTCACAAAGTGGCATTTGTAAATAAACAAAAGACCCACACAAATTTGATTGTAACTTCAAACAATCCAAACAATCAGCCAATTGTTCCTTAACCAAAATCATCTAATGAAATCAGCGGACAAAATTCCTTATCCCAACGTAAATATTGCAATTATTGTAAGAAACCTGATCACCTTCAATCAGATTGCTTTATCTTGAAAGGAAAGCAACTATATCGTGATGAGGCCAAACCCACCGGTCTCACCACTTCAATGTCAAAACCACAGTCTTGTATTGAAAGCAAGTCAATTGCCAAGGTCATATAACTAAAGTCTGATTCTGTTATGGAGATATATAAACCATTCATATCGGAAGATTTTGTACAAAGTACAAAGACACCAAACTAGTAAAAGCTAGGGTGACAAAGATGGTGCCACCATGGAACGGTCAGTGGCAAAACCACCACTGGGGGTTTAAACCGCTTTACGGACGTCCTAACCTCACACTTATCTCAAAGTCACCCTAGCTAAACAAGCATTTAAATAAAAGTATCCCCGGCAGGACTTCCCCACGACATAGAAGACAGTAATCACAGTACAAAATGTAAAACAGCATAACAACTGTGAAAGTCCGTCAAATATGTACTCAATGACAGATCAACTGCAGGGAATCCGTTAAGGGCACGACAGAGAAAAGGCAATACATGAGTCTGGTAATCTCATCCCATTTCTGGATTTAAGAGTACATGTATATAGTGAGCAGAAACGGACGATAATCATCACAAAACAAACAAAACAACATGTATACTATCATTAAGTCTGATCATTTGTCATCATAGTCAACAGAAAAATATCACAGCTTATCCAGGAACAACAGAATGATCCTGAGATATTGAATTTGTCTCATGAAGCTTTGAGTGAAGGTGAAGCTTCAACAAACCCTGTTTGTTACTACAAACGAAATTGTATTCTCGGGGTATCACCTCCCTTCAGAATTTATAATCTTCATAACAGCAGGTGTTAAGTGCTTGTGTGGCGCCCGTAAAACGTCACCCGTCCTTCATTCTCAGTGTTGTTATACCTTCTGATCCTTCGAGATTATGAATTTCAGTATTACTTGTTCTGAATATTGAATACCGCTTACGCCGGTGCTAGGGGGCATGAGCAGTGTTGCACTTTCAATTACTGTTCATGAACAGACTCAATAAAACCTAATCTGCAATTTTCTCTTTGTGTTGTAATATTTGCTCTCGGGGGATCACCTCCCTTCAGAATTTTTATTGAGAAAATTGCGACCGCCTGATGTCTCAGATACCGACGAGTGGACCGTTAACCATCAAATTGTTGTCCCAGAGTCATATCGTGACATCATACTTAGTTTAGCTCATGGAACTCCTATGTCAGGCCACTTAGGTATTAACAAGACCTACAATAAGATACTTAATCATTTTCTTGCCTGGCCTCAAAGCTGATGTTGTTAGGTACTGCAACTCTTGTCACACATGTCAAATGGTAGGAAAACCGAACAAGACAATACCTAAAGCTCCTTTGCAGCCTATTCCTGCATTTAAAGAACCTTTCAGTAGGATCATTATAGACTGTGTTGGTCCCCTTCCTAGGACTAAATCAGGCTGTGAGTATCTTTTGACAATAATGTGTGCTTCAACCCGCTTCCTAGAAGCAATTCCTTTAAGGAATATCAAGACTAAAACAATCATTAAGACTCTTGAGAAGTTTTTCACAAGTATTGGTCTTCCAAAATCTGTTCAATCAGATCACGGTTCCAATTTCATGTCTGGTATTTTCAAACATGTTTTTATGAATTAGGGATAAAACAGTACAGCTCTTCTGCTTATCATCCACAAAGTCAAGGTGCATTAGAAAGGTTTCATCAGACATTGAAAAACATGATTAGATCATACTGTTTTGACACTGAAAAAGACTGAGATGAGGGCATACATTTACTGCTGTTTACTATCAGAGACTCAGTTCAAGAATCTGTTGGTTTTAGTCCATTTGAATTGGTGTTTGAACATACTGTTCGCGGACCTCCGACATTATTGAAAGAGAAATTTCTTTCTGAAGATTAAACTTCACTAAATTTACTTCAGTATATGTCTGACTTCAGAAACAAATTGTCAAAGGCGTGCGAGCTTGCTCAATCTAACCTCAAAGCTACGCAAAGTAAAATGACAACAAAATATAACAATAATTCAAAAGAGAGAAGTTTTAAACCTGGAGATAAAGTTCTTGCTCTTCTGTCAAGCTAGATACTTTGGTCCATATACAATTGACAAAACGTCAGTGACTTAAACTACATCATCAATACTCCTGGGAGGCGCAAACAAACTCAAATGTGCCATGTAAACATGTTGAAGAAATACATTAACAGAGATAATTATATTGATAAACATGTAACAGGTGCTAAACCTGTTATACAGGAACAGAGTGTGTAAAAGTCAGGATCTATACCCTATGCCAATTTGAAAAATCAAAGTTACAAAACTCAGATATTTTGAAAAATCTGAACCAGAAACTTGCATACCTAGATCCACAACAAAGAAATGAGTTTAAACAACTAATTCATGAATATAAACATCTATTCCCTGATATATTGCCTGATATTCCTATATCCGATATTCCTATATACGGACGGATGTAATTCATCATGACGTTATCGTTGAGGACACTACGTCAATAAAACAACATCGATATAGAATGAGTCCACAAAAACAGGAATATCTCCGAAAAGAAGTCAACTATCTAATAGACTTTATTGAACCTCATCAAAGTAACTACAGCTCTCCATGTATACTTGTTCCAAAATCAAATGAAACATACAGATTGTGCACAGACTATCGTAAAGTGAACTCTGTGACAAAATCGGGTTCCTTTCCAATACCAAGAATTGATGTCTGCATAAATCGTGTTGGAAAAGCAAAATATGTTTCCAAGTTTGCTACATCAGATGGTTTGTTCCAGTATAAAGTCATGCCATTTGGGATGAAGAAATCGTCAGCTACATTTCAGCGGCTCATTAGTAACTTGTTAACAGGTTTATATGGTTGTGCTTTCATTGTTAACAGATGAATAGAGAGTTCACCTACAGACAATCAGGGACGTCTTTGACCGGCTCACAAATGCTAAACTGACAATCAACTTGGCAAAAAGTGAATTTTGTCATGCTACTTATGTGGTTGGACAGGGTCAAGTAAAACCCATAGACGCTATAAAGTTGTAGCAATATCAGAATTTCATGTGCCTACATGGAAAATACAATTGATGCGTATGGGTATGGCTGGTTATTATAAGAAATTTTGTAAAAATAAATTGAAGTATCACATAACCTCTAACAAATTCGTTAAAGAAAGGAGCAAAGTTTATTTGGAATGACAAATGTCAAAATGCATTTGATACAGTGAAGGCCATACTCATGAGCACATCAGTTCTCTTGGCACCAGATTTTGAAAAAAAAAACACTTTAAGTTGGCAGTAGATACCAGTGACATTGGTGCAGGTGTTGTACTCTTTCAAGAAGACAACGATGGAGTTGATCATCCTGTTTGTTACTTTTCGAGAAAGGTTAACAAATATCAAATAAATTACTCTACCATTGGAAAAGAGAGCATTGCACTCATTCTTGCCATTCAGCACTTTGAAGTTTATTTACATTCTTCAGTGACACCCATTATTGTCTTCAGTGATCATAACCCCATCACTTTCTTACATAAACTGAAAAACAAACATCAAAGATTGCTGAGGTGGAGTTTGTTGTTACAAGAATATGACCTGGAAATCAAACACATGAAGGGTAAATATAACCTGATTCCTGATGTTCTTTCCCGTGTGTGAATGATTACAGAAACTGTGTCAGTAAAACATTATTTTAAAAATTGCATTTCATAAAAGTTTGTATGGACTAATAAGTCTAAATATGTAATTGTAACAATAACATGTCTTACTTTGAAATAATGAAAATATTTTCAAAGACAAATTTCTTGCATAATTGTTTTCTTTTCTTTGAGAGGGGAATTAAGTGTCATGTAAACATGAATTTGAATTTGATATTTACTTAGTATTTAAATGTCTTAAAATGAATTATTGTATCCATAGACCTTTTAGGAGTTCTTAGAATCTTCCAGAAGGTCATGGAATATTACAGAGAATAATGTGTAACTATATAGATTGTTCTAGAAATCTATATTTGATAATATGTTGGTAAACAAGCAGTCATGTGATCTTATTTTGTTGACAGAAATTTCCAGAAAGTCTATATTTAGTAATTTCATTGTAAACAAGTAGACATGTGATCTTCAAGAAATTCTGTGATTGTTCCACACCCTCTAGAATGGTAACAGAGTATAAATATATATGGAACTCAAACTTCACTGTTTTTTATCTTGGATCTTGTGACTAGTTTGGATATTGATTATAGAGTCACTGAATTATTAAAAGTGTAGGAAATTACATTAAAAGTGCCAGCGTTTATAATTCAAAAAGGACAGGAATTGGAATATATTTCTGGACTTTAAAGGCCCTTATAGGTCCTTATATAAGTGCCCCCCCCCCCCCCTTATATACACAGTATCCAGCTGTGCTCCTGCAGTGTCCAGTCAGGGTCCTTAGCCATAAGAGATAAAGTTTTGCAATTATACATTGATCCTCTGTGATGGTAGCCCGCCTTATCAGTTTGTGTATCAGATGCCTGACAGTCAGCTCCCAAAATACACAGCATGGGGTTACAGAGTCAACATGCCTTTCGAAATGCCTTTAAATAATAGGTATTTAAGTGTTTTTCAACTTGTCAATTCAGTTTAATAAAGTCTGTAAAGTTTGTTGCTGGTTTTGTCTTTCTGTTGTACCTGGCTCGTAACAGTAGCCATGTAAGATCTATCTATCTATCTATCTATCTATCTATCTATCTATCTATCTATCTATCTATCTATCTATCTATCTATCTATCTATCTATCTATCTATCTTCTATCTATCTATCTCTCTATCTATCTCTCTATCTCTCTCTCTATCTATCTATCTATCTATCTATCTATCTATCTATCTATCTATCTATCTATCTATCTATCTATCTGTCTGTATGTCTGTCTGTCTGTTTGTCTGTCTGTCTGTCTGTCTATCCATCTGTCTATCCATCTATCTATATATCTATCTATCTATCTATCTATCTATCTATCTATCCATCTATCCATCTATCCATCTATCCATCTATCTATCTATCTATCTATCTATCTATCTGTCTGTCTATATATCAACTAATCTATATATATATATATTTATCTGTCTGTCTATCTACATCTATCTATCTATCTATCTATCTATCTATCTATCTATCTATCTATCTATCTATCTATCTATCTATCTATCTATCTATCTATCTATCTATCTATCTATCTATCTATCTATCTATCTATCTATTTATCTATCTATATATCTATCTGTCTATCCATCCATCCATTCATTCATCCATCCATCCAAACACCCTTATCTCTATCTCGAGAGAGATCTCTCTCTCACTCTCTGCCTTTCTCTCTCTGTCTCTCTCTCTCCCTTTAAATATAAAATACAAGTGCTCGGTTTACACACATTTGTCTAGTTTAAGTAACACCAAAAGTGTACTGCTTAAAGAAACTAATACCATTGGGAAACCTTACTCTCTTGTGCTATGAAGGTTACACGGTCGGCAGGGAAAGTCCTCCATTACACGAATGGTGTAGTTTTTGTTTTTGTAAAATTACCATTGTTTCAGTGTTACATAGCAACATTACTCGTGCCTTACACCAAAACAGGTGTAACATGTACACCATTTCAGAGGTTATGTAACACATATTTTTACTGTGTACTAAATAAAACCTCCGGGGTGTAAAACTTTAAAGGAGCGTTGCTACAGAGCTTCTTCCATTTTGTACACATGTGGTTGGTCAATGCAGAATAAAAGCAACGCAGAAAGTTTCTAGGGGAGTTTTCTGCATTGCTCTTTGTCTGCATTAAACCACAGGTGCCAGGTGCGTGACATATTTCTTTCGTGTACATTGTAGTATCTAATAGTATCATACTGTACGAAACCTGACCCCTGTGCATTAAACTACCATATGCATTTTGAAACAATTTATCATGTACCAGTATCTTTATGTAATGGTTATTATATTATTATTTGTCGGTTTACAGAAACAATTGGAATTGATCAAACATCATAACTGCTGCATTAGCCACAGCGTGTTGATCCTACTACTCGCTTATGACTGTGGGGCTTTTTTTAAACCCCCTTTTCAAACATAATGCTCCACAAATGTAGAAGAAATAATTAGATAAACGAACAAAAAAGATCCCATCCATAATTTTTATGGACTTCTAGGGAATCCCCTTGCTGTTGTACGTGTGGGTGCTGTGTCAGCCGGATTCCGCTGTCCAGGAGTTGGATTCCGAGGGAGTGCTGTTGTCAAACGGGGCATCTCTATATGCTTGGTACCTCTGGTAACTCCAGTTCCAATGCCAGAGGGAGCACCGTAGTGGAACAGGGCATCTCTATACCCCACTGGTACATTGGGAGTCTTGCTGGCATGACTTGCTACCCTGCCCTCAACCAGTGCCAGGGATTCCTGTTAAGCTAACCCAGTTTCCTTATTTTTGCTTACCAGTGAACTGGGTCGTGCAATATATGGGCAATTGGCAGATTAAGCATGTACGGTCCGATGCAGCATCGCGTGTCTCAGTCAATCTCGATTTGTCCAATATGAATCCTTTCCATTGCAGCCGGCGGGATATGTTGTAGGAACAGTATACGGGATACCCTCTTTAGTTTTACTTTGACTGGGCTTTTCGGGTTCCCATAATAAGACATTTTACTCTGTAATTAAATTTCGGATATACCCTATTACAACTCCGTTAAAATACGGATTATCCCTTGTGTGCTCCCTCATTGCCATTGACATAGTGTTTGACTGGTGGGGGTGCATATTGCGCGTATATTACAGTTGTTTATTTGTATTGCTTAGTGTATATGCATGAACTTCAAATTGATCTGTTCTGTTACCCAATTTTCCAGCAATATTTTATGTGTAGTGTTGTGTGCCAAAACCAATGTACCCAATTCTGTTGGGTCTGGGTCAAATCTGTGTGACGTACTGGCACTGTGCATAGAACGTTACATTCAAATTTTGTTTTTTATGATGTGAGTGCGTTGACACAATATAATAGAGCATAATATGACACAGACAGATAAACTTACGGAAGGGATGAAATTGGTTTACCTATGTTCTAAATAAATTATTTTTTATTATTATTTTATCTATATATAAGTATTAAATATATTTTATTTTAAATGTTCTATAATTACACATTGAATATATCCTGTTTTGTATATAACATGTATCTATGTGACGCGCCTTTGAACGCACATATCCTGTGTAATTATTATTATTATTATTATTATTGCTAGTTCCCCCAAAAGAAACGGGGTGTTTATTAAAGTACGGTTGTTTATTAGGCAGATTAAATTTATGATCTGAATCAGTGTGGTCGGTGAAATGACATAATACTCTTTTGGCTGCAAGAAATGAGGCTATAGTACACTTGTGAAGGTTTCTTGCAATAATAATATTGTCACTATGCAAATTGTGTTTTTCAGATTACAACTCTCGGTTTTTTCTCGTGCCTAAAGAATCACTGAAACGTAGTTCGTCGTACCTGTTTCAAGTGAGAATAAGTCCCAAAAGTGAAACCTCTTTTTATGGAAACACGTCTTCTGCTTACATTGCTCATGTTGGGGTGCTTCCATACAGTGGGAATTGCACTATAGAAGGTAATTACTAGTCTTTAATATCCTTTCTCATACATCTGCATTTTCATGGTACATGTATTTTCAAACACAGTAGATCCTGACTGGATTACTTCTGTGGAAGATGTCACAACAGAGTCTTCTCTGTTGTCTTATGAATTAAAAAGATTTGATTCAAGTCATTCTACAGTCTATTAGACATATCATTATCCCTGACAGAATAAAACCAAAAAGCTGGATACCCCACTGTTTGAGAATGAGACACATTTGTGTTCATGGTTGAACTTCTGTAGCTGTTATAGAAGATACATTGACCATCAGGTGGGGATCCAGGGTTTCAGATTAGAGTTAGGGGCGTAGAAGTTGTTTTGGAGGGGCGCGTATATTCTTATGTTTGATGACATAAATAAATAGTGTGTTTGTAATACATGTTGAAAAGGAGCTATGTTAAAGGCAGGTGGCTGCTTAAATCAAGGTGAAAGTAAAACAGAACGCTCCTATGGGAGCGTTCTGTTTTACTTTCACCTTGCTTTTAGCAGCCATCTGCTCTAAATACCAACTAATTAACACTATATATAGATCTAAAATATTACTAAAAGTAGTTGTTTTGGCAATTTTAGGGGGCGTACGCCGGCTCCACCCCTCTAAATCCGCGCCTGTTATCCCTGACAGAATAAAGCCAAAGGTGTATGCTCCACTGTTTGAGAATGAGACATAGTTGTGTTCATTGTTGAAATTATGTAGCTGTTATAGAAGATACATTGATCCTTAGCTGTTTTAGACATGAGGTTTGTTTAACCCCTTCCTCCATGAATGTTCATGTACGGAATAATGAATCATATATATTAATTGATATTAATATTAAATCAATTTCTTATAAAAGCACATGGACAGGTTTTGGCCATGGCAGAAACTGTAGAATCATTTCTATATTATATCAAAAGGAAATGGAGCAATCCCGGACCAGACGGCTCCTACAGGAGCTATCTGATCTGAGTCTACTCTGTTTGCAAAAGTGTAGAAAGGCATATCTATCTATGGTGTAAAGAGTTAACCCTTTCTCTGTTCAATATTCATGTAAGAAACAGACAGAGCAGATCTTTATCAGGTAACTCCTATAGGAATGTCTGGTCGCGTGATATTCTTTACTTTCTAGAGGAACAGTTTTGCCTAGTCATCTCACAATCCATCCATGGGGTTCTGAGTTAGAGCCCGCACACGCAATAAAATACATGTTTTTGACGTTTGACCTCTAAGTATGACCTTGACCTTTCAGTTACTGACCTGTTTTTTTGTGTGACACGCCATACCTTCTAGAGGAGTATTTATGCCTATTTATTACACAACGAATCCATGTAGTTCTGCGTTAGAGCCCGGACAAGCCAAAAAATGTTCCTAACCTTTGACCTATAAGTATGAGCTTGACCTTCTGTTACTGACCAGGGTTTTATTGCGCGACATGCCGTACCTTCTAGATGAACATTTATGCCAAGTCATTTCACAATCCATCCACGGAGTTCTGAGTTAGAGCCCGTATAAGCAAAATGCATGTTTTTGACATTTGACCTCCAAGTATGGCCTTGACCTATCGGCTACTGACCTGGTTTTTGCATGTGACACGCCATACATGCCAGAGAAACATTTGTGCCTAGTTATTTTACAATTCATTCTTAGAGTTCTGAGTTAGAGCCCGGACAAGACCAGACGGGCGCACGGAAGGAGGATGCATTGACATACACACGGACGGACGGACGGACGCACTAATATACACCCACACACATTATGGCGACTATGTCCAGCTCACTGCAAGTGGGCTCGACAAAAAGTGACTTTTACAGAGGTGTCAAAGGGCATCAATAGAAGGGAAATATAAGGGAAAAGGGTTAAACAGCGGTCTGTTTTAATTTTCACTTATGATTCCTTTAAGCTTTTGATAAACTTTTGACTGATTGGATCTTAATGAGATGCTGACTGCTTACTTACTCAGTATTTCATTTGGATCTGAATTAGTTGGGCATCCAACTGAGGAAAATGTTTCGAGCCATGGCATGAAATAGTAGAATTTGGCATGCACTGGATATGTAATATTTGATGTATAAGTATTCAGAAACTGCCCCATGCCACCTTAAGCTTTGCCTTTGTTTGTCTTAATTAGGTCAAAGGTCAACTAAGTGCATATTGTATATACGTTATTTGAGAAATAATTATATCTTTATCAATTTTAGGTGTAAAATAATAAACATGGTACCAAAATGAAGGTTAAACATTGGTCTTTGATTTGAACTTACTTTGTGTAAAATGTATTATTTGAATATTAATGAATATTAATGAGAACATCCAAAAACAGTAAAAAATCGTTAAAATCAACATGTAACGATGATATATGTTATTATGTCTTCGCCATTGTTGCTATTTAACAAGCATAAATGACATCAAAATAAAGGTTAGACAGAATGCTGAGTAACTGGAACAAATAACTGCATGTAGTCATACCTTCTATACATTATGCACAAGTACTTCTTAAAGTAAAGTGGGTGGCGTAAATGGACACCTAAACAAAACTTTAAGTTCTGTTTAAAGTCACTAATTAATTCACTATATTTGTATGGATATTTGCTGGATTGGTACAATTAACACCATCAAAAACACATGTTAGTGTGTTTTTTAAAGCTGCTTTGAAGCATTTGCAGCGAATAGATTTGCACTTGGTTTTGCACCCATAACTTGTTTAATGCATGCATCAGGTGCAGTTGGTGCATTTCCAAACCACTTACAAGGGTTCGCCACTGTCTTGATATGCGTTAGCATCAATAACATTAATTTCTGTATCTATAAGCTCAGATCCATATGCCAGCTTGATAGTTTGCTCTTGCAATTTTCAGTTCTAGTGCATCCTTTGTTGGTGGAAGCAGTTCAAGTGTTTTCTTAACCTTAACCATATTGTGAAATTCTTGCATCATCAATGGATTCTCCATTGGCATCAAACATCAAACGTCTGTGCCTTGTACGACCGTACACCTCTTCAAATATCTGAAAGCAGATTGGGCATATAAAATATTTCTTCCAACAGGTCTCCTTTCCGATTCCAGTGAAAGCAAGGGTTGCCTCACATCCAGTTATTGCATGAAACCCAAAATTGTTCCGGCAGACATCTTGAGATAACTTGCGGAAAATACAATTTTATTTTCTTGGAGGTCCCAGTCCTCATCCAGACTTAAATGCCTTATAAATGTCCAAGACGGTATATCAGTACAAGCAGTACATCAAAATCTTGGCATTTGACAACTATCCAGCCTTAACCCTTTCTAGCAGCATCCAAGCCTTGAAGGCATGCAAGGCAATCCATGTACCCATTTCATCATGATTTGATGGCAGGTGGGACACTTCATGTCTGCATTTGCCTTGAATGACGATATTCCAATGCATCTGTTGAATACTGCAGTACTAGTATACAACATCAACTCTGTGTTTGTGGCTTCTTCTGCTTCTTATTTTGTTGAGCTTGGCCGCTTTAAAGCAGGCTACTCGCACCATTGTGATATGCACATAGGTGAGGGAGAGTCCAACGTTCAAATTAAAAGAACAACAGGTTAAAACATTGCAAACAGAAGAATATTACATGACAGCTGAGATCCCAGACTGGAACGTTGGGAGCTATCACTTGATGTTATGGTAGCTTGGAATGATCCAAGGTTCCTACTTAGAAAGGCTGTAGATCAGTTTTCCTTCTTTATGACCATATCTACATGGGCTTTCCAAGACAATTTAGAAGACAGTAGCATCCCAATGTATTTTGCCTTCTGTGTTGTCTTCCGTCTCTTGCTATAAACAGTATGATTGGTCGCTATGTGTGTCCGCTTGTTGATGATAAGCAGTACCTAGCACGTCTCTGCATTGAACCCAGTCTCTCCCGATTCCTACAGACTGTCGATGTCATTCCTGGAAGACGTTTGCATCTGCTATTGACTCGGCACAAAAGTGATGCGTCAGCAGAGTCGACAGGTACATGTAGAGCATAGGAATACCGTGTGATCATCATTGCCTATGAGGGAAAGGAAATGACTGAGAACGGCACATTGATGAACATCGGATGGTATCGGTACTGACTCGGAGGAATCACCTACCAGCGTGATTAGTTGGATATAATCAAGCATTTTGCATTACACATCATAGTGTTGGAGCTTAAGCAGTAGGTGTCTAAGAGACTTTGTCAAACATTTTGGAAAAGTCTGGCAAGATTGCGTCAATCTGATGGGACTGATCCAGATTGACACAAGGTCATTGACCATACTGATCACTTTGTCTCACAGAAGCGCTGTTTCCTGGAGCCATGCTGGTGTTGGCTGATGATGTCATGGTACTAAGAAAAGCCAGGTTACTGCGTATGATGTATTCCATGATCTTACATGTAACAGATGTTAGAGATACAGGCCAGTAAAGGGGTTATTTTGGACCATTTGTTTTGTAAATTGGATTAACGTGACAGTCTTATCCTGGTTAAGAGGCCTGGAAAAGATCACAGCAAGAGCAGGGGCCAGGGAATGTGCCGCTTCTTTCAAGAACATTGATAAGATGGTAGCTTTGTGGAGATTAAGGCCCTTAAGAACATTGCAGACACTATTTATCATGGCATGAATAGGAAGGGCATCCTAAGAAGGCACAATGGAGAGATAGGTCCTCGTGTGTAAAGACAGAGAACTAGAGGTTCAGTATTTTAGCATTGATTTGTGTATCAACATTGTTAATGTCATCATTCTTCAGTGGGGTTACTCCCGACCTGTCACATTTCTTGTTCATAACAAAAGTGTAGAGCTTCTTACAGCTGGTGTCTGTCACTATGTTAATCACATACCCATCATGAGCTTCCTTGCACTTCTTCTTTGCATGTTTTCTGTAGCTCCCTATATATGCACAGTTCTTCTGTACCTTGGTCATCAGCACTTTTTTTGCACATTTCTTCTTTCGTGAGAAATGGCGGGTAGTGGAGTTGCACTATGGCTGGCTGAACCTGGTGTATATTAACCATTCGCTTGCTATTCATGTCAATATACCTACCTGTAAATAGTGAAGACCCAGATGAGACAGCTCCTGCAGGAACAGTCTCATCAGGGTCTGCACTATTTACAAGTTAATTGTGCAACCTGTGCACTCCACGGCAGTGATTGCACAGCGAAATACTTGTACACAGTGAAAATATGTGTTATTATACAACTGGGCATGGGTAAGGAAGGAGAAATGTATTTTAAAATTCAGCAAGTAACATATATCAATTCATTATGTAAAACATTGCCATACTCTCCAGGAGCTATGGCGTTTCAATCACTAGTGGTATAGAAAACTTATATAAGTTGTGTACAATCAAACATACCATTATTACACGAAGACTATGACAATAAGAAACTTATTTTCTGGCATTTTTATTATCATCTCTAAATGATACATCTGCGCGAAAGAGGTACATCTGCGTAAAGAGGTACTATAACTTGCACAGATTTGCATCTAAGTTATAATTATACTGTATGATAATGTACTGTAAACGTATTTAAAACGATGTTTTCCGAACTTGCAATCATCACAGGTCACTCAAATCTTTCTTAAATGTGCCATAAACATTTCTATACTTACCGTGGAGACATTGCTAAGGAATAAATGCAAAATAAAGTGTCGAAATTGTCAAAATTACGGTTATTTTATACTATATAGAGATTTTATTACATTTTTGCACCCATTTGACCTTTGACCTAGTTTGTGACCTTCAAAGATGGTTTTGCCAGTGGCATGGACCAAAATCACAAATGATTAGTATCTGGTAACACAATTATGGTATTCAAACATTTCTACTAAAAAATGTCATGGACCTCGAAAAATAAGCGACTTTTTACACCTCGGGTTGCCAACTAAACAGCTCATGTGTTTGGCTTAGGATCTTCAAACTTGCTGTGGTGATTATTCATGACGACTTTATTATTATTACCCCTATATTTTTTTAGGTCACTAGGTTAAAGGTCAGGGGTCTTGGAGGTATACATAACATAACATATATTTTATTTGGCATTAAGTTGCACAAAGCACATATATAGCCAATATCGAATTCGTGAAAATTGTGAAGTACATGTTATTCATATATATATGTATGTGATACATGGTCTTCAGAGAAAGAAGAGCGGAAACTCTTCTTATACTTGCCCTAAATATATTGATGGTGAGCAAATCGCATCATCCATTTTCATTTTTTGATCTTAATTTAAATGCAGAATGTATGAATTTAGATAAGTTGTTGATTATAGATTTGGAGTCTGATGACATGAGGTTAGCGAATTTATTGACAGTTGGCCAGTGGCAGAAATATGGTTTAAAGTACTTTTGTCGGAGTTCTCTGTATTTTGGACATACTAACAGGAAATGACATTCGTCTTCAATAGCATACATGTATATCGAGGGCTTGGTGCAAAACTATTCTAACTCCTTCACAAAGTGAAGGAGTTAGAATAGTTTTGCACCAAGCCCTCGATATGTTTTACAAACATTTCTTGTTATGTTTCTTGCATTGCCAATAATTCCCTTGTTTATGTAGCGACATTGCAATCCATGATTATACAACAAGTGATAATATATCGTGAGTAAAGGGTGAAATTGTAAAATATTCACTTGTTCATGATGACGTTTTAAAATTGGGTTAATTAATATTCATTACGACAATATTTCTGTTGCGAATATTCATTAGGCAGATCAACAGATAAAGGTGCATAACCAAACACTAAAATCGTCATTACTCCACCAAACCATATACTGGGACCACTCTTTAGAATCGTCTCGAGTGGTCACAGTATCGGGTTTGGTCAAGAAATAAAGAAGTTATTCTTGAAAATATGTTAATTTATACATCTTATCTGCAGCTTTGTTAGGTATATGTGTTATTCAGGATAAGGTATTTGATAGTCTTTGTTTTATGTTATAGGAAAGACAAACAAAGAATACATTGAAGTATTAGCGACTGAATCGTTGCTTCAGTATAGATGTCAAGGTTGGAAAGGGCCAGACTATCGCTTGTTCAAAAACCCCAAGCTGGATGTATCGCCAATCTTGAATTACAACATTTTGCAAATCACCAACGGGGTCTTGAAGAATGAGACGATTAGTAACTCCCGTATGTATATGTCCATATCTATAGTTCAATAAGGGATATAGTTCGGCAGTAAATTATCTGCTGTAACAGATAAACATAAAGGCATCCCAAATGAACAGTAATATCCTCCCAACTTGACCTGAGACTCATGCATATTCCGTATATTATCGTCGGTAATCTTCGGATAAATTTCCGAAGGTATTAGAATGCGCCGTAAGAATACTATTCTCGTGGAACATGATTATTACCGGCTTTTGGTTTGCTAGTATTACGAACGATCCCGATAAACACGCCGAAACTTAATCGAGTGTCAGGTCAAACTGGGAGGATAATATGTCATTTCATTTGGATTACTCTGTTATTATGTCTCCCCCAGTATTACTTTGTTATTCTCGCTTCTCAGTCGTGCTAGATAAGCTGAGTTACTAAAAATAGCCGTACTAGAAATCCTTATCTGGAACACCCCGTGACTAGTGTATTCATACGCGCGATTGGGTAAAATCAATACAAGGGAAGGACTTCTTACAGAATTATACCAACATTTCTATAGGCAACAACCTTATGAATTGAAATTAATATAAGTAATTAGCACGAATATGAAATTCTATTTATCATATAAACACTTTAAAAACCTATTTAATTAACCGGAGACGTTGTTTTGTAGTCACTCAGTCATTTATATTTACGCCAAAACGTAACGTTTGTGGTTGTCATAACAAATGACGTCATTAGAGGGTTAATACACGTTTTTTCGGGCAATAACATATGCAGTGTCCCGAGGGACTGTTGTTGGCCCGAGCCCGAAGGGCGATGGCAACAACATTCCCGAGGGACACTGCAGATGTTATTGCCCGAAAACAAACGTGTATTAACGCTATTCTTGCATAAAACCAAATTTCTGCTCTCCTGCATCAATTTAATTCTTCAAAATACAGGCAAAACACTTCGGCGATTTATGCTGTTTCTGGGCCACTGTTTTCTTTTCGACGTCAATTCATGATTGTATCAAATACCGTTTACAAGGAATTTCATTCAATATGTCTATCACTAAAACAGTTCATTGTCGGTGCTCCTGGAAATACTCACACCCCGGCGTTCACCTAGCTTAGGTCAAAACGCTGTAGCATTCGCGTCCATTGTTTACCTTAGGCCCGTAATAGGTTTAATTAAAACCGGTCAACAACAGCGCGTGAGCACGAGAATCGCCTTGTTAATACATGGTCTAGCGGGACTACAACAGCACGTTTTATGCAAGAATTTGGTGTCACGCCTAAAGTTATGCTGCGGTCTGTTGCTATTAGATATGGAAGTCGTATTACGCAATGTAAAGTAGTACTTCACAAATTCGTTAATTTTCTTGGTTTTAGGGCGTATTTCAGCGAGAAAAATAATCAAGCATGGGATTTGTTAAAGCTGGGGGGTTCTATACCCTCGGTTGGTCTGTTCCTATCGGAAACTCGCTAAAGCTCGTTTCCGACTGGAACAGGCCAACCTCGGGTATAGAAACCCCCGTCTTTAACAAAACCCATGCTTGATTCTATTATTGTGTCTCCCCCAGTATACTGGGGAGACATTTTGTTTTTGAACGTAACGTCCTTCTGTCCATCCGTCTGTCCGATTTTAATTTGTCTTCGCAGTTTCTCCAAAAGCTTTTGTTGGATTTTCATGAAACTTCATAGGATGAATCAACACCATGTCTAGTTGTGCATATCTTATTCCTGTTTCTGTTTGATGCTTTTCTGCTGAGTTATGGGACTTTGAATTTTTTACATGGAAACTTTTGTCTGCAGGGTAGCTGGGTGGGTAGGTTGGTGGGTGGAGACATCAGTTTTTGTATAAAAAAATCTAGTACATGTATACTGAATTTCAATGAGATCTTGTGTTTAATTGTTTTGATATTTAACAGTATGTAAACTTTTTAACCACCCCCCCCCCCGATCAAAGGTGTGTGTGTGTGGGGGGGGGGGTTTACTGTTTTTGCCCTGTCTGTCTGTTTGTTGGGTTGATGGCAACTTTAACGTTGGCGATAATTTTGTAGCCATTGCACAAACATACTTCAAAGTTGGAATGCATGTACAACATATGGAGGCAAACATTTTAGGGGTGACTTTTTATGGTCAATGTCATATATCAAGTTCAAATGTCAAATTACGGGTCAAATTTATATTGGCGATAATCTGGGACAAAGTGTTTACAAACACATCTTGTTAAGGAATATATTTGCTTGGGCAGAAATGATAGAACCAGGGTCCATGCTTATAAAGCTTTTAAGTTGAGTCTGAGTTCGTTCTCAAGCTTTTGATTGGTCAGATTTGAGTTCTCAAGCTTTTAATTGGTCAGATTTGAGCCAAAGGCTCAAATCTGACCAATCAAAAACTTGAGAACGAACTCAGACTCATAAATAAGCATGGACCCTGATCTACATCATGTCTAAAGCAAACAGAGCAGACCCTGATCAGAGAGCTCCTATTATGAAGATTATCAATTTGAAAAATCGAAATATGTCCCTGTGATACAATATAAACTGTTTTCATTGAAACTTAGAATATTTTATTGGTCTATGCCAAACAGTAAAGCAACAATAAAGCAACTCGAATAAATACTTATATTTTACAAAATAACACCGGTCATGCTATCAAACACAGGAACATTTTGTCCTATGCATATATTTGATTATTTTTCTTGCATATACTTCATTTCAGCTTATAAACAAATGATTTATGTAATATTAGGCATTTTAACTCTTTGCATGCTAGCGGTGAAATCGTGATTACCTATTCAGACAGTTTGGATCCAGATGAGACGCCACATCTCATCAGGATCCAAACTGTTTGTCACTTGGTTTTGTTTCAGACAGTGTTGTTTTGCAAACAGTAGTGTGGTTTTGTTACATGCAATATAAGTGTGTTGCATGCAGTTTGGTTTTGTTACAGACAGTGTTGGTTTGCAAACGGCAGTGTGATTTTGTTACAGGCAATGACTTGGGCACATTCATTTTAAAAGTTGGGGACCCAAATGAAGACTACAATATGAGATTAATCATAAGGATCCTAGACATACACAACGATTTCACGGAAATTATATTTACAATACGGGTAAGTCTACACATTCTGTGTGTCAATATACAGTTGGAATTTGATATCTCGAACTTCAAATGACTATACAAATTAGTTCGAAATAACAGAAGTTTGAGTCATCCGATTTCTGATCTAGACAATTTCTCAAGTTCACAGCTTAACCCTTCGCTTGCTATTCACGTCAATATACCTACCTGTAAATAGTGAAGACCCAGATGAGACAGCTCATGCAGGAGCTGTCTCATCAGGGTATGCACTATTTACAATTTGATTGTGCAACCAGTGCACTCCAAAGCAGTGATTGCACAACGAAATAAGTGTACACAGTGAAGATATATGTAATTATTCAACAGGGCATGGGTAAAGAAGGAGAAATGTATTTTAAAATTCAGCAAGCGAAGGGTTAATGGAGGTATATTGGAGCTTTGCTTTTGACCTGCAGTAAACTGTCACATGTGTTTCTAGATATGCGGAGCGATACATTATAGAACTATTCTGTTTTGTAAATTTTGGAAGGACCCAACATTTATTTCGAGTTTTTCCGAAGTTTGAGTAATCCGAGATATCGAAATTCACAACTGTATACCGTATTATTTTTAATAAACGCTCTCTGGGGCATTGCATTATTTAAATGGCACTTCTTGCATTTTTAACATAGGTGATTGCTTAATGCAGAATGAAGGCAGTGCAAAACAATTCAAGGAGAAGTATCTGTCTTGCTTTCAGTCTGAATTAAGCTACCACCTGTTTTGTTTTTTTTAAAAGAGAATAGTTTAACCCTTTCTTTCTTATAAACGCATTTTATGCATTTGCAAACAGGGTAGACCCAGATCAGATGGTTCCTATAAGAGATGTCTTATCAAGGTAATGAGCTATGTTTGCTAATAGAATTTGGAAGATCTATTTCCTTAGTTTCTAAAATGGCTACAATGTTCTAGCTACCTTTCGTATTTCATTACAACTATTTTGTCCATAAATACTCAGTAGGTAATGAAATGAAATTTGACAGACATAGAGAACAGGGAAAGGGTTAACAAGAATCTATTAAAAAAGTTCTTAACCCTTTACTCTATGAATAATCATGCAAGAAATAATAACATCATGAATATTAATTAGATTAATATTTATAATGGGAATTCAGCATGTGAAAGTTTGGCCATAGCAGAAACTGTAGAATCATATCTATTAACCCTTCGCTTGCTGAATTTTAAAACACATTTCTCCTTCTTTACCCATGCCCTGTTATTTAATTACATATATCTTCACTGTGTACAAGTATATCGCTGTGCAATCACTGCTGTGGAGTGCACTGGTTGCACAATCAACTTCTAAATAGTGCATACCCAGATGAGGCAGTTCCTGCAAGAGCTGTCTCATCTGGGTCTTCACTTTTTACAGGTAGTTATAGCAAGCGAAGGTGACGTGAATAGCAAGCGAAGGGTTAATTCTTATATATTAAGCAAACCGAGGAGACACTGATCAGACAGCTACTACAGGCGCAGTCTGTTCTGGGTCTGCTCTGTTTACAAAGGCATAGAAAGGGTTAACTACGCTGGTGGTTTTTGCATGATAAACAGTATGTACCCTGATCAGAGGGATCCTCCAGAAGCCCTGTGATCTGGATATACACATTAAAAGGGTTAACCCTTTCAGTCCTGACGAAGTTTGAGAGGTGGTGTATAGGAGTCAGTGTGTTGGTCGGTAGGTCGGTCGGTTGGTCTGTCTGTCTGTCCGTGACACAACCTGATTATGTCCACTTATTTACATAACCCTTTGAGATATTAATCTTTGAAACTTTACACACTTATCTACCATTACATGCTGCATTTGCAGGCAAGAGTATTTTGACAGAATTATGACCCTTTTATCTTTTTCTCTCTTTTTTGGTTAAGGTTTTTGTTAGAGTCCATTTTTTTCATAACCCTGTGAGATAAAGCTTTGAAACTTGGAACATTTGTTCACCATCACAAGCTTCATCTGTAGGCAAGAGTACATAACCATTTCAAGCATTTTGACAGAATTATGACCCTTTTTAAGTCAGAAAATGTTGGTTACGGTTTGTTTGATTTGCGATCAAGGCAGCTGAGCGGGGGTATTCCATCACCTTTAGTGATAATTCTAGTTGATATTGGTAGAAACTGTAGAGTACGATCAATCATATTTTCATAAGCAAACAGAGCAGACCATGAACAGACCGCTCCTACAGGAGCCGTCTGATCTCGGTCTGTTCTGTTTGCAAAGGCCTAAAAAGCATTCATATACATGTATGGGGTAAACAATGGTGAACCATTTCAGTTTGTTTAACTTGTACACATTGCATAAACAATTAAACCACATGGCACATGGCACATAGCACAAAATAATTGACAAGAGAAAATGGTACAGAATATTTTCAAATAGTGTAGACCAAGATCAGTCATGTTTAAAAGGGTATCTAACAGAGCTAAGTCGTTAAGATTGTACTCTATGAATATTCATGCAAGAAATTATGACATCATACATATTGATTACATGATTGTTTATAATGACATTTTGACACAATGACACTTTGTGAAGGAGATATGAACACGGGAAGTTTTGGTCATGGCAAAAACTGTAGAATCAGATCTGTATAATTCCAAAAGCAAACAAAGCAGACCCTGATCAGACGGGGTAATATTACAGGACACATCTGATCAGGGTCTACTCTGTTTGCCAATTCTTTAAAAGGTATGTGTATAGAGTAAAGGGTTAAAAAAATATAAAAGTAGAATAACAGTTGACCTCCTAATAAAAAAAAACATGTTATGCCGAATTTTTCAGGTACTACCAGCATTTGAATGGTATCATGTGACACCTACAGCAGAAGGGGCAGCAATAATTAGTAATTACTACGAGGAACACTACCTTCCAGCAGCTGAAAGATTCCGCATGCTCGGAAAATATGACATGAGAATCTCACATATCTCAAGTGTTGCAAGTCATTTGCATCTTATTAATGTGAGTAATAGATGGGTTGGTCGATAAACTCTTTATTCCATGGATATTCATGTAAGGAATAATGCCATCATGGTTATTAATTAAATCAGTTTTATAATAGGATTGTTTATCCATGGCAGAAACTGTAGAAGCATATCTATATTATACCATAGCAAACAAGGCAGACCATGATCAGATGACTCTTGCAGGAGCCATCTGATTTGGGTCTACTCTGTTTGCTATTTGGCATAGAAAGACGTATTTATAGAGTAAAGGGTTAACCCTTTACCTGATAGAAGCACCTTTTGATGCCTTGTGAAAACAGAGTAGACCCAAATCCTACTGTTACTGTTGAGGTCATCTGATCAGGGTCTACTCTGTTTGCGCACTGAACAATATAGATCTGATACTATAGGTTTTGCTGTAGCCAATAATGACATTGTTTAATACCATTATACATATCCAGACATTAACCCTCATAGATCCAACCTCTTTAACTTAATACCTCATGTTTAGATCCAACCTCTTTGAATAAATCTACCGAAAAGTAGCATTAAATAGAGAAAAGGAATTTTATTAGAATTTTGTAGTTCTTAAACCATTGTGACGAATAGAGCATTAAATTTGCTCCTTAGAATTTGTTCAGTTCGTTGCATAACGAGGAGCTTTTCTTCCAATTACATCTCCAAAGCAGCTGGATGTTTTAGCCATTTCCTTGTTGGTTTATCCGAATCTTTATATAAATGACATACGGTAAAATCTCGATTATTCGAACACTAAAGTACGTATCATTATTGATCTTTAACCCTTCGCTTGTTGAATTTTAAAACACATTTCTCCTTCTTTACCCATGCCCTGTTGTATAATTACATTATATCGTCACAGTGTACAAAGATTGCGCTGTGCAATCACTGCTGTGGAGTACACTGGTTGCACAATCAACTTGTAAATAGTGCAGACCCTGATGAGACAGCTCCTGCAGGAGCTGTCTCATCTGGGTCTTCACTATTTACAGGTAGGTATATTGACGTGAATAGCAAGCGAAGGGTTAAGAAATGTATACTAAAATTTAGAACGATCGAGAATTTACTTTATGTACACCACAGGGGGCCATTTGGGGCCAAAATATGTCTCCATCTAGTAAAGGGTTGAAGAGAAGTGTGGCTACAATTATTTCTTTACAGTTACCTGTATTTGAAATGCCTTTGCCGCCTGTCTTGAACAGTGAAGGCTCAATCCTGGGCCTGCAGACCAACGGTGGCAAGGACAAGTCTGACAGCTTGGAAGAAGTGATACAGGATATTGCATATGAGCCAGATCCCGCTACTCTCGCCATACAACAGGTAAGTAGTCTAGGTACAATCCATGTTGAATATTCATGTACGAAATAATGACATCATGAATATGAATTAGCTAAATTTTTATAATGGCATAGTAGACATAATTGTTTGGTATCGGTAGAAACTGTACAGTGTGGAATCAGATCTATTATAATATCACAAGTAAACAGGGCAGATCTTGATCAGAAGGCATCTACAGGAGTCGTCTAATCTTTGTCTACTCTGGTTGCAAAGGCATTGAAATATCTTTATAATTATGAGGAAAGAATGTTAATCTGCTATAAAAGATGAGACATGTCAAAGATGGCGGACCCTGATTATATGCCTAGTTACAATGTACTCTGGATCTAAGCCGTTAGTTCGAGCTACAAATACGAGTGCATACTCAAGTACTAAAATTGTCATTTCTCCACCAAACACTATGTTATGATCACTCTTTAAAATCATATCTTTCGTGTGTGATGGTCATTTCCAAATTTCCTGTCTGACCCTTTCTTAATTTTTTACTCCTTTAGGAGCCGTCTGAACAGGGTATGTTCTGTTGGTTCATGATATAATATAGATAGAGGGCTTGGTGGAAAACTATTCTAACTCCTTCACTTTAGTGAAGGAGTTAGAATAGTTTTGCACCAAGCCTTATTATCTGATAGGATTCTATAGTTTCTGTAATGGCCAATACTTTAATATTGATGATGTCATTATTTCTTACACGAATATTCATTCTACAGTCAAAGCAAAATTTCCCTTGAAAAATTTACATTATAAAAAAAAAACCAGCTACAAATAAATATTCATGATGACATTATTGAACACACAACAACAGATAAATGTGCATACATTTGTACATGTACTTATATACTAAAATCACCACGGTCCATGCTTATAAAGCTTTTTAGTTGAGTCTGAGTTCGTTCTCAAGCTTTTGATTGGTCAATTTTGAGTTCTCAAGCTTTTGATTGGTCAGATTTGAGCCAATGGCTCAAATCTGACCAATCAAAAACTTGAGAACGAACTTAGACTCAACTAAAAGTTTTATAAGCATGGACCCAGTTCGAGGACTTGGTGCAAAACTATTGTAACTCCTTCACTTTGTGAAGGAATTACAATAGTTTTGCATCAAGCCTTATGATGTGACCACCCTTTAAAATCATCTCGAAGAAACGATTCTAAAAAGTGGTCACAGCATAGGATTTGATGCAGAAATAAGGAAGTTACTCTTGAATGTTTTAATTTACACATCGTATCTTGAACTCTGTTGAATAAAAATAGGGTTTAACCTATGACTGCTGAAGTTTCAAAGCAGAATGCCCATCAGTGTTACCTCATAGGCTATTTTTAGATCCTACCTCTTTGGATACGTCTACCGAAAAGGAGCATTTACTAGGGGAAATGGTTTTTTTTAGATTTGTATAGTGTTTTTTTTTAGATTTGTATAGTGTTGAAACCATTGTGATAAAGAGAGTATTTGCTCCTATGAAGCAAATGCTCTATTTATCACAATGGTTACAGAAAGTGACTTTTACAGAGGCGTCAAAAGGCGTCAATATGAGGCAATGGGTTTACCCGTTCGCTGTTTTATTCCAAATTTCGATACCTACTGAATTCCTGGACAAAACAATTTTAATGGAATGTTGAAGGCGAAACATTGTATCCATATAAGAAAAATGAAGAAGCAGATCTATCAAATGCCATTAGCAAACAGAGCAGACACTGATCTGGGTCTACTCTGTTTGTAGATGCGTGAAAACACGTTTATATGAAGGAAAGGGTTACATATTCCTCAGACTTTCACATTGTATCCCAGATAACTAGATTACAAAGTGTCTGTTTATATTGGATTGCATGGAAAATTGATTTATTTCTCTCACAAGTACCCATTTATACACCTTGGTAGCTAGGAATAATGCGGGATGCAATTTTGCTCAGGAATATTATGGGTCCATGCTTATAAAACATTTAGTTGAGTCTGAGTTCGTTCTCAAGCTTTTGATTGGTCAGATTTGAGCCAAAGGCTCAAATCTGACCAATCAAAAGCTTGAGAACGAACTCAGACTCAACTAAAAAGCTTTATAAACATGGACCCTGATGGTCCTTGAAGGATTCAAACCGACACGTAGTGTCAAATGACTGGTGTATTCATTTGGACTAAATTTTATTCTGTTAACCCATTCCTTCATATAAACACATGTCACGCATTTGCAAACAGATTAGACCCAGATCAGACAGCTCCTGTATCAGCCATCTGATTAGAGTTTGTTCTGTTTGCTATTGGAATTTGACAGATCTGTTTCTTTTCTTTCTAGAATGGCTGTAGTGTTCTAGCTTCCGTTTTTCTTTATAACTTTTTTGTCCATTAATATTCAGTAAGTATTGAAACAGGAAAGGGTTAACCCATTCCCACATACTGACGCATTGTGATGCCTCTGCAAAGGTCATTTTTTTAAAACCATTTTGATAAATAGAGCATTTATTTCATAGCAGCAAATGCTCTTTTCATTACATTGGTTTCAAAAATTTACAAATCTAAAAACATCATTTTTTCTAGTTAATGGTCCTTTTCAGTAGATTTATTAAAAGACGTTGGGTCTAATGATAGAATAGGAGGGAATGGGTTAAAATGCATGAAAATGTGTTTTATGTGAGGGAAAGGGTTAAAACAACACTTATCAAAATTATATTGCAGCTTGTTGGTCACATGGTTTATTCCCAAGCAGAGATAACGAAAGCTGTTATGGAGAATTTTTCTAATAACACGCTCCTGTTGTCACTTTTGACAAATGCCAACACGAACTTGATGGCACGAGAAAACTTCATCAGTATTGATGGCGAGGTAAGAAAGAAACATTTTAACCCTTCTCTTGTTGAATTTTAAAATACATTTATCCTTCTTTACCCATGTCATGTTGTATAATTACATATATCTTCACATCTGGGTCTTCACTATTTACAGGTAGGTATATTGACGTGAATAGCAAGCGAATAGTTGACCATCTCGTTTATTCTGTCTGTCTCTCTGTTTCTCTGTCACTGTCTGTCTCTGTATCTGTCTCTGTCTTTCTCTCTATGTGTCTGTGTCAGTCTGTCTTCCTGCTTTTCTGTCTCTGTCTCTATCTCTCTGTGCATCTCTTTGTCAGTATCTCTGTCTGTCTGCATGTCTGTCCGTCTGTTTTCTGTATCTGTAATAATAATTTCTCTTTCTGAACTATTTGGTACTTTTCATACAGGTGGGGGTGATAGGCTCAGCAAAATCGTCAGGATCCGCACTCATGAAATCTCAACAAAGCGCTACAGATAACACACGGAGCCTGTATGAATCATCCAGAGGCAAGAGTTCTGTCTTGACAGATAATAATTGTGTTTTGTTGCATTTCCAGTAGGGAGTTTGGGTTTAAGATTTACTTCATATAAACAGCAGCTGAACTTTGGAAGGTTCACAATATTTTAAGTTTTCCAGAGTTTTTTCTAAATCCTAGCAAATATTGAAATGATACAAAGTGGTGGCATATAGGGTTGCTCTTGTCCGTACGCACGTACGTACATACGTACGTACGTCTGTACCCACGTCCAGAAGAATTTGTCCGTAAGTTTTCTTGAAAAGCATTCGTCCAATCCACACCAAACTTTACACACATATTTGTAGCCATGATATTCTGGTCAAGTTCGATAGCCATGTAAATTGCTTTAGTCTTTTAGGAGTTGTGGCCCTTTATTTGCTAAAATGACTTTAAAAATATATTGTCTAGATATTCTAAAGAATTCTAAAGAGTGGTCTCAACAGGGGGTTTGGTTGAGAAATGAAGATTTTAGTATTTGAGTATACTATTTAGTATAGTACCGCTCGGTACATAGCTCGGTGCACGTTACACCTGTACTGCATAAACATGCCTTGCAAACAGAGTAGATAAAGATAAGACAGCTCCTGAAGGAGCTGTCTGATCATGGTCTGCTCTGTTTGCTTGTGATATAATATAGGTCTGATTCTACAGTTTCTGTCACACAATAAACATTACTTTATTCATACTTCCTTTATAAAAAATCATTGAATTAATATGCATGCATGTTGTGATTGTTTTTTTTGCATTAATTTTCATGGAATCGCTGTCATTGAAATTGCAGTATTTGCTTTGTTTCAGAGGTGTACACTGTCACTGAGAGATGTGTGAAATCTGCAGTATCAAAGGAGTTAAAACAATATCGCCACATTGATAACTTCCTGTTAGGACTAAGACAGGTAACATTGATAACTTCCTGTTAGGACTGAGACAGGTAACATTGATAACTTCCTGTTAGGACTAAGACAGGTAACATTGATAACCTCCTGTTAGGACTGATACAGGTAACATTAATAACTTCCTGTTAGGACTAAGACAGGTAACATTGATTCCTGTTAGGACTAAGACAGGTAACATTGATACTTCCTGTTAGGACTAAGACAGGTAACATTGATAACTCAGGTAAAATTGATATCTTCCTGCTGTGCTGAGACAGGTAACATTGATAACTTCCTGTTAGGACTAAGACAGGTTACATTACCATATAACTCATGACAAGCACTAGACAGGTAGAAAGTGTTACCACGCATCATTCGACGCATCATTATGTAACTTGCAAAAAGTGCCACACCTGTCAGAACATGCACCACAAACTATAACATAATTGTACAGGTAGAAAGTGTGATCCTTGAATATTCATGTACGAAATAAAGTCATCATGAACCTTTATTAGTTTGAATGTTTATGATAGTAAATGTGCACAGAATATTTGGTATTGATAGAAACCGTTGAGTCAGATCTATTGTAATTTTATAAGACAATAGAGCAGAGCCTGATCAGACAGCTCCTATAGGGACCTTTACCACAACTCACAAAATAAGTCCTAGAGTAGACAGATAGAAACCTTCACCACATGTTACAGAATTACTCACGAAACAATAATTAGACAGGTGGGAACATTACCCCCATGTTATAACATAACTCAACAAGTCATTGATAAGTCCGTCAGAGGGAAAGGTAAAAATGTTCCACGTGTCATAATGCAACTCATATATCAGGCCTAGACGGGTGGAAACATTTATCACATGTATGTTAATATATAACATTACGCATGAAACAAACCCTAGACAGATTATGAGATAGAAACCTTTACCACATGTTTATAGAAACACTCATGAAACAAGCCCTAGACAGATAGAAATCTTTACCCCATGTTTAAACATTACACAAAAAAAAACAAGCATTAGACAAGTGAGAACCTTTACCACATGTTATAGAATTACTCACAAAACAAGTCCTAGACAGATAGAACTATTTACCATATGTTATAACATAACTCACAAAAGCACAAGAGAAATATGAATCCAAATGGAGCCATCTGATCTTTGTCAACTTTGTTTGCAAAGGTGCCAAAGGATGTCTTTATGAGGGAAGGGGTTAAGCTGGCTTGGGAAAGGGATTGGTTCTTAAAAACAAAACTAAAACAAGATCAAATGGCACATATGCGCACAATAACCATCTTTGAACATGTGTTCCATCCCATCCAAAGAACCTCTAAATTGGGATCAACCGAAGCAAAAAAGGTAGACCTTGCATTTTTAGTAGTAGCCATCTGATCAAGGTCTACCTTTTTGCTTATGAAATATAATAGATCTGATTCTGCAGTTTTGTCATGGTACAAAACTCCTGTGTTCTTATGCCATTTAAAAATTCATACATAAAGTCTGTCTGTTGATCCCAATTTAGAGGTTTCGTTGTGTGTTTTATCATTAGAATGTGACGTTTGTGTTCTTAATTTAGTATATTTATTTATTTCAAAAGGATAAAAGCGCAATCGCGTTTTGTGGCTCCTGTTTTAACCCTTCTCTTGCTGAATTTTAAGACACATTTCTCCTTCTTTACCCATGCCCTGTTGTATAATTACATATATATTCACTGTGTACAAGTATTTCGCTGTGACATCACTGCTGTGGAGTGCACTGGTTGCACAATCAACTTGTAAATAGTACAGACCCTGATGAGACAGCTTCTGCAGGAACTGTCTCATCTGGGTCTTCACTATTTACAGGTAGGTATATTGACGTGAATAGCAAGTAAAGGGTTAAAATACAACTGATAAGGTTGTTGGCAAAATGCAAATGGATTTTTATGCCAGGTTTCAACTTGTACTGACCTAGCATATTATTCCACCAATTACCTGATAGAGATGGCTATTGGTGTTTTTGCAAACAGAGTTAACCCAGATCAGTTGGCTCCTGTAGGAGCCATCTGATCACGGTCTGCTCTATTTGCTTATCAAATAGGCATGAGATTCCAGTGTTTGCCTTAGCCAAACAATTCTGTATTCATATGTCATTTAACCAGTTTGTCTAATTATTCATTATATCAAAATTCTTACTTAAGTGTCATCCTATTCCTTTATGAACATTTATACATAAATTAGTCACTGGATTAACACATGTTCATCTTGACAAGGCCCATCGACACACACACTAAAATGATAACAGACGAGCGTTTGCTCCCGCTTGCGGTGCTCTTGTTAGCTCGTCTGTTTCGAAGTTATCGTGATCACATGGTCGTAGTAGTAGGCGTTGGCGTCGTTGTAGGCTTTTTGCAAAATCTTTAACGCTTCGCTTGCTATTCACGTCAATATACCTACCTGTAAATAGTGAAGACCCAGATGAGACAGCTCCTGCAGAAGGTGTCTCATCAGGGTCTGCACTATTTACAAGTTGATTGTGCAACCAGTGCACTCCACAGCAGTGATTGCACAGCGAAATACTTGTACACAGTGAAGATAATATGTAATTATACAACAGGGCATGGGTAAAGAAGGAGAAATATATTTTTAAATTCAGCAAGCGAAGGGTTAATATAGCTCATTACTTGAAAAGTATAAGAGGTATCAACATGAAACTTTAGAGGTTGGTAGATCGTATTGAGGAGAATATCCCTACATAAGAACCATAACTGTTGATTTCAATTTTTTTGAGTTATGGCCCTTTATTTTTAGCTCGTCTGTTTCTAAGAAACATCATACTATTGTGATCACTGGGTTGTACATGTAGGTGTCCTTTGCTGTGGCTGCGTCGCCGGTCTAGGTGGCATGCAAAAACTTTAATGTACAGTCAGGTGCAAAAATTATTTGTGAAATGGCGGCCATTTTGATATTTCCTGTTAACACTAAAGCCATATTTTATGCTAATAACAGAAAGGAAAATGAAAACAACAAAGAACTTTTCAACTTGTTCTGACCTTAAGACTGTGCTATATGTCCTTTCAGTCTAATAACACTCATTATTATTATTGGAATTGGTAAATATAGGCTTTGTATATAGGCAGTTTGAATATCCATCCAAATCCTCTGAATGGCAGTGAATAAATCGTCATGGCAGTTGATTACATGATGCATATTTCCAAGATTTCATTTGATATACAATCACACATTTTCAATAGCATTAAATATCAGGTGTTTGTGCCGGCCAAGAAAGAGATTTCAGGTTATTTGCAGTACTGTATTGTTGCAGCACCATAGACCTGTGCACTGGGACATTTTCATCTTGAAAAATACTATTGCCTTCTGGAAAATGTCTAACAATGGCCACAAGTTGTCTTCTAGGATGTACCTATACTTTTCACAATTGATGTTTCCAATTACGTTTGCCTGTGTCCTTACACCATGCCAACAAATGCAACCCTATATCATCACCGGGAACTTCGAATTTATCACAATTTTTGGTATTCCACTTCTTGGTCTATTTTCCACTAAACCAGTTGCTAAAAACTTCTTCACAATATTTGTCATTGTACTGTAAGTTAGTCCCAATGCCCTGCTTATTTCACTATTTTTATTGCTCTCTTCTATAAATTTACAGCTAGAATTTTAACTTCACTTGAATTTTCACAGCCTTTTCTTCCCATTATTTGTTTATGCACAAATTACCTTCAGATGACTGTTATGACATCATTTGTGGTGTCTTTCAGAGCTAAGGGTCATGAGAGAGTTATCTGTCAAATTTTTCATTTTCATGATGTAACATTAACAACATGAACGAAGGGAGATAAACCCCACAATTGATTTAACATTCCAACATGGCTGCCATTTCACCAATACTTTCTGCACCTGATGTAGACCCAGATAGCTCCTATTAACCATCTGTCTAGGGTCTGCTCTGTTTGCTTAAATGAATCTACAGTTTCTGCCATGGTGTAGCTCATTACTCGAAAAATATAAGAGGTATCAACATGAAACTTCATAGGTAGGTTGATCTCATTAAAGAGAATGCTCCTACATAAGAACTATAACTCTTGATTTCAAACGTTTTGAGTTATTACCCTTTTATTTCTTTTAAAATGTTTTAATTTAGCTTGACAAACACCAAATCAGATGAGTGTTGGCACTGTATGTGGGTCTTGTTTATATTGTAAATTTTGCTTTGAAAAAACCTGTAGGATTTGATCTTTATAATTCCATAAGCACACAGAGCAGACCCTGATCAGACGGTCCTATTGGAGCCGTCTAATTTGGCTTTATTTTGTTTGTTACAACCTTTTCCTTTATATAAATGCCCTTTTCATGGCTTTGCAAACAGAGTGGACCCAGACCAGATGACTCCTATAGGAGCCTTCTGATCAGGGTATTCTCTGTTTGCCTATGAAATTATATAGACTAATTCTTCATTTTCTGCCAATACCGAAAAAATGTGTTCACATGCTAGAATGAAATTAATTCTAATGAAGTCATGAATCCTTGTAAAGATATTGAACAGTTAACCCACTCCCTCATATTGAAGCCTTTTGACGCCTCTGCGAAAGTCACCGGTTGAAACCATTGTGATAAATAGAGCATTTGCTCCTATAGGAGCATTGCTCTATTTATCACAATGGTTTCAAACTACTAAATACTATTTTTTTCTCTAGTTAATGCTCCTTTTCGCTAGATGTATACAAAAAGGTTGGATCTAAAATAGCCTATGAGGTAATAGGTTAAAGGGTTAAAACCTGAAAAAGCATGTTTATGAAGGGAAGGGTTAATAAGGTAAACGGTTATATATTTATTACAGGTGTCGGAGATGTTGGACATTGTTGGACAGAACATAAGCTTGGATGAGTCAGATATTTCACCAGATGAAAGAGCGTTTGTTTACTTTCTGATGCAAAAGAGAATACTGTTAGATATTGAAATAAACAAAAAAGTTGTAAGTCAATCAAATAAGGGTCTGCTTTGTTTGTTATTGTATAATATAGATCTAATTCTACAGTTTCTGTCTGAGCCAAGACGTCCTGTGTACGTTATTCATAACAATTCAGCTGATAAATATTCATGATGTTATTATTTCTTACATGAATATTAAACAGGAAAAGGATTTAATACTGATGGATAATTCTGTCATTTAATCCATTACTCCACATGCTATTTTATATATCTCAACCTCATTGAATAAATCTACCGCAAGAGCGCATTTGCCAGAGAAATGGAAAATTTTAGAATTGTGTAGTTTTTAAAACCACTGTGATAATTAAAGTATCGGGTACTATTTAATAAATTGGTTTCAAAAAGTTACTTTTACAAAAACATCTAAAGGCGTCAATATGAAGAAATGGATTAAGGTGTTCATTTAAGGGGTTTATCACTTAACCCTTTCCCTCATATAAATGCCTTTTTACGCATTAGCAAACAAGTCTTATACCAAGATCAGACAGTTCCTAGAGGAGCGGTCCGATCAAGGATTGATGTGTTGCTTATGAAGTACTTATAGATCTGACTCAACAAAATTTACCAAAACAGTAACACATCTCTATAACGACCACTAAATTGTGTTAATTAGTTGGTATTTTGGGCAGGTGGTTGCTTAAAGCTAGGTGAAAGTAAAACAGAACTCTCCTATAGGAGCCTTCTGCTTTACTTTCACCTTGCTTTAAGCATCCATCTGCTTTAACACAAAATACTTGATGTAATTTAGTGGCCATTATAGAGAGGATTTACTATACAAAAAACTCCTGCGTACATCTGCCATAGTAAAATATCAGCTAATATAATTATATTCATGACGTCATATTTTCTTACATGAATATTGAACAGGGAAATGGTTAAGGGGTTAATGTAGCTTGAGTTTAATGATTATATCCCACACAATGACGTTGCATGGAGTATATAGTGTTTTACAAGTCCGTCAGCCAGCCTGTCCATCAGTCAGTCTGTCTGTGGATCCTAATTTTTGGTGAGCTAGCACTTTCATTTCTTGACATTTTTTCGCAAATGTGCTTTAAGAATTTTAATGAATAGAAGCTTTGATCAATGAGATCGATTTTCAGATGAATCTGTCATGGGAAACCACCATTTTTTCTTTTCTCTGACAATGTGGTTGACTGGGGTATGTGGGCTTGCTCACTAATGTTCTTTAATACTTCAGGCTGCCAAAGCATCAGACATGATGAAGACACTGTTGAAGACGGTGCGAGATTCGCTCCCACTCTGTAAGACATGCAGCAACAGGCATAAACAAGATGCGGAAACTATTGTGGTCAAAAATAAAGTAGATAACATTCAACAGGAGTGGTTAAGCACAAGTGATGGAGCTACTACATTCAATTTAAATGGAAGTTTGGCGGCAAAACTCGGAAATGATAGCGGAGACCTTAACACAGCTATTACGGTATGTTACTGAACCATGTCCTTAATAATGTATAACAGGTTTTTATTTGCGACAATACATATTTCGCAATGATTTGCAAATGCATTGCTTCGCATAATCAATTTTATCGCTAATCGATCAGTAAGAAGTATAAAATGGAATAATGTCCGAAATAAGTATATCCGGAATATGGTTATTAGTTTTATCACAGCGTCGTCTAAGTGTTTTCTGTCTGTTTTCTGCATTGGTAAATTTACTTGCTCGATACAAATGTTGAATGATGTGTATTGCTTCCGTGAAAAGTTCATTTAGTAAACCAAAACGTTTGTAAATAACAAATTCAAACCAGAAAATGAAAAATAAAATAATGTTTCTCGTCTTCATTATACCCCCATCACGAAGTTCGTTTTTGTTTGATTTTTGTGTGGTTGGTTGGTTGGGGGGGGGGGGGTATACTGGAATCAGGTTGTCCATCTAACCATCTTAGGTCACAATTTAGTGCTGCCTTCTACTTTTACAGTTTTGCTTCAATTTTGTTGAAAAATTATGTAAAGCTATTATGATAAGACACCTGTGCACTTCATATTTCCATTATAGTCAGACCACTTATTCAGGAGTTATATCCCCTGTTTAGCTCTATATACAAATGTATAGTACAAAGCTAAATCTAGTTGAGTTACAGCTTAAGATCGAATCTTAGTCAACTTGAATAATTTTTGCCGGTGTTATGGCCCTTAAACCTTCAAATCTTTCTTTAAGTTTTGAATTGTCCGGACTGTTTTGGAAGCGGTTGGATATATTTGGTATAAAGCTAAATCTAGATAATATAAATTACAACTTAAGTTCGAATCTCAGTCGGGTTGAATAATTTTTGCTACAGTTATGGCCCTTTAACTTTAAATTTTTCGTCAAATGTTCAATTGTCCAGACTTGTTTTGGAACAGGTTGGCGATATTAACTTTATATTTGGCATTAAGCTAAATCTAGATGAGTTACAGCTTAAGTTTGAATATCGGTCTCAGGTTAAATAAGTTTTGTCAGAGATATGGTCCTTGGACTTGATGTTTCTGTGAAATGGTATCTAGGTTTTGAATTTTGGAGTTGACACTTCACAAAATAAACAAAGCTGCTTGACCTTATTAGATGCCATTTTCTGGCAGCAGCCATAACTCTTCTATGCATTTTAACAGAGTTATCCCCCTGTTTAGCTCACCAGGCACGAGGTGCCAATGTGAGCTATTGTGATCGTCTTGTGTCCGGCGTCAGTCGTCGTGCGTCGTCTACCATCTTTTCAAATAGCTTCTCCTCCTAAACAAACAACTGGGAGAAGTTCAACTAAATTTCACAGAAATGTACATTGGGTGGTCCTCTATCAAGTTTGTTCACATCATGACTCCCGGGCCAAAAATGGCACCGCCCTGTGGCTTATCAGTTGTTTTTATAAAAATCTTTAAAAATCTTGTTCTCTGAAACCACAAATCCTAGAGCTTAGATATTTGGGTTGTATCATCATCTGATGGTCCTCTACCAAGATTGTTCAAATTTTGACCCCGGGTCAAAAATGGCCCTTCCCCGGGGCTTATCAATTTTACATAGACTTATATAGGATCACCTTTAATAATCTTCTTCTCTGAAACAACATACCCTAGAGCTTAAATATTTGGTATGAAGCATCACCTAATAGACCTCTACTAAGTTTGCTCAAATAATAACCCCCGGGTCAAAAACGGTCCTGCCCCTGGCTTATCAGTTGTTTTTGTAAAGATCTTTAAAAATCTTCTTCTCTGAAACTGTAAGGCCTAGACCTTTGATAGTTGGTATGTAGCATTATCTAATGGTCTTCTACTATGATTGTTCAAATTATAACCTCCGGACCAAAAATGGCCCTGCCCCTGGGCTTATCAGTTTTTCATAAGAAAATCGTAAGAAATCTTCTACTCCGAAACTGTAAGGCCTATTCCTTTGGTTATCAGTTTTTCAGAGAAAATCATTAAAAAATCTTCTTCTCTGAAACCATGAGGACTAGCCTTTAGAAATTTGGTATGTAACATCATCTAATGCTATCCAGTAACCACCAGATGCGTAGTCAAGCGCGTTACCACTAAACCACCGCACACCACATAAATACCTTTTCACTCATTCGCGAACAGAGTAGACCCAGATTAGGAGACTCATATAGCAGCAATCTTATCAGGGTCTGCACTGTTTGCTGTTGACATGACCATGTCATTATTTCTTTCATGGACATTGAGAAAGTAAAAGAAGACATATTACCTGTAACTCGTTACTCCATGAATATCCATGAATGAATTAATAACATCATGAATATCAGTTAGATTAATTGTTATTATAGCATATGTACCATTGCAGTAGCTGTAGAATTATATGTATATCTATATTGCAGTGAACCCTCATTATACCGGCATTCGTTACAATGGCACCCTCGTTATACCGACAATCGTTACAATGGCACCAACATTATACCGGCATTCTTTACAATGGCACCCTCGTTATACTAGCAGTATGCACTGAAACAAAATTACCATTAAGTCTTTTAAACAATCACTGTATAAATAGGTACAATGCCAATAAGGCAGGTGATCACTTAATGCAGAACACAAGAAGTGCAAAAAGCTCCCAAAGGGAGGTATTAGTTTAACACTGGCCATATGGTTCCTTTCATATTTAAACTCGTTATAACGGCAACCTCGTTATACCAGCAAAATCCCTGGAAACAAACACCTCCGTTGTAACGAGGGTTCACTGTATATCAAAAGCAAATAGAGCAGACACTGGTCAGACATGAGCTGTCTGATCTGGATCAACTATGTTTGCAGAACCATAGAAAAGTGTATTTATGGAGTAAAGTGTAAAATGTAAATGGCTGTATATTCTTTTCAACAGGCTTCAGAAATGAAAGAGAATGTTTTCATGTATGACGATGACTTAACCTCAAGCTTTGTGTCATCCACCGTTTTGGAATTGTATGTCAAGGTCGGAAAATCTGATATAGCACCGGAATCAATGACATACACACAAACAGTGACATCAGCAGTAACAACCTTGACCACACCCACGATTGACCCTGATGACGCCTCCGAATTGTCCTTACATATTTTCTTCTATCAGTCAAAGACAGACTATGTTTGCCTTAGGATCAAACCTGTCTTCAAGCGCAAAGAGCTCCGAGTGTTGAGGTATACGGTATATTTCAACTTCAGAAAGGCCCCAACTGCTTTAGATTATGCGTTTGTTGAGACGGTAAGTTGGAAAACAGACTGGCTACTGTATATCGAGCCGGCGAAAATGGCGGGACACACAGGGCTAACACACATTGGAGTCTCTGTACCAGGATTAGGTGAGATATAGAGATTTATTCCCCCCACAAATCAACATAACCCTTTATTCTATGAATATTCTTGTAAGAATTAATGACATCATGAATATTCATGTAAGAACTAATGACACCATGAGTATTCATTAGGTGAATTGCTACAATGGTGCATTAATATAATACCATAAACAAACAGTAGATCCCGATCAGATGACTCTTTTAGGAATCGTTTGGCCTTGTTCTACTCTGTTTGCAACTGTTTGAAAAGGTGGTTATATGAAGGAAAAGGTTAACTCTTTACTCAATGAATATTCATTTAAGAAATAATAACATCATTATACCCCCGCAACAGAAGTTTGAGAGGGGCATATAGGAGTCAGTGTGTTGGTCGGTCGATTGGTCTGTCTGTCCGTGGCACAACCTGGCACAAATCTTAACTTTACAATCAAGGCAGCTGAGCGGGGATATTCCATCACATTTACTGATAGTTCTTGTTAATCCCCCGCCGAGAAGCGGATGGGAGGTATAGAAATGGCCTTCGTCCATCTGTCTGTCCGTCTGTCCGTCCGTCTGTCTGTCCTTCCGTAACAATTTTTTATCCGCTCCATATCTCCTATGCCCCTTGAATGGTTTTCAGGAAACTTGCCTGAGATGCTTACCACGTTGAGACAATGTGCTGAACACATGACAGTGACATTTCGGCTCAAGGTCAAGGTTGTATTTGAAGTTCAAGTGTTTTAACCTTAAATTTTCATTACATTTTTGTGTCTGCTCCATAACTTCTAAACCCTTTGAAAGATTTTCATAAAACTTTAGACAAATGTTAACTAAGTTGAGATGATGCGCAAAACACATGTATCAGTTATGTCAGCTCAAGAGCTCAAACTCACATTTGAAGGTCAAAATTTATGTCTTAATTTAAGCAGCGGCGGGGGATTAAGCTGTCCTTTGGACTGCCTTGTTTATATTCAAGTCCGATTATATTTTAACGTCACTTTTCCTTGATTTTGTTGTCCAAAGATGGTTTAAAACACTAGCAAACAAGTCGCGATGCCGGAGAAACATTTTAACTCGAAGAAATAAACGGTATTTACCATGGGCATCCCTAGTTGGACATAACGCCCACTTAATGCAAGTGAGCTACTGTAAGGTGATTGTCATATAACGCCTTCGATTTAAGGAAATGAATGAAAATGGCAACTATAAAGCAGTGTCAATACGGCGGAGTTGCATTGAATGCTGGTATCAAAGGAGAACTAGTATTGTTTTGATACAAGAACTGATGTCTCCCCCAGCGCGTGGGCAAAACATTCCAAAGTCCCCAAACTCCAGAAAGTCATCAAACTGGAAAAGGAATAAACTTTTCACAACTAGGCATGGTGCTGATTGATCCTATGAAGTTTCATGAAAATCCGACCAAAGAGTTTTGGAGTAACTCCGCGGACAAACTTTTTCACGTAAAAAAGTCAAAGTCCCATATCTCGGCAGAAAATCATCATACAGGAACAGGAATAAGACATGCATATCTAGGCATGGTGCTGATCTATCCTATTAAGTTTCATGAAAAATCAAAAGTATTGGAGAAACTGCATGGACAAAATTTTCCATTGTAAAAAATTCAAAATCCAATAACAGAAAATCTTCAACCGGGACTAGAATAAGATGTGCACAACTAGGCATGATGCTAATCGACCCCATGATAGTTAATGAATATCCAATTAAAGGGTAATGTGAAACAAAATTTCCATGTAAAAATAAGTCTGTCCCATAAGTCTGCAGAAAATGTGGGACAATAACACCAATATTATTGAAGCCAGAATTATGAAACTTTTGCATAACACTTCTTCAATCATGATCTTTCCATAAATGAAATGTCATTCCAATAGCATCAGTAAATTAGGAGGTATTGATCGGACAAAAAAATAGGAAAGGGTAATAACTCCAAACGTATAAATTATAGCCAGAGTTATGCCAACTCTCACAAAACCAATATGTCTCCCCATATAAATACTGGGGGAGACATAATACATATAAACAAGCACATACGAGACAGTGGTCCTAAGTAAACCAAGAAACGTGAGGAATGTGTAACCAGTTTGAGCATATTTTTTTCCGTTTTAATTTTGGTTTTGGTGTTGCACTAAACAAATATACTAAAAACAAGATACAACAGAGTTTCTATATAAATTACATGTCTTTGCAAAAGGAGTAGACCAAGGCCAGTTGGCTCCTGTAGGAGCCTTCTTATCAGAGTCTGCGGCGTTTGCTTATGAAATGATATAGATATGATTCTACAGTTTCTGTCATAGCCAAACATTCCTGTGATCATATGTCATTATAAAAATTCTGCTAATTAATATTCATGATTTATTATTTCTTGAATGTATATTGGTGGAGTAAATGTTGAAAATGTTTTCAGGAGTCGCTATGTCAAAATGTTTAGAATGTATTGTGGAGTCACTATGTCAGAATGTTTAGGATGCATTCAGGAGTCACTGTGTCAGAATGTTTAGGATGTATTCAGGAGTCACTGTGTCAGAATGTTTAGAATGTATTCAGGAGTCACTGTGTCAGAATGTTTAGGATGCATTCAGGAGTCACTGTGTCAGAATGTTTAGGATGTATTCAGGAGTCACTGTGTCAGAATGTTTAGGATGCATTCAGGAGTCACTGTGTCAGAATGTTTAGGATGTATTCAGGAGTCACTGTGTCAGAATGTTTAGGATGTATTCAGGAGTCACTATGTCAGAATGTTTATGATGTATTCAAGAATCACTGTGTCAGAATGTTTAGGATCTACGTATACTGTAAAACCCCTGTAAACATCCCATGTTCATACACGTTTATAAAAGTTCAGCTAATAAATATTCATGATGTTATTATTTCTTTCTCTATTCAGGATCCATATTGTTTGTTACTATGGCTTATGTTTCTTGAAACAAAATTGATGCAAAAAACAAAAAAAATAGAATTGTAGCATACAACAGGTTTTGCAGATGACAAAAGATAGCAGCAAAAGAATTCATCCTTTCCCTAATCAGGGTCTGCTCTGTTTGCTTTTGACATAATATAGATCTGGACCTACAGTTTTTGTCAAAGCAAAACATTTCCTTGAAATGTTTACATTATAAAACTTCAGCTAATAAGTATTCATGATGTCATAATTTCTTAAATGATCTCTGAACAGGATAAGGGTTAATAAATATTCATGAAGGAAATGGTTAGACTACCAGAAGAATAACACTAATTTTGTTACAATGTTCTCTAAGTACCATCTAAGTATTATATGCTTAAGCCTTTGCTCCATAAATACATGTACAGTTGAACTTCGATATCTCGAACTCGGATAACTCGAACTTCGGGATAACTCGAATAAAAAGTTTAGTTCTTCCAAAACTTACAAAACAAAATTGCTCTAATAATGAATCTCTACATATATCTAGAAACACATGTGACAGCTTAATACATGTATAAAGTAATGCTGAAAGCTCCTACAGGAGCTTTCAGCATTACTTTATACCTGTATTAAGTTGTGGCCTTGAGAAATTGTTCAGGTTAGAAATCGGATGACTCGAACTTCTGTTATCTCGAACTAATTTGTATGGTCCCTTGAAGTTCGAGTTATCGATGTTCAACTGTATTTGCAAACAGAGTAGACCACACCCAGGCGGCATCTGTAATATAGATTGATTCTACAGTTTCAGCCATGGTAAAAAATTCCTGTGTCCGTATGCTATTACGACGTTTCATTAATATATCATGACGTCAGTATTTCTTACATGAATATTCATGGAGTAAAGGGTTAACTCTTTCCCTATTGAATGTTTATGCATGAATTGATCACTTCATGGGTATTCATTGTGCACAAAAAATTAAAAGGGCATTGTTGGTTTAGACAAAAACTGTAGGATCAGATCTATATAATGTCATAAGCACACAGAGCAGACCCTGATCAGACGGCTCCTAAAGAAGCCGCGTGATCTAGGTCTACATTGTTTGCAAAGGCAAAAACAGGTGTAAATCTGGAGTAACGGCTTAATAACAACTTTTAACACCTTTGCAAACAGAGCATACCCAGACGCCTTCTGCAGGAGCTATATGACCAGCGTTTCCTCCCGGGATTTGTTGATAGAATTATATAGAGCTGGTTACTGCCGTTGCCCAAACGTCCTGTGTTCATATCGAGGGCTTGGTGCGAAACTATTGTAACTCCTTCACAAAGTGAAGTTTTGCACCAAGCCCTCGATATGCCAATGTGTCCTATCTGTATTCTTTATTTCTTACATGAATATTCTTGAGATAAAGAATAAAAATGAATTAGTATATGTTAGAAACTTCTTCCAGTGCTGTTTTTATGTTGGTTTTATGTTTTCTTTGTTGTTGTTTTTCAGTGAAACAAGTCAAGTATGAGTTCTCCTTGGTGACTGTGGCTTGTGTTGCCTGGGAAGAAAAGATTCGTAAATGGCACCCAGACAAATGTGTGGTAAGAGTCAAGACGTTAAGATTAGATCTGTAAATTAAAACATTTTCAAGAACAATTTCTTTATTTCTCCACTAAATCCTATGTCATGATCACCCTTTAGAATCGTCTCTATGGGGCGCCTTTTGACTACAGTAAAACCTCTCTATAACGGCCACTAAATTACATCAAGTATTTTGTGTTAAAGGCAGGTGGCTGCTTAAAGCAAGGGGAAAGTAAATCAGAACGCTCCTATAGGAGCGTTCTGTTTTACTTTCACATTGCTTTAAGAAGCCACCTGCCCTAAATACCAACTGATTAACACAATTAAGTAGCCGTTATAGAGAAGTTTTACTGTACATCTGTAAAGCCATCCTTTGAAACCATTGTGAAAAATAGGAGCAAAATGCTGTATTTATCACAATGATTTAAAAACTACATAATACATAATTCTAAAATTGTCTAAAATTGTCATTTTCTCCTATAAATGCTCCTTTTCTGTAGATTACTTTAAGGAGGTTGGGTCTAAAATAGCCTAATGAGGGAATGGGTTAATGAACAAATGTATTATTACAGCCCGAATGGTTGCCAGTGGAGAACAAAGTAATCTGCACATGTGAGAATCTGACAGACCTGGTATTCGGCAATACATTTAACCCCGCCCCCAATACCATTGACTTCAGTACAGTGTTCCTGAAGTTTTCCCCTCAAGACCAGGCGGCTATACTCGGAGTCATGGGAGGTCTATTCTTAATTTACTTCATACTCTTAGTACTTTTATGCCGACTTGACCGCAAAGATCGATTGAAGGTAACTATAGCATATTCTATTGTTTAGCCTAAATTGTGTTTGGTATCAAATATTAACTCTTTACTCCATGAATATTCATGTAAGAAATAATTACATGAATATTAATTAGATTATATTGTATACAGTAAAACCTCTATAAACCGGAATTCTAGTAGAGAAGAACTTAGATACTTTTAGACAGGTGGCTGCTTAATACAAGGTGAAAGTCATGCAGAAAGCTCCTAGAGGAGCTTTCTGCATGACTTCCACCCTGCATTAAGCTGTCACCTGTTTCTATGACCGATATTTATACCAAAATGAATGTCCGGTTTAGACAGGTTTTACTGTAATGGCAAATGAAAATATGAATGTTTTGCCAAATACAGAAACTGCACAATCATAATCTTCATGTAACTATATTAATTCATAGCTTTATTGTCAAAATTTTTCAATATTGCGTGCTGAAATGTATTTTTCTTTGGTGCATGTATTTGCAACAATTTCAAACGTTAGAGAATACTCCATTTCACACCTTTGCAAACAGAGAAAACACAGATCCGACTGCCCCGCTCTGCTTATAAAATAGAATAAATGTGACCCTATAATCTTTAGTCTAATTCGAAAATTACCTTGAAAATTATAACTTATAAAACATTGGTTAATGAATATTCATAAAGGGATCAATAAATCTTTATTAGGGAAAGGGTTATGTAAGTATCATTCTGATCTTTGATTACAGTGGGGCATGACACCATTACGAGACAACCACGTCGGTGATGAAAAATTCTATATTCTCACCGTCTCTACAGGCCTAAGAAAAGGGTCTGGTACAAGATCGAGGATTGGTTTCAAGTTGACAGGGACAGGAGGCATAACTGCGGAAAGGGAGCTGTTTGATGGTGTCCGTCAGGTATGCATCAATTTATCTTAAATTCCTCCCCCATGCCTATTAATTTAAACCTTTACTCAATGAATATTCTTAAAGTCATCATAAATATTAACCCTTCGCTTGCTATTCACGTCAATATACCTACCTGTAAATAGTGAAGACCCAGATGAGACAGCTCCTGCAGGAGCTGTCTCATCAGAGTCTGCACTATTTACAAGTTGATTGTGCAACCAGTGCACTCCACAACAGTGATTGCACAGTGCAATACGTGTACACAGTGAAGATATATGTAATTATACAATAGGGCATGGGTACAGAAGGAGAAATGTATTTTAAAATTCAGCAAGAGAAGAGTTAATTATGCTATCTTTTATAATGACACTTTAACACAGGCATTTTTGTCCATGGCAGAAACTGTATACTCATATCTATATCACATCATTATAAGCAACCAGAGCAGACCCTAATCAGACAGCTCCTACAGGACCCGTCTGATCTGGGTCTGCCCTGTTTGTAAAGACATAGAAAGGCATATTTATGGGGTAAAATGTTAAAAATATATTACTATATGAATATTCATGAACTGATTTCTTATAATTACACATTAGCATTGGAATGTTTGACTGTGAAAGAAACTTCAGCGTTAGATTTATATTATCCCATAAGCAGACATTTCCAATACAATATTTAAACATTTACTCCAGAAATACGCCTTTCTATGCATTTGCAAACAGAGAAGACCCAGATCAGATGGCCCCAGTACGTAGGAGTCATCTGATCATTGATATGTTAAATATAGATACGATTCTATAGTTTCTTCCAAAACTTCTTGTGTCTATGTACTACATGTATTATAACAATTGTAATCTACTTAATCTACTTAATATTCATGATGTCATTAATTCTTGCACGAATATTCATGGAATTATTGCATAAATCAAGTGAAGGATTACCCATATGACTGAGACTAATCCAAGTTATCATAGTTGAGTCTTTACCTCATGTACCGGTATATTCATGTCAGAAATTATGACATCATGAATATTTTACCTGACATAATAGAATACCAAGGGCGGAGAGATACTGTGCAATATTGTTGAAGTGCTGATATAGAAGATGAATACCATTTTGTTATTAAATGTCCGTGCTTCTTAGACTTAAGAAATAACTATATTAAGAAATACTACTATATAAGACCAAGTAGGTTAAAGTTTGTAGAAATGTTGCAAACAGATAATTATAACACTTTAACAAATCCTGCAAGAAACCTGAAATATGCATTCTCGTCTCGCTTTAACTTGACCCAAAACACCTAATTCATCATCTATTAGCATAGATATATAGAAAATAATGTGACTGTTTTGTTTGTTTATATCTTTACATATATTATATGGATAAACAATATGCTATAATGCGTAATATTTGTTGTGTATATGATGATGTACTATGTACAAAACAATAAAATATGTTCTGTTCTGTTCTGTTCATAATATGTATGTACAGTAAAACCCTTCTAAACCAGACAAACGTATTGGTTTTACAGACAGGTTGGAGCTTTCTGCATACCTTTCATCCTGCCTGAAAATATCAAAATTCTTCTCTATTAGAATTCTAGTTTAGAGGGGTTTTACTGTATCTACGTCCCACAAATTATTGTGCGTCTAACTCCTCACACACCAATGAGAGGAATTACTTCAAACTCGCACAGATGAACAATGTCGATACAAAGATGTTGGTACAGAAGGGAATTTTCGCTCCAACCAATTTTACCAGAGTTATGGAACTTTGAAATTTTGTTCAAAAACTCTTGTATCAAACTGCTCATTCACCATTTGGAGGAATTGTTTCAAACTTAATACAGAACGAAAGCATTTAGAGTTTGCATTTAGCTACCATGTGTACTTTGAATAACCTATGTTTCGTTATTCAATGGTACTTATATAGGGTTTTAGTTGTTTTATTGGTTGTTAGTTCAACCACCCAGACCCAAACACCACCCCATCCTACCTCGATATAAGGGGGCGTTTATTTGAGTACGGGCATTTATTAGGGAGAATGTGGTACCCCTCAAAGTTTTTATAGTGGCAATTTAGATCGAAATATTCATTGTTTCTCAGAGAAAACATTATATAAGTACTTTCATGATCAAGACACTTCCCAGCATTATTGTTCTATAATTTGTACGATTTCAGTTCTATGGAATATTAAATAAAAGCTCATAAATACCACTGCTTCCTATTCTAATATACATGCCACAGTTGCACTTATCGTTAATTTTATGTGTTTACATACACACTGTTTTGTAAACAACGCCATCTGATCGTTGTACTACTGTAAAGAGTGGTCACAACATAGGATTTGGTGGTGAAAGGACGATTTTAGTATTTCAGTATATATGCACCATTACAGTAAAACCTCTCTATAACGGTCACTAATTTACATCAAGTATTTTGTGTTAAAGGCAGGTGGCTGCTTAAAGCAAGGTGAATGTAAAAAAACCAGAACGCTCCTGTAGGAGCGTTCTGTTTTACTTTCACCTTGCTTTTAGCAGCCACCTGCCCTAATTACCAACTAATTAACCAAATTTAGTGGCCGTTATAGAGATGTTTTACTGCATCTGTTGTTCCGTGTATACCCAGGAGTTCAGCTCTGGCAGTGATATGGTTTTCCTGATGTCCACTCGTCATGACCTCGGCTTTATAGAGCATATGTACATATGGCATGACAACAGTGGGGGTTCCTGGTATCTCAACCGGATCAAGATTTATGATCCAGACAAAAGTGTCACGTAAGTACAACATCAGTTAAGCTTTTACCTATCCAACAATCATGTAAGACAAAATGACATCATAAATATTTATTAGCGAACATTTTATAATGACATAATTATGTATATATTAATTTTTGGTAATGGTAGAAACTGTAGTCAGATCTCTTTTACTTTAATAAGCAAATAGAGCAGACCCAGATTAGATGACTCCTACAGGAGCCGTCTCAGCTGGGTCTTCTCTATTTGCAAAGGTTTGTACGAAGGAATGTGTTAAGCCATTTTTACAATGACCACTCAAAAGAAGTTTAATGATAGATGATTCAGGCAGATGATGAATTCAACACTTTCCCTCATGTAATAAATAAATACCTTTCTACACCTTTGCAAACAGAATAGACCCAGATCAGATGGTTCCTGTTACGTTGGGCAGTTGGTCGGTCTGTCCGTCCACATTCAAACATGTGTAGTTGGTGTCACAAATTCCTCCTTCAATTTGAAAGTTATTGAATCTATATTTGGCATACATAATAGGGCCGAATCGCCGTGACGTCACGCGCACCTGTTATCTTAGCCGAGAAAAGCTTGGTGGGCAAAAAGACTGACAGCTGATATGTAAACAATAACAGAAACATTGACAGCACTTTGAAAACTTCTGTTAAAATTAATAAAAAACGATTATGGAGCAATCGTTGATGATAATTACATCGATAGTACGTGTAAAAACATAAACATGAACCGATAATTGATTCTGGAAGATGAATTTACACGATACAAACATCTTTATTTGGAGTCGGTTGTACAACAAATAACACGACAAATCTACAATAAACTATTTGCCGACTATGTAACAAAAATAACAACAGTTTAACATGACAACCTGTGGAATTGAAAGATATAAGCTTTTCAAAGCATGGGTAATGCACAGTACAAAATTATAATCAGAAAAAAAGTTAAATATTGGTAAAATACACAAGTATTAACTGTACATGTATTTGATAAAGGGTCATATCTAAAGGGTATAATTGATTACAAAAGTACATGCATTTCTAAAGATGTGCCACAAAGTTCCTATCACAGGATAATATACTGCCAATCATGACAAAAACGTTATTTGTTGCAAATTTACATAAAATCATAGGGCGTGAAATTTCACCCAGAATTAAGAGTTGACATCGTAATTGACTGGGACCCTTTACTCCGTGACTATTCTTGTAAGACATACTGATATCATGAATATGCTAATGTTTCTAATGACATTTGTAGACAGGATTGTTTTGTTGGTAGAACCTGTAGAGTCGGACCTATTACAATTTCATAAATAAACAGAGCAGCCCCAGTATGATCTGGGTCTACGCTGTTTGCAAATACACGAACACACGTTTATATTAGAGAAAGGGTTACATCTTTGAATGCTTAAATATTAAGGTGGAATGACACGTCATTGTTTAACTGTAGATCCCATTCATTATATAATAAGACTTAAATTTGCTATATGATTTTGAATAATAAACAGTGACGACCCTGGTCAGAGGGTTGTTTGTTTAGCTATATATATTGTCTGGGTCTACATTTTGCAAATGTCAGTACTTTTATTCACCGCATTCAAAGATTCTAACAATACACACTATTTTTTTTGAATACTAAAAATGAATTGTGTTAGACAGTTGGAGACTATATTATTACATTACTAACTCAGCCGAAATACTGCTAATTTACTTACTAGACCTAGGAAAATAGTAACGATCAAAGGTGCCAGATGGTCAGTAAATCCCCTAATTTCTCAGCAGGGGACAAGGGTCAGCGATCACGGAACTGCCATCTATCACACACTGTCTTATCAACAAAGTTATGAACTATTACGTAACAGGAATGCTTCTCTTGTGACAACTACCAAACAATGTGCCAATTGTCTAAATTTATGATTTGTTAAACAGCTTCCCGAACAATAGAAGATAACTATGTTTTGACTAATTAGATCTATGGCTAAGCATAATTAAACCCCAACGATTTAGATACATGTATATTGAAAAAGGTAGTTTATTGTGAAATATAGTTCTAAAGATAATATAGATTGATATGATCTAGATCTATTCTAAAATACTTTTGCTAGATCTGCTACGGTACTGTACAGTAGCCAGAAAGACATTTTACAACACACGAATGAACGACATGAGACTATATACATCTTAATATCTAGATCTTATTAAAATAAAACGAGAATTAAAATTTTAAATACTGTTGATTTAAATTATTTGACATATCAGGCATGTCCAACAAATAAATAATAATGTCTCCCATTTTTATGCCCCCATAGACGATAGTCGGGGGGCATATTGTTTTTGCCCTGTCTGTTTGTCTGTTTGTCTGTTTGTTTGTCAGCAACTTTAACATTGGTCATAACTTTTGAGCCAGTATAGATAGAGACTTGATATTTGGCATACATATGTATCTCATGAAGCCGCACATTTTGAGGGGTGACGTGTCAAGGTCAAGGTCATCCTTCAAGGTCAGAGGTCAAATATATGGGTCAAATCGCCGACTTTAACATTGGCCATAACTTTTGGACCAGTAGAGATAGAGACTTGATATTTGGCATGCTTGTGTATCTCATGAGGCTGCACATTTTGAGGGGTGACATGTCAAGGTCAAGGTCAGAGGTCAAGGTCAGAGGTCAAATATATGAGGGGGCATAGTGTTTCACAAACACATCTTGTTTTTTTTCAAAGTTCAGCTGGTAGTTTGTAGGGCCGATTAATTCAAGATTCTTCTTGTATCTCTCCTTAGAAACTAAAACATAATTGTCATTATTGTCAGAGGATATAGTAAATGTACAGAAATCAACAATTCAAAACCAACACAGTCGTTAAATGATGTGTAGGCTAACTGTTGCCTAACCTTTACATAGGGATACATAGGTCGATATTGGTGTTTTTGCCCACCAGTTAACTGCGCATGCGCGAAATCGACGGGTTTGTTTACAAACAGAGATTTGCCCTATAACCACGAATAGGAGATGAGTAAGGCACAATTTATTTTTTTTCAGCCCCAGGCATTGCAGAATTTTCTTCCCTTGAAGTTTTAGTATGTCTTGTTATTTTTGCATAAAACATGTTTCGGCTATTGGATTTGCGATCAAGACTGCTGTTTGGGGGTATTCATTACATTTAGTGATACTTATAGTTTTCTTATAGCGGATTCCATTTACTTTGATATCTTAACCCTTTAACCATAAATACTCCTTTCTGTATATTCCAAAACAGAGTAGACAAACAGTGAAAACCCTGATAAAAGGGATCTCTCAGGAGCCCCTAATGATCTTGGTCTACACTGTTTATGAAGGTCTCATATACATGTACAAAGTGACCACATTTTAATGTTTAAACTGGTCAGACAAACACTCAGATTTGAACAAGTTGGCTTCCTTCTAAAAGGAAGCCTAGGAGAGACATGCAGCAGTTTTTTATCGAATATTTGCTATATACAGGAGCCGTTTGACAGTGTTTTGGCACCGGATCGTAAATGGGTTTCTATAAATAACTATTGTGCATATCAAGTAGTACGTGCGTCATAATTAGAACGAAGACGGTGAATATTAAGCGCCACTGCTTAGGAGATATATAATGCTTTAATCGTTTCAAGTACATGTAGTTCTTTGAAAAACAAATCTTTGAATTGGAATTTATCATGTCAGCAAGCTTCTCTAGTGACGTAATAAAGCGGTATTGATAAGTTTCTTAGAATAGAATAGAATATATATTAGAACAGATTTTATTTACCAACCATGGACCCTCTCAGGTTACAAATGAATGCATACTAAACATTTATGATTAGCATAATTGACATGAAACTAAAGAATGTGTATCATATCTTAGGCACATATTGGTAAATAACATATTATAAACAACAATACATTTTATTCATCTTGCTTCCTCGTGAAGACCTAAGGCACATGGACACACCAGTCAAAACATTGGTTTATGCATCTAGCAATCACTTCCAAGTTAGCTAGATCCTCCTATTAGTTTTCTTCCGGTAGTATCTAGAAGGTTTATTAGGTTAGTTATAATACTAGCCGTTTCTAAGGCATAATGATCCTTAACAATGTAAGTACATATTTCAATTTTCTGTAAATAAACATATGTTGATGGAATAACGAAAAATCACCACTAGAATTATACAAATAAGAAAAGAGAAAAAAAAAAGAGAAAAAAAATTGTGGGGGTTATACAGGTCATTCAGAACGTAAACTGAAACACTTTTTTCCCAACAGCTTAGTCCGCTCGGCCACTCCGCCAACGATAGTAAAACATTGCTGATTTATCAGTTTTATTAACTTAATCCACCGCTGGAGAAAAGCGGTTTAATAAGAATCAAGTCGGAAAGCAAAGATTAATGGATAAAAAGTACATGTTTCCATTCTATTCGCATGCTAATTGGATTAAGAAGCTCTTATAAAGGGAGGGGAAATGGCACAGACCTAAATAATATGTTCAGCTCCATCGAGGTCAATCTAAAAATAGAAACTGAGCCAACCGTTACTCGAATTTTATACGGAATGCAAAAATGGTTGCACTTTGTTCTGGGATAAAATAATCATATCTATTTCAATTAAAATATCGACAATCTGGATTCAACTGATCCTATTGTTCAAATTCAATCACGTTTTCTATAAATACTTTAATATTCAAACTCTTTATTGGTTAGTGATAGTTTGACTGCGTATTTTCTATATAACCAAAACTCGCGCATGCGAATAGCCACAACTCGTCCCGTCCGTTAGACGGCGATATTCTTTTTACTATCCCAATTCAAAACTCCTTGAGATAAATTGTAAACCATCCCAGAATACGCCGACATCCAATTCCAACACTGAGGAGAGACCCTGAGGGGTCTCTGCAATGATACTTGACAAAAATAGTCCTCTGATGAACCTCTGCAAAAATTTCTAAAATGTTGTTGATATCTCAAAAAAAACATGACTGCCAGGGATGGGGCTACTTTTCCGCCAGTCTTTCAACGATTTCAGCGCTTTGATTTATCATTGGTTAATTTTTGATACATGTACAATAGTTTGTTTAACCCTTTCCCTGTTGCATATTAATGTAAGATTTTAATAATGATACTATGAATAATTATTAGCCACATTTTCATAATCTACAGAGGATGATTTGTATAGGTAGAAATGGTAAAGTCAGATCTATTGTAATTTCATAAGCAAACAGGGCAGACCCTGATCAGACGGCTCCTGCAGGAGCCGTCTGATCTGGGTCTACCCTGTTTGCAAAGGCAGAGAGAGATATATTTATAGAGTAAAAGGTTAATTAAGCCTACTGTATGTCTAGGTACACGTTCGTAGGAGAGCAATGGTTATCACTGGACACTTCATTGGATGCAAGCCTCTATTCCAACCTGCAGACCAAGACCACACTGCCCATGGGACACATATTCTGCCTCCAGACACGCATTGGTCTATCAGATAGAAATATGTGGACTTCCATACTTTACCGGCCGCAGTCAAGTGTGTTTACCCGTGTTCAGAGAGTATCTTGTTTGTTCCTGTATATTATGCTTACCATGTTTACGAGCGCCATGTTCTACAGGGACGATTCAGATTACGAGTCTGTATCCGAACTCAAAGTTGGTCCCTTTAGGTTCACCATTGAACAGGTATGGACTGAGGTCCAGATAAGCGGTGTGAAGTTAAATATTTTCAAGAATAGCTCCTTTATTTTTCCACCAAACTCTATACTGTGACCACTATTTAGAATCGTCTCAAAGAGACGATTCTAAAGAGTGGTCACAGTATAGGTTTTGGTGGATGATTTTAGTATTTGGGGTTGCACCTTTACCTGTAGCTATGTACGAATATATGAATGTTAGAGTTCATATCATTTAGACATCTGTAATGTAAAATCAACCTACGCAAACATATTGGATGTAGGTCAGGCACCAAGGAACTTGGCATCTGATCAAGATACAAGCTGTTTAAATGAAACACATCTACTGATGCAGTTGATATGAAACTTCACCTACAATAGAAGGATGATAAGAAAAGAAGTGTAATGCACATTGTCCATAATGCTTGCATTAATATTTTTTAGTTATTTCCCTTTTTCATATTTTCTTGTCCCTTTTTGTGTCATCTGCCGATAGATAAAGAGCCTGTGGTGGGCATTCGTTAGCCTTTAGCGTAAGTTTTAATTACTTCAAACATGGAATACTATACTATATATATATATATATATACTATACTGTATGCTATAGCCCTTTATTTCATGAATATTCATGTAAGGTATGAATACATGTATCTATTAGCTTAAAGTGGTAGTCTCTACTATAAATCCATGTCTTCAATATAACATCATAAAACATGCATGGTACATTGTATTTGTTATGTTCAGTCAATTTAATGAATATTGTCATTGTTAACTTATCATCGAAAAACTGCCCATGTGATACAAAATAATCTTATAAATATTTTTGTCATACAACAAAATATTATTGACCTATGTCGAAGAGTTATGAAACTAAGCGCAACCCGCATAAACATTAATAGTGCCCTTTGTTTTGTAACCTACAGAGAGGCAGTGTGTCACATATGGATCACTTTTCCGTCGTCTGTCTGTCTGTCTGTCTGTCTGTCACACTCTTTTTTCATGTCCCCGATCCTGGTGGGGCAAATTGTTTTTGCACTGTCTGTATGTTGTTGGTTTGGCCCCAACTTCAACGTTGGCGATAATTTTGTAGCCATTGCACATTACATACTTCAAACTTGGCATGCATATGCAACTGATAGAGGCAAATGTTTTAGGGGATTACTTATTAAGGTCATATATAAAGGCCAAATGTCAAATAGCAGGTCAAATTTAGATTGGTGATACTTTTGTCGCCATTCAACTCATATCCTTTAAACTTGGCATGCATGTGCAACTTATGGAGGCAAATATTTCTAGGTTTGACTTATTATGGTCAAGGTCATACATCAAGGTCAAAGGTCGTATCGGGGCACAGTGTTTCACAAACTCGTCTTGTTTTATTCTAATACTTCTCCCAGCAGGTGACACATGTGTTCCTTTGAATATATACTTTGTTACATTTTACTCTCGTTAATACGTCAATTCAAAAGAAGTGTAATTCAGGTGGTAGCTTAATACAAAATGAAAACAGGCTAAAAGTTATGCAGAAAACTCCTATAGGAACTTTCAGCATTACTTTTGCTCTTCAATAAGGATTTAAAGATTCCTTAGTTAATAATTGTTGTGGCGGCTTCAGAGAAACTTTACTTCAGTAGCTGAATTGAGAAATTGTATATGCGGAATGCAATATGATATTTCGCCCCAGTTCCGGAGGGATATTTCGTATCGGTATTATGCGCATTGTAAATGGTTATCTCTTTACACCATGCGTATTCATGTAAGAAATAATAACATAATGAATATTAATTAGATTAATTTTCATAATGACACATGGTCACTTGAGTTTTGGCTTTAGTTGAAACAGAAGAATCAAATCTACAGTAAAACCTCTCTATAACGACCACAAAATTACTTCAATTATTTTGTGTTAAAATCAGGTGGCTGCTTAAAGTAAGGTGAAAGTAAAACAGAACGCTCCTGTAGGAGCGTTCTGTTTTACTTTCAAGTTGCTTTAAGAAGCCATCTGCTCTAAATACCAACTAATTACCACAATTTAGTGGTCGTTATAGAGAGGTTTTACTGTATATTATTTCATAAGCAAACAGAGCTCCTGCTGGAGCCATCTGATCTGGGTGTACTCTGTAACTGTTTGCAAATGAATAAAAATGCTTATCTAAGGGTTATTAATAAAAAGAAGTTTACTGTCATTTCATTTGACAGATCTACCGCTCGGTTATGAGTGCATTGATCAGCACGCCCCCAATTATGCTGATATCCTTCCTCTTCAAGAGAACAAGACCCGAGCAGTTCGACATTGCCCACAGAAGATGTAACAGCTGCTGTTGTAGTAGTAAATATTACCGCAACAGATATGAAGATGAACTACGCAAGCGCATTGTATGGTGCGATACGCCGGATGTACAAGGTGGTGTGTACTTGCCACACTGGTAAGTGATACTTCTGTTCGTATATGTCTGCTATCTCTTCACTCTTTACTGCATAAATACCCCTATGCAAACAGAGATGACCCAGAACAGACGGTTCCTGTAGGAGCTATCTGACCAGGGTCTGGTCTGTTTGGTTATGATATAATATAGATATATTTCTGCCTCAATTTCATAAATATGCCTTTCTATTTCTTTGCAAACAGAGAGGACCCAGAGCAGATGGCTCCTGTAGGAGCCCTTTGATCAGGATTTCCTCTGTTTGCTTATGATATGATATAGAATTAATTCACAAAATAGGGTTTGGTTTAGAAATAAAGAAGTTTTTCTTGAAGATGTTTCAATTTAGACATCTTATCTGGACCTCTGCAATGTAATTTGATTGATACGTCATTATTGACTTTGGGTATGTATTTGATTGATAAGTCATTATTGACTGTGGGTATGTCTATTTAATTGATAAGTCATTATTGACTTTGGGTATGTACATGTATTTAATTGATAAGTAATTATTGAATTTGGGCATGCATTTGATTGATAATTCATTACTGCCTTCAGGTATGTATTTAACCCTTTCCAACATGAATATTTATACAAGAAGTCATGGCTTCATGCATTTTAATTAGAATAACTTTCGTTCTGGGATATGAATGCAGGAATATTCAGTCATTGCAGAAACCGGAGAATTAGATCTGGGTCCATGCTTATAAAGCTTTTAGTTGAGTCTGAGTTTGTTTTGAATTCTCAAGCTTTTGATTGGTCAGATTTGAGCCATAGGCTCAAATCTGACCAATCAAAAACTTGAAAACGAACTCAGACTCAACTAAAAGTTTTATAAGCATGGACCCGGTATAATTTCATTAACGAACAGGGCAGACCCTCATTATGTGGCATCTACATAAACCATCTGATTCCGGTCATTGACTCTGTTTACAAAGATGTGAAAGGGCGTCCCTGTGAAGGGTTAACCCTTTACTGATGATACTCATATAAAAAACAATGACATCACTAATATTAATTAGCTGGATTGTGATAATGGCATTATGAACAATAAAATGTTTAGAAGATATCTATATCATTGCATTAGCAAGAGAGTAGATCCTACATGTTCTGACAGCTCCTACAGGAGCTGTCTGATCTGGGTCTTCTCTGCTTGATTATGCATGAAAATGCATGTCAATGGGGTAAAGGTAGCCATCTGGTAAAATGAGCCGTCTGATCAGGGTCTGCTTTGTTTGCTTATGAAATCATAATAGTTCTGACTCTTCAGGTTCTACCAATACCATTATGTCATGTGTACGTAGATCTATGCCGTTATAAAAATTCAGCTAATAAATATTCATGAGGTCATTATTTCTAACATGAATATGGAGCAGGAAAAGGGTTAATATCGACCAATCTGAACATGTTTTGTGTTGTAGCAGTGGGACTCAGAACTCAGTCAGTAGGAGACTATGCCATCGCCTTTAATGCGCCCCATTATTTATTTGAGTACTAGGGTTCTTCTTTTCAGATCCAAAATGTTGTCTACCTTGTGACATTGCAATCATCGGTGATGGTCATCTTCAGACTGTGACCCTTGGATCTGAAATGAAGAAACGTACTCAAAATAATTAACTCTTTGATCTCTATTAACCTATTTAGAGCTCCCATTACTTGTTGTCTTCTGTTGCAGGTTCCTTTGCATTGTATGGTTCCTGACTAGTTTTGGAATAAAGTTATCCGCATTCTTCACCGTTCTTTATTGTATAGAGTGGGGCAAGCAAAAATCCGAGGAATGGCTCATGTCCATATGTTTTTCCTTGGTTGAGTCAGTACTCGTCGTTGACCCAATTATGGTACTACTTCTATTATTCCTTTATTTTCATTTTGTCCAAGTTTAATTACAATTAAGACTGTCATGATAATTCGTTAATCTTTGACTGTTAGATTCGGTGTTCCACCCGGTTTGAAATTTCACAAACGGAGAACCATGTGCGATGATGAGAGAATGCAAATTACACCGAAAATACTACTTTTAGACAGCCTTAACTAACATTACTTTTGCTCCCCTTAGACTAATGCTGACAACAAAAAGTGCAAGTATCTTATTATTCAGTGCTGTACACTATGTATTAGTCACCTTCTACTTGCAATGCGTATTTCATTTAACACAAATATACCTACCTATTGCTTTTACCTTGAACCAAAATTAATGGTAAAAAACTACTAGTACTTTTACAGTCATAACGGCAATCAAACATGCATTTCTTTTTCAGACCATACACATCAATAATATTAGTTGGTAATTTAACTGTCTTCTTTCTTAGAACAGTTTACTCTTATAAATCTACCCATGATTAAAATGAATAGTTTGTATTATTTCCTTAAAAATGAATTAAGCAGGATGTCAACAAGTTATTGAAAGCTTATATCAATCCAAATATAACTTTTTCCCCAAATATGTAATGTATCATGCTTTATCACGTACAGTCTCAGACGGATGACAACATGGCGGAAAACTGGTTATGGTCCGGTTTGCTTATCCAAATTAACTGGTTGAAAATTTAACCAAATATGACAGCCCTTATCCCAATACCAATTTTTTTCTGAAAGAAAATTCAATTTTAAAGCATTTCCAAATATCGACACCTTTTGACGTCTCTGTAAAAGTCACCTTTTGAAACCATTGTGATAAAGAGGATAGATCACAGTGGTTTTAAAACTACACAATTATAAAATTTCCCGTTTTCTAGTAAATGCTAGATTTATTCAAATAGGTTTGGTCTAAAAATAGCCTTTTTACTGGTTCGCAAAGGCATCAAAACGCATTGAAGCAGGTTGGCGCTACATGCAGGGGGAAAGTAATGCAGAAGGATCCTACAGGAAATTTCTGCATCATTACTTTCAACCTGCAACAAAAGGCTGCCACCCGGTTTTAAGACAATGAAAATATGGTCACTTAAGAGAAATGTTACTCTATATACAGTTCAGGACCAAGGCTAACACTTGCACATTTTCAGAAAGATTAAAATGTATTCCATATCTGATTTAGATGATGGCTGCGGCATTCGTCATTTCTTGCCTTTTTCGGAAGAAGGATGACGTCATCCATTACGACATGGAAGGCATATTGACAAATTACAGGCAAATGTTTCAAGCGGAAGATTTTAAAGGTTGGTTGACCCTTATGTGCAGATTAGATTATTAAATTAACCCTTTTGAACCCAGGATCCCATATATGGGACGTATGCAAACAGTGTGGACTCTGATCAGACGCCGCATGATGCGGTGTCTGCTTAGAGTTTACACTGTTTGCTGATAGGAAATTCAACATAAACAAAAAAGAAAATTTAGACCAGACAGTCCTTAATGGACTAATCCAATATATAAGCATAGAATAATACACAGGGAGCAAATGGGTTAATAGCTCCTTGATTTCTCTACCAAACTCTATATATTGTGACCAACTTAAGAATCCACTCCCTGAGATGATTCTAAAGAGTGGTCACAACCAACATAGGGTTTGATGGAGAAATGATGTTTTAGTATCTGAGTACATGTACACACATTCATCTGTTCCTCTACACTAAATATATCCTGGCCCCAGTTTCACAAACATTCTTTATTTCTTTTCTCCTTTATCTCTCCACAAAACTCTATGCTGTGACCACTCTCAAGGATCGTCTCTCTGGGAGGATTCAAAAGAGTGGTCACATACACCATAGGGTTTGGTTGAGAATGAAAATTTTAGTATCAGAGTATGCACATGTATCTGTTACTCTACACTTATACTATTATATTATTCTGGCCCTAGTTTCACGAGCATTCTTAAGTTATTGTTATCAGGCCTAACTTATTAGGGGCATTAAACTTGCATCTAGAGAAGAAAATTCAAATAATTGTATCCTTACAACATAATCCTTACAGTCTTTTATATTTTTAAATACGTCTTTCATATTTTTAAATACAGAGCAACGTTTTTTGCTTGAAACATTTGATTAAACCCAAATGAACTTAACAAAATTCTGAAGTCCTTTACAAAATCTTAATACATTTTTAGCTCATCTGTTTCGAAAAAAAGTCAAGCTATTGTGATCACTGGGTCGTAGGCGTTGGCATCGCCGTGCAAAAAACTTTAATGTAGCTGATTACTCAAAAATATAAGAGGTATCAACATGGAACTTCATAGGCGGGTAGATCTCATTGGAAAATTGGAAAAAAGGCCCCAACATAAAAACCACAACTCTTGATTTAAAACTTTTGGAGTTATGGCCCTTTTTTAGTAGACAAGCACCAGATCAGACAAGCATTGGCACCGCATACGGCTATTGTTTTCATTTTAGATTACTTTCAGTTATTATCAAATACAATTTCTGTTCTCAAAATGGTAACTGAGCAAACATCTTTCCTTTTTTGTCAATATGCACACTAATGTATGAAATGTCATGCTCTTGTGGAATTCTTAAATAACGTGCTTAACTATAGTAAGCAATTACTGTTGCTGTAAATCTTGATACCGTATCTGCTCAAACTGGGCCCTGCTGTAAATCTTGATACCGTATCTGCTCAAACTGGGCCCTGTTGTAAATCTTGATACCATATCTGCTCAAACTGGGCCCTGCTGTAAATATTGATACAAATCTGCTCAAACTGGGCCCTGTTGTAAATCTTTATATGTATCTGCTCAAACCGGACCCTGCTGTAAATCTTGATACCGTATCTGCTCAAACTAGGCCCTACTGTAAATCTTGATACCATATCTGCTCAAACTGGGCCCTGCTGTAAATCTTGATACCGTATCTGCTCAAACTGGACCTTGCTGTAAATCTTGATACCGTATCTGCTCAAACTGGGCCCTGCTGCTGTAAATTTTGATACCATATCTGCTCAAACTCTAAACTTCTTCAGATCTTACTTACTTCCAACTCGTTCAAGGTTTATAGAAACTAGTGATGGCATATGAAGGAGCTTTGTTACTGATGACAAGCCAAATTATGGTATTTTCAAAATCAGTTTCTTGGAATTTGTACATAGGTGGGTTGTTTTTACCCTTCTCTTGCTGAATTTTAAAATACGTTTCTCCTTCTTTACCCACGCCATATTGTATAATGACATATATCTGTGCAATCACTGCTCTGGAGTGTATTGGTTGCACAATCAACTTGTAAATAGAGCAGACCCTGATGAGACAGCTCCTGCAGGAACTGTCTCATCTGGGTCTTCACTATTTACAGGTAGATTTATTGACGTGAACAGCAAGGGAGGGTTAAAAGCAGTTTCTTGGAATTTATACATAGGTGGATTGTTTAATGCATTATGAAATTAAAGAAGTGTAGAAAGCTCCTAGCACTGTTTTAGTTTGTTTTATTGGTCAGCTCTGTTTGTTTATGAAATTATAATAAATTTTGCTCAACAGTTTCAACAATACCACAATTCCATGTGTACATAATTTATGTCGTTATTAAAGTTCAGCTAATAATATCCATGATGCTATTATTTCTAATATGAATATGCAACAGGGCCAGGGTTAAGCAGGGCCTCTTTTTAGGCCCCTAAAGGCAGGCATATAGTAATCGACTTGTCCGTCAAGTCTGTCTGTCAGTCTGTTAGTCCTGCACCGTTTCTGTTCTGTCAAAATAACTTGGTACAAATGTTCAGAAAATTAAGATGTGTTGCATAAAAGAACCAGGCTCTTATCTCACTGGGCAAGGTCACGGTCGGGTGTCAAAGTGCAAAAATGGGGACATTTTTCATATCCGCTGTATATATTTTAACAAACATGGGTGGATTTCAAAATAACCTGGTGCAGATGCTTGTCACCTTCAGATTATGTGGCGCAAAAAAGAACCAGGTTCCTATCTCAAAGGTCAAGGTCACAGTCGGGGTCAAAGTGCAAAAATGGGGGACAATTTGTCGTGTCCGTTCTGTAACTCCTACTTACATAAGTGGATTTCAAAGTAACCTGGTACAAATGTTCACCACCTAGGCTGCTGCAAAATGCCATATGATCCAGGCATACACATGGTCCAGGCTTTAGTGTCGGTGATATCCTTTGGGACATTTGTCACGTGACATGTCTTGTTTCACTATTATTCAAAAGCATTGTTTATATGTATGTGGTCTGTTAAAAAAAATACTGTTGGCCTTATGATCAATTAACCCTTTCCTTCAAATAAATGCCTTTTCACGCATATGCAAACATAGTAGACTCAGATCAAACGGCTCCTAGTACAGTTGTAGGATCTGATCTGTTTAATAATTCAATTTGATAGATCTGTTTCTTAGGTTTCTAAAATGGACACAATGTTCTACCTTCCTTATTTCATTATAACTATTTTGCCTATGAATATTCAGAAGGTATTGAAATTTGGTCTAAATACAGAACAGGGAAAGGGTTAAGAGATGGCAAACATACATGTACGGTGTATAGTGTAAGAGGGAACTCAAAGGGGTCTAAGCGTCCCTGGCCTCATGAGCCATTTCTCTTTTCATGTTTTTGGTCAGGGAAATTGGAAATTTGTCAGGAAAAAGTCAAGGAGTTTTATTTTCTATAATTTGTGGCAACTATTTATCAAAAGGCGTGAAAAAGCATTTCTTTGGGAGAAAGTGTTTAAAAGGACATATGCTAACAGTATAGGTCCAGATGAGATGGAGCCCGTAGAGCCCTGTGATCAGGACCTGTACTGTTTACTTGCACTAACTATTTTCAAAATGTCATGTCATCAAAAGAAACACTCTTTCCATCATGCATATCTGAGTAATTTTTTCTTACAAAATATGGCTTAGTCATTTACTCCATGAATATTCGTGTAAAAAGTAATGACAATTATGAATATCAATTAGACCATTTTATACAATGGCAGAAAACACAGGAAGTGTTGGCTATGGCAGAAACTCTAGAATCAGATTAATGTAATTCTATAAGCAAACAGAAGACGCTTATCAGATGGCTCCTACAGTAGCCATCTGATCTGGGTCTTCTCTGTTTGAAAATACATTAAAAGGTGTATTTATGGAGTATAGGTTTAACCCTTTCACCACAGAAGTCGCATAAATGCACCACGACATATAGTGCAGTCCCAGTCTCGATCTCTATTCCTATACCTGTGCTTTATTCCTTTGAAATTTGCATTTATTTATCTCATTTCCTTATTGTACCAAATGATTTAACAAAAAATGGATTGCAGACGACACTTTGGCGTCGAAAGGGTTAAACCTCTAACCTCAATGATATACCTTCATACGACTTTGTTCAGGTCTACTCTGTTTGCAGAGGCATTAAAATGTTTCTACCAAATAAAAGTTCAAACTTTGGCTGAGAAAAAAGAGATAAAGATATGGCAATAAACCTCAGTCCAGGGATCATGTGACATAAAATTTCATCTAATTAATATTCATGATATTATTATGTGTTACATACAGTGTGAACTTTGACATGTGTCTTTCTAGTTTCAGAATACTCTGGGTTCAGTTTTCATGTTTTGAAAAACCTGGTGGACAGCCTGAAACCATTGACAAGTACATATCTTACCTTCAACCTTTTCTTAATCTTTTACTCCGTGAATATATATTAACCCATTTGCTCCCATGATCCCATATATGGGACATCATGCGGCGTCTTATCAGAGTCTACACTGTTTGCTGATAGGATATTCAATATAAAACTAAACAAAAATGAAAATTTAGACTAGGCATCCCTTCGATAAACAAATGAACTAATCCAATATATAACTATGGAAGAATCCACTGGGAGCAAATGGGTTAAAATAATGAATACATGAATAGTAATTAGCTGTACTTTTACAGTGGCATTATGAATAGACTTTTTTTTTTACCATGGCAGAAACTGTAGAATCATACATCAGGCAAACAGACCCTGATCAGACTACTCCACCTGATCTGGGTCTACTTTGTTTGCAAAGGTGTAAAATGGGTATCTATGGAGTAAAGGGCTAATCCTTTCAATTCTGAATTTTCAAAATAGAATACAGTAAAACCTTTATATAACGACCACTAAATTGTGTTAATTAGTTGGTATTTAGAGCAGGTGGCTGCTTAAAGCAAGGTGAAAGTAAAACAGAACGTTCCCATAGGAGCGTTCTGTTTTATTTTCACCTTGTTTTAATCAGCCTGCCTTTAACACAAAATAATTGATGTAATTTAGTAGTCGTTATAGAGAGGTTTTACTGTAACTGTTTAAAGGTAGGGTTAATTCAGTATGAAATAGTATAATATGAGAGAGGGTTTGAGTGACAAAAATTGCAGACCATGATCAGATGGCTCCTCTAGAATCCATGTAATCCGGGTCTACACTGTTTTCAAATGAATGCTGGTTTCCTGCATTCAAATGCCGGTTTCCTACTTTCAAATGACACCTGGTTTCCTGCATTCAAATGACTGCTGTTTTCCCACGTTCAAATTGCAGCTGTTTCCCCGCATTTAAACATTCGAATGACAGCTGTTTTCCCTCATTCAAATGACAGCTGGTTTCCCACATTCAAACGACAGCTGGTTTCCCACATTCAATTGACAGCTGGTTTCCCACATTCTAATGACTACTGGTTTCCCTCATTCAAATGACATCTGGTTTCCCATATTCAAATGAAGCTGGTTTCCCACATTCAAATGACGGCTGGTTTCCCAACATTCAAACACATCTCTGCTCAAACTCTGATCTGTTTCAATTTATACTTACTATCGAATTGTTGAAGCTTTTGAGAAACTATTGACTGGGTGTCAAGCAGTTTGTATCCTGATGAGACACCGAGTTACTTGGCGTCTCATCTTTGTCAAAGTGTATTCGTTAACCCAAATCAGAGCACTCTAAGAGGCTGAAGGGTTGGACTTATGTTTGTCTATCAATGGGAAAGAAATTCTGTTATTCAGTCAATGTGAAAGCTGCAAATGTTCATATGCAATGATTTATCTATACAGTAAACCAGCATTTTAACTCTTTCCTTCATATAAACGTGTTTTCATGAATTTGCAAACAAATTAGACCCGACAAGATCAGACAGCTCCTACAGGAGCCGTCTGACCAGGGTCTGCTTTGTTTGCAAATGGAATTTGAAAGAAAAGTTAAGGGCTACAATTTTCCATCTTCCATGTCTTGTTTTAACTACTAATAAAGAAGAGTTTAGGTCTGTATAAAAAGTAGCTGCTTAACCCTTTCCTTCATACAAACAGTTATACATACAGTTTTTCTTGATTTCTCTAGCAGAATAGACCTAAATCAGATGGCTTGTGAAGTTATAATAGATTTGACACTACAGTTTCTACCAATATTACATGTAAATCTTTCTGTGTACATATGCCATTATAAACATTCAGTATTAATGATATCCTTATATATCTACCATGAATATACAACAGGCAAAGAGTTAACTCTTTATCTTATATAAACGTGTTTTCAGCGTTTGCAAACAGAGAATACCCAGATCAGACGGCTCCTATAGACTCAGTCTAATCAGGATCTGCTCTGTTTGCTAATGGATTTTGATAGTTCTGTTTCTTTAGTTTCTAAATGCCTACAATATTCCACCTTCAATATGTCTAAATATATGTAGAAATAAACATAGAACAAGGAAAGAGTTAATGCAGGTTGAACGTCATGATTCAGAAAGCCCTTGTCTCATGCACAAAATAAGAACTGCATATGTGTGTCTTTAAAGGGTTTGCACAGCATGTACCTGTGACAGGACGAGAGTTCAAACGTCAGTTAAAGCATTATAAACACAAGAGAGAGGTAACAATGGTTCTGAAAAACTTGGCGCTGAATATGGCATTGGTTTTCATCATAGTGAGCATATGTTACTCTGCCAGAGATGACACATCCTACCATCACCAGCGAGATATCTCGAGTAAACTGGTCAGCCCTGCATTGAAACGAGACTCACCACTGTTTAACTTTGCTTCAGTAAGTGTCTTTTTAACCATTTCATTACTTAATCCTTTACTCGATAAGAACACTTTTCTACGCAAACAGAGGAGCCTATAGGAACCGTCTGATCTAGGTCTGCTCTGTTTGCTTATGATATATTATAGATCTGATTCTACAGTTTCTGTCATGTGTAACCATTTATGTATCCATGTGCTACTATAACAATTAATCTAATTAACCCTTCGCTTGCTGAATTTTAAAATACATTTCTCCATCTTTACCCATGCCCTGTAGTATAATTACATATATCTTCACTGTGTACAAGTATTTCGCTGTGCAATAACTGCTGTGGAGTGCACTGGTTGCACAATCAACTTGTAAATAGTGCAGACCCTGATGAGACAGCTCCTGCAGGAGCTGTCTAATCTGGGTCTTCACTATTTACTGGTAGGTATATTGACGTGAATAGCAAGCAAAGGGTTAATATTCATGATGTCATTACTTTCTACATGAATATTTGTAAATATGTTTTAATCTTTATTCCATAATGATGAATATTGATGTACACAATTATGATATCATGAATATTAATTAGCTGAATTGTTATAATGGGTTTTTAATACAGGATAGTTTTGTCCTGATAGAAACTGTAGAATCGGATGTATATAATTCTAAAAGCAAACAGGGCAGACCCAGATCAGATGGCTCTTACAGGAGAAATCTTATCTGGGTCTACTCTGTTTGCCAAGTCGTATCCAGCCCACTGTACCTTCTAAAGGACTAAACCAGTTATTTCTTTGCACTTTGCATAATCATTCATTTTCAACAATTGTCGTCTGCTTCAAATTCTTAACATAAAAATTATTCTCTCATTTCTATGGAAAAATATGGTCAACGTATTGGACCATATATTAACTTTATTGTCAAATTATTGACATGACTGATTAAACAATCTAAAAGGTCCATGGGCTGCAAGTTAGTCTGTATGCTTTTCTACAATTCTGACCAGTGTTTTGCACCTATGCTGTAATTTTATCGTAAGTGTCGGATATTTCATAGTGCGTTTCACACTTTCTTTCAAACTGAATTGTTACATTCCCTTTTCCTTTACCACTAGATCAAGAAGCACGAGGACTTGTATAAATGGCTGAATATAACTGTATTTCCGTGGCTTTTCCCTGAGAAGGACATTCTGGGTGACCCACTACACTGGACAGTCCGCATGTTTACAAGTGGTCATACATACCTGAGGCTGGGACCACCAAGGCTTAGACAGTTGAGGACTAAACAAGGTGAGCAGTGATTTGCTAGATATGTTTTTGATGTGTGGTCAGAGCTACAGATAAAGGTGCATACCAAAATGCTAAAATCGTCATTATTCCATCATACCCTATACTATGATCACTCAAAATCTAGTATCATCTCTTCGACTGAATCTTAAAGAGTGTCACAGTATAGGGTTTGTTGGAGAAATAACGGTGTTATTCTTGAAAATTGGCATTTAGCTCTGTGTACTGATTTCTGAATAGCAATGACCTCTTTCATGCTGTGATGTGAAATATTGGGCTGATCAAGCGGCTCCAACGAATCGGAAGTACGCATACGTAAATTGCTATGTTACATGCCTTGCATTTTGAATTCATTAAGGACAGATTTAAACAGAATGTTTCACCTTGTGGCTTCTGGATGAATCTGACAGAGTAATATATAAAAAGCATATTAAAATGCCGAAATCGTCATTTCTCTACCAAACCGTATGCTGTTGACCACTCTTTAGAATCGTCTCAAAGAGACAATTCCAAAGAGTGGTTACAGCATAGGGTATGGAGAAGAAATAAAGAAGTTATTCTAAGAATGTGTTTCCTTAAATAAGCTGCTCTTGAAAAATGCTATCTGCATATCTACATGAATCAGCATAGGTCCAGTAAATTAAAACATATTTAACCCATTCTCTGTTCTATGTTAATTACATATTTCAATACAATTGATAATTCATGGACAAGCTAGTTATAAAGAAATATGGACGGTAGAACACTGTAGCCATTTTAGAAAGTAAAGAAACAGAACTTTCACATTCTGTTAGCAAACACAGCAGACCCTGATCAGACGGCTCCTCTAGGAGCGTCTGATCTGGGTCTACTCTATTTGCAAATGCGTGAAAACACGTTTATATGAGGGAAAGGGTTATGAATGATCTCTTTAAACTCCACCAAACCCATTGTTGTGTAAAGAGTGATTACAACTTAGGGTTGGATTGAGGAAGAAATAGTTTAGTATTTGAGTATACACTTTTATTTGTAGTTCTGAATAAAGAAAGGAGTTCAACTCAGTATTGTTTTCTAGATCAATAAAACCTCTCTAAACGGACTTTTAGTAGCTGCTTAACACTTTCCCTCATACATGTATAAATACTTTGTTCACACTTTTGCAAACAGAGTAGACCCAGATCAGACAGCTTCTGTGGGAGTCAACTGGTCAAGGTCCGCTCTGTTTGCTTATAAATCTATATAGTTGAGTTTACAGATTTTTCCAAGGTAAACTATCCTCTATTTATGTACCATTATAAAAATATAGTTAATAAATATTCATGATGTCATTATTTCTTACATGAATATTGAACAAGTGAAGAGTTGCATCTGTGATTATCTATGCAAACAGTTTGGATCCAGGGTCCATGCTTATAAAGCTTTTTAGTTTACAGGCTCAAATCTGACCAATCAAAAACTTGAGAACGAACTCAGACTCAACTAAAAAGTTTTATAAGCATGGATCCAGAAGAAACACTGAGTAACTCAGTGTCTGATCAGGACCCAAACTGCTTATTACTGTGGTAATTTGAAATATAAAGAGGGAATATTAAATGAACAAACATTAGCAGATGACAAAGTTTGCAGACGAAAATATTTGGCTGCGAAAGAGTTACTGCAGGGTGAAAGTCATGCGGAAAGCTTTCTTTGAAATTTGTGATTAAATTCTGATCTGCTAAAATTCTATCTGCCTTCCGATTCAATCAAGTTGTTTTAGAAAACTTTTATCAAGTGTCAAACAGCTTGGCACCTCATCTTGATCAAAGCTGTTTGCAAATGCAAGGCATATATCTCTTTGCAGGAATAGGGATTTAGGTAGACAATAGTTTTCTGAAAACACATTTCGACAGTGTGGTTCAGTTGCCGTTTTCATATTTTGTTCAGACAGGTGTCACATACCTTACATTGGAAGCATGCCCTGCTATAGACGTTACAATATGTTTGAGGAGGACGACGGTGCTTATTGCCTAGGCTGGACAAGTCCCCCCTGTTCATTGGAATCCAGAGTCAAGAATATTTCCTTGGATGCATGGAGCTTCACCTCAGGTAGTAACTGCTGGCCATCAATTAACCCCTCTCACACTATCAAAATAATGTCAACTAGAGGTCCAGATAAGATTCAGACCTGTTTACTGTATATCTTGTTTGTTAAAAATTACAGCGAACCCTAGTTACAACGGATGTGTTTGTTTCCAGTCTTATTGGCATTGCAACTATTTATTCAGTTGTTGTTTCAAAGACTTAACGGTAATTTTGTTTCAATGTATACTGCGGGTATAACGAGGGTCCATTGTAACGAACGCCGGTATAATGAGGGTTCACTGTACATGAGAGGCAGTCTAAGAAACGGGTATTATTTCACTCCATCTGGACATTTGGTTAGGGTCTTCTCTTTTTTGTTGCTCATCAGATTCCGTCAACTCATTATAGAAACAATGTCCCATGTTCTCAGAGAAGCCCTATAGGCTTTGGAAACAGCATATACCCAGATCAGACAGTTCCTATAGCACACCTGTCTGGTCATCATCAGGTTCTGCTCTGTTTGCTTTTTCTGAAGGTTCTTCCATGGCCAAAAAGTCCTGTATACATGTATATACATGTATGCCATAAAAGAATTAATCTAATTAATATTCATGATGTCATTATTTGTAACATGAATTTTATAGAGTAAATATAACTTAAACCCATTACTCCATTAATATGCTTTTCTATGCCTTTGTAAACAGAGTAGACCCAGATCAGATGGCTCCTGTATGGCTTCTGATCAGCATTTGCTCCGTTTTATAATATAATTCTAAGTCTACAGTTTCTGTCTTGGTTAAATATTTGTGTGTGCATGTGTTATTTAAAAAAAATGCAGCAAATTAGTATGAATACTGTCATTACTTCTTACATGAATATTTAAGAAATAAAGTGTTAAAATTCTGTATCTTCAGGTTTTGACATTTGGGGTCTACCTCTTACCGGCCACATTGCAGTATATGGAGGGGGTGGTTACATATCAACATTCAACGTCAATAGGAACATGTCAGTTTCCATTCTTAACGAAATGAAACGCGCATTGTGGTTGGATAGGCAAACACGCTCAGTTGTGCTTGAATTCACACTTTTCTGTGCCGACACAAACTTGTTCATTTTCAATGAATTCTTGATTGAGTTTCCGGAGACGGGCGGGGCCCTGACGTCACACAAGATCTATCCTCTTCGCCTGTATAATAACATTGGTTTGCTCGGTCAATATGTTCTCGTTTGTGAGGTCATTTTGGTCTTGTACCTAATTTTTATGATATGTCGGGTAGTCACATTGGTCTCTTTAGAAGGCAAAATGTACTTCAAAAATATATGGAAAATATATGACATTCTTATTATATCACTGATTAGTTTGACCATTTGTTTCTTTGTTGTACGGTTTCTCTTGGCCAGACAAACAATCAAACGCTTCAAAGAAAACAAAAATATCTTTGTCAATTTTGGCCATGTAGTATTTTGGGACAATCTCCTGGCCACTTCTCTTGGATTCTTGGCATTTTTTGTGTGTATCTACTCATTGCAATTTCTAAACAAAACGAAGAAAATAAAAGCCATTGCCGAATTATTCGCTAAATGCGGGTATGACCTGTTATGGTTTGGTTTGACCTTCTGGTACATGTTTATGGGTTTTGTGTTGCTTGGTTGTTTGCTCTTTGGTTCCAGGATCCCACAGTTCTTAAATGTCTTCATAGGAATGAAGACCTTGTTTCTAGCACTGATTGGGAAAAGTATATTTAAGGCGATAACAGAAGTTCATCCTATCCTCGCACAAGTCTTCTTCATAATCTACTCTGTATGTATTATATTCTTTGTTATGGTCATATTCCTTTCTATCCTTGGTGACGGTTTAAGCAGAGTTTTAAACGACCAAAAAGTTGATGAGAAAACAGACATTATTGATTATTTCATCAATATGGTCACCAGCTTCCTTGGAAGAAGGCAAAGAAACAGACACAGTCCGGAAGTGCCTAGAATGAAATATAAGCCACCTCAGCAAATGTCAGTTTCATCGTCAACAAACTTGGTGCCACACCATTCTAGAAGAGAACATAGTGCAAGAACAAGACGGATTAGATGGAAAACTATTCACATGTCACAAAGAAATTGTCCAGAGTGATAAACACATTACTTTCATACCTTTTCATGCCTCTGCAAACATATTAGACTTAGATCAGACAGCTCCTGTAGGAGTCGTCTGGATATGGTGTGCTCTGTTTGCTTGTGAAATGCTACAGTGCTCCCTCCCTACAACGGCCCTCTCAATAACGATTCCCTCCTTACAACAACACATGTCACTGTTTCCGAAACAACAAGGCTCCAGAAACAACTTTTTTCCATCGTATTTTCTTTATGCCTCCATCAAACCCTATGTTGTGACCACTCTGTAGAATCGTCACTTCTTGACGATTCTAAAGAGTGGTCACAACATAGGGTTTGATAGAGGCATAGCGGTTTTAGTTCTCGAAATACACCTTATCTGGAGATCTGCAAACAAGCTAATTATGTTTGATTGTCCCTTCCTATAACAACTCCCTCTGAACAACTCATACAATCTTCGTATCCCAAAGGATGCCGTTGTAGAGAGGGAGCACTGTATTGGTATGAGTCTACCTTTTCTGTAAACATTCCATTGATGATAATGACATTGTCAAACTTCAGCTGGTTCACCCTTAGTCCGTCACATAGTTTTATCAGTCTACCCTCTTTGAATATTAATAAGGCAAATCTTTACAAAAATATACAGGGTATGTTGACATGCTTTTCCTAGACAAAAGCATAGAGCATGCAGACATGGCATACCCATGGCAAACGGTGCATACCCAGATGAGAGAGCTCCTATAGGAGCTCTCTCATCTGGGTCTACACTGTTTGCAAATGCAACTATAGCTGTGAATGGCTGGCTATGGGTTAACCCTTAGAGTGCAGTCAGCAATGTTTGTCATGTTACCCTTTTCTTTAGAAAAGATCATAAATATTCACCATACGCTTGGCCTGTTTGAATTTGGAATTATTTTGAGGGGTATACTGAAATCAGCCTTTCCGGCGGTCGGCCAGTCGGTCGGTCAGTTGTTCGGTCGGTCGGTCGGTCATTAGGTCGGTCGGTCCATCCGCAAATTCCTCATTCAGTTTTAAAGTTATTGAATTTATAGTTCGTATACATAATAACCACGAATGGTAGATATGCATGATGCAATTTTCATGTGGTTACTGTTGGGCGTTGCAGAATTATCTTCCCTTGAACTTAGGGTATTTTCTGTCATTTTGGCATGAAACATGTGGAACTCCTCCTTCAGTTTGGAAGTTATTCAGTGCATAAGTGGTATACATAATAACCATGAATAGTTGATGTGCAACATTTAATTTTTCTATGTTTAGTGCTGGACTGCAGCATAACCTCCCCTTGAACGTTGAGTATTTTTGTTATTTTGGCATGATACAAAGGGATTGGTGTCGCGAACTGCTCCTTCAATTTTAAAGTTATTTGCCAAACATAATAACCACAAACAAATGTGCAAGACACAACTTTTCATATATTTAGCGCTGGGCATTGCAGACTTATCTCCCCCTAGAACTTAGTTTTTTGTCATTTTGGCATGAAACATTGGGAGTTGGTGTCACGAACTCCTTCAGTTTAAAGTTATTCAGTGTATAAGTAGTATACATAATAACCATGGATAGTAGATGAGCAACACTCAATTTTCATGTGTTTATGGCTAGGCATTGCAGAAGTATCTCCCCTTGAACATTGAGTAATGTTTGTCATTTAGGCATGAATCATGGGGATTGGTGTTGCAAACTCCTCCTTCAATTTTAAAGTTATTCAATTGATACTTTCCATACATAATAACTATAAATAACACATGTGCATCACACAATTTTCATGTGTTTAGTGCTGGGTATTGTAAATTTACCTCCCCATGAACTTTAAGTATTTTTGTGTTTTTGTCCTGTTACATGGGTAGTTGTTGTCACAAGCTCGAATTTGCAATCAAAGCTGTCATGCGGGGGTATTTATCACATTAGTGATAGTTCTAGTTATGCCTCTCAAATGAAGTGGGGGACATATTGTGTTGCTGTGTTTCTTCTTATTATTATTGTTTCTTCCTTTTCCGATTCTTCTTCTTCCACCGTGAACTTGTCCTACAATTGTCTCGGCAAGTAATGGTCCATTCCTAATGAAACTTCACATGAACATTCCTGGTTACATGCAGCAACCAAAAGGTGGGCTGATTGGTCGATAGTTAGGTCTTTTTTCGACGAATTTAGTTATTGTTCGATTTTGTTGAAAATTGGTATGTTAGGATATTTTGGCACTCCAAATTGATTGGTAGGTCTTTAAAAAAGTGGCCTCCCTGGTTACTGAGTGGTTGGCTCTGATTGGTTGAAATTTAGATATTATTCAAAGTTTCTGAAAATTGCCATTGAGGGGTATTTGGATACTCCAAACTCAATTAATGGAAAAGTAGTAAAGTCAAGCAGGCAAAGTCACATGCAAGACGCAACCACCACCAAAACACCGATAGACAGCATGACACACACACACACACAACCACACAGCCAAACGCACACACACACACACGAAATGAACACAGAAAACACCAAAAGACACACAAGAACCAGGGACAAACGTTCCACAACATGAACAAACCACAAGCACAAAGACGCAAGGCAAACAAAAGGAAGTTTTTAAGTTGTTTTTAAATACTTGGTTGCCATTGAAATGGTGTGGTATCCTCTGATTGGTCACACTTTACAAATTATATTTTTGACAATTGTTTATTAAAACACCTGTCATTTAGTTTGGGCATAGTATATGGGTACCCCAAACTTAATGGCAGGTGTTTCAATAGTGATTGTCGCCATGGTAACCCAGTAATGGCCTGTGATTGGTTGAAATTTGATATTTTGCTCATCAATAGCAGTTATTGGAAAATTTCCAATAACATAACAGTCTTTGAATGACTAAAATAAATGTCTATATAAATGTATTCTGTAAGATCATCTGTACATTAACAGCCATGTGATTGATTTTAACCATTTACACTATTCATGACTATTCATGTAAGAAATAATGCCATTATGAATATTAATTATATTGTTTAATATAATGGCACATGAACTCCAGAAATTTTGGCCATGGCTGAAACTGTAGAATCAGATCTATATATCAGTAACCCTATAAGCTAACAGAATAGACCCTGATTAGATGGCTCCTACTTGAGCTATCTGATCTGGGCCTACACTGTTTGCAAAGGCGTTTTAAGGCATATATATGGAGTAAAGGTCTGGGTATATCCTATTTGCTTCTGGTAGGATATAGATCTGAATCTAGATTTTACCATGACCAAAACTGTCTATGTTCTTATGCCACTCTAAACCTTTATCTTATATCCCCTGACAAAGGCAGAGGGATATTATTTTGGGTTTGTCCGTCTGTCAGGTTTCCGTCGGATGCCATATCTCTGTAACAGATTAACAATGAACAATAATTCAAAGAAACTTGACATGAATATTTTTTATCACTGGGGCATCGTTCCTATATATTACTTTTCAAGATCGCTAGCGACATTTAGGAGTTATTGCCTTTTTATACGTAAAACTCGTATTTTTTTCTGTCCGATACCATACCTCTGTAACGGATCGATAGAATTCTATGAAACTCAACTTGAATATTTGTTATTAGTAAGGCATTGTTCCCATATATTATTTTTCCAGACCGATGGTGGCTTATTAGTAGTTATTGCCCTTTTATACGAAAAAATCACATATTTTTTCATCCAATGTCTTTTCTCTGCAACGGATTGACAGAATTCAATGAAACTAGACATGAATATTTGTTATCACTGGGGCATCGTTCCCATGTATTACTTTTCCAGATCACTTGCGGCATTTAGGAAGTATTGCCCTTTGATACACAAAAATTACATATTGTTTCCCGTACATTGTTATACCTCTGTAATGGATTAAAATGATTCAATGCAACTCAACATGAATACTTGTTATGGCCGTGGAATTGTTCCCTTGAATTACTTTTTCAGATACATTGCGGCTTTTAGGCGTTATTTTCCTTTGATACACAAAAAATCATATATTCATTGCCCTTATCCCCTGTTGAAGACAGATGGATACTGTATTGCATTCAATACGGTTTTGCCTTAAGTACTTGAATATGCTTTCAGATTCAAGCAGTGTCATGGTAAAGTGGGACTTATCATTATTCAAACAGTTCAGAAACAGTTCAACATCCGCGTCACCAATGCAACACCCAATACGGATATGTAATGATTCACTCTATCAGAATAAACTGTATACATACTACAACTAATGCAAAAAGTAATATACTGTGTCAGATGCCGCCGCGGAGATACAATAAGGCACATTTCCCCCTTGCTGTTGCTCAATTAGTATCAAAGCATGTACCCTATTGTTAAAGCTTGCCGTAGAAAGCAGTATGTGGCCCAATATTCAAAAAGTTGGTCAAAATATCTATTTACGGTTTTGGTATGCATCAAAGGCAAGTAAAACTTGGTTGAGCGATCACGGGCTATCATAGCCCTCTTGTTTTAAATTATTTATATAAAGACCCCCCCCCCTGCCTCATTGTTGGCCGTTTTACTAGGTAATAATACATTTGACAGGGTGCATCAACTGTATGGATTTGCATGTACATGATGTAATTATTTCATACATGAATATTTATCACTTAAAGGGTTAACATCTCAATTTCTTGTTGAATCATCTAAATATTATTTTGTTTGTTTTGGTATGTAGTTTGGAAGCTTTCTTTTGTGATAAGCAAGAAAGCGCCATGACTGACTTATTTTAGTGATACATGTACTGTGTATCTAAATGTGTCTCAATGTTTATTCTTACCTTGTGTTTAATCCTTTACCCCATAAATATTTATGTAAAAGATAGTGCCTTTATGAATAGTTTTTAGGGTAATTCTTATAATGGTATATATGGCGGAAACTGTAGAATCATATCTATATTATATCATAAGTAAACAGAGCAGACCCTGACCAGATGGCTCCTATAGGAGCCATCTGATCTGGATCCACTCTGTTTGCAAAGGTGTAGAAAGACGTTTTTATGGAGAAAGGGTTAAATCTGACTTAATTTAAGTGATACTGTGTGTATATCTTACTTAATTATGCACCCAGGGGGCATACATATTTATTGTTTTTGCTCTGTCTGACTGTCAGTCTGTTGGTTGGTTGGTTGGTTGGTTGGTTTTCCCCAACTTTAACGTTGGCGATAATTTTGTAGGCATTGCACACACATACTTCAAACTTGGCATGCATATGCAATTTATGGAGACTAACAGTTTTAGGGGTGACTTATTAAGGTCAAGGCCGTACATCAAGGTCAAAGGTTAAATTACGTGTCAAATTTAGATAGGCGATAACTTTGTCCCATACATACTTCAAACTTGGCATACAGGTGCAACTTATGGAGGTGAACATTTTTATTAAGGTCAGAGTCATACATCAAGGTGAAAGGTCATGTCGGGAGCATATTGTTACACAAACACATCTTGTTTTTGAAGTTATTGTGTACCTAAATCAGACTTAATGTTTATTAGGGCCCCAACACCATGTGTGGGTGCCCTTTAGTAATCACCCTGTTCACCCACCAAGGGGGGCATATTGTTTTTGCTCTGTCTGTCTGTTGGTTGGTTGGTTGGTTGAATGGTTTGTCCCTATTGTTAACGTAGGCGGTCAATTTTGCATATACATACTTCAATGTTGCATGTATGTGCAATTTATGGAGGGTATTTTGGGGCTGACTAAATAAGGTCAAGGTCATACATCAAGGTCAAAGGTCATATCAACGGCATAGTGTTTCACATACACATCTTGTTTTGTCTCCTCTCTAATGCAAAGTTTTCATCTGATCTTCACCAAACTGTATGAAAATGTTGTTGCCATAATATCTCTGCCAAGTTTGATAATGTTAACTTCTAGATAATTGCTTAAGTCATCTAGAAGTAATGAGCACTTATCTGCTTTTGGTCCCTTGATACAAGTGTAAATATAAATCTCGCCCCATAATGATTGTTCACTTTATCAAGTACTAGTAACCTCTGCAACTGTACCATAAAATAAGAGATATTGTGTTACAGTTACTATTAGTTTTCCTGTTAAATGTAACTTTTCTGTTGTGGCGAAAAACGTTAAATTGTTATAATATGTGCTGTGTGACTATCTGAAAATGTACATTGAAAGCAGTGCGAATATTGCTTTCCATACTATGACAATTTGTTACTGTTGCATCGATTATATTGAGTTAGTTTCCTTACTTCATTCAATATGGTTGCTTTATTTTGACATTTCTCAAACTAAGTTAAAAGAAAAGAAACAACCTGGTACTTGATACTCATTGAAAGATTAGAGACAAGTGAGGAAAAGGATTGCTGAAATTTATTTAGTTGAATTATATTTTCTTTGTATGCATGTCAAGTTCCATTAAATACAAAGGTACTGTTGGGACTCGAGCTATAGTTGCTGCAATAGGGAAGAACAAGCTGCTATAACAATGCGAAGTATTTGGCTCAGCAAAAAGTTAAGAAGCGATGCAACAGTTAATAACAGAATCTGCGTAATTATTGGCTATGCAGTTTCGCTTCTGGTTCATTAGCTATGCTGACAGCATTATATGGGACCCTTTCTATTTTTTAGTGTTCTATTGTTATTTTGTGTCACAGTATGACTTAATGGTTAGTGGTATTGTGTATTCAAGTATGACTTAATTATGTTACTGTGTATTTAAGTATGACTTAACTATGTTACTGTGTATCGAAGTATGACTTAATGGTTAGTGATTTTGTGTATTCAAGTATGACTTAATTGTGTTACTGTGTATTTAAGTATGACTTAATTATTTTTTCGTGTATCCAATTATGACTTAATGGTTAGTGATATTGTGTATTTAATTATGGCTTAATTATTTTACTGAGTATCTTAGTATGGCATTCAATACTTTTAGTGATACTGTGTGTGACTCAACGTTTAATGTTACTGTGTATCTTATATTATGTATGACTTGTGCTTTTCCTGCTTGACTTTACTACTTTTTCATTAATGTTTAGTATTACTTTGTGTCTAAATCTGATTTAATTTCTAATATTGCTATCTATTTATGTATGACTGAATTTCTAATGTGACTATGTATCTATATTAAGTATGATTTAATGGTTAATGTTACTTTGCGTCGTAGTCTGAATTACTTTTTCATGTTATTGTGTATCCAAATATGACTTAATATTTGTTAGTGTTACATTGTGTCTAAATTTGACTTAATTTTTCATGTTACTGTGTATCAAATTATAACTTTAAATACTTTTTAGTGTTACATTGTGTCTAAATTTGACTGTTCACTTCCCTTCAGAATTTATAATCTTCACAACAGCAGGTGTTAAGTGCTTGTGTGGCGGCCGTAAAACGTCGCCCCGTACTTCATTCTCAGTGTTGTTATACCTTCTGGTCCTTTGAGATCATGAATTTCAGTACTTCTTGTTTTGAAAATTGAATACCGCTTAAGCCGGTGTTAGGGGGCGTGAGCAGTGTTGCACTTTCAATTACTGTTCATGAACAGCCTCAATAAAACCGAGTCTGCAATTTTCTCTTTTTGTGTTGCAATTTTTGCTCTCGGGGGATCACCTCCCTTCAGAATTTTTAATTTTCAGTGATACTTAAAAAAGTGTCTAATGTGCCTGAATTTTTACGACACCGTGTTTAAATCTGACTTAATGTTTGATATTACTGTGTGTTAATTTTAAGGGATCGTTTGTGTCTAAATGTGCCTTACTCTTAATGTTTCTGCTTTAGATTCAATGTTACTTCTACCCAAAATCTCTGACTACATTATGTATTACTGTGTATATAATCTGATTTAATGTGTAAGTGTCTCAATCTGATTTAGCTTTTAATATTAATGTACATGTATGTCTAAATATGCCTTAATATTAACCCTTTACTCCTTTACATAAGCCTTACTACACATTTACAAATAGAATAGAATAGACACATATCAGATAGCTCCTATAGAAGCCGTCTGATCAGGATCTGCTCTGTTTGCTTATGATAAAATTCTACGAAATTTCCCATGACCAAATATCCCTGTGTTGATGTGCTATTATAACAATGTATTTCATATTCATGACGCCATTATTTCTGAGCTGATTATTCATTGAGTAAAAGGTTAATGTTACTGTGTAGATATGACTTAACTGTAGTTGCACTGTGTGTCTAAATACAATGCATGAATCACAGTAGAACCTCTCTAGCTTGGCTACTCAGCTCTCTTTCCCTCGTACAAAACGCTTTCTCATGCATTTGATAACAGGGTAAGCCCAGATCAGACAGCTCCTATAGGAGCCATCTGATCAGTCTCTGTTTTGTCTGCTTATGAAATTATAATAGATTTGTAACTTAAATTACTACCAATACCAAAATATCCTGTATACATATGCTTTTATAGAATACATATGTATATATATATTCATGGTGTCATTTTTTCTTACATGAATATTTAATAGGGGAAGGGTTAAAAGAAGTAATTCTCGGTAACATAATTTATGTTAATGCAAAGCAGGAACTTCTTGGTGTCCCTGTTTTTCATTGAGCTAACTCCTGGCTTATAGACCCAAACTAAGACTTCTTGAAGTGGTCGTTCTAGAGAGAGTTTACTGTATTTTGCTTTTAAATTTCTGCATCTAAAACTGTCATAGCCTGCAATATGTTGTTGTTACTTGAATGTTTTTCGCTTAATAGTTATGTGAGATTTACAAATTTTGACTTGACAACTCACAGTTCAGAACATATGAAATGTGCAGTTGTTGTATTATACTTCAATACTTCAACAACTCTATTTTAATTTTGTTTCCAATATGATAACTATTTAATCTTCTTTTTACCCCCCCCCCCCCCCCCCCGGACCCGGTTGCACTTTGTTCTTCAATGCTGCCCCCGACTCTGGCCAGACCATATTTCCTATAGGCTTAACCTAGTTTGCTTAAACATTTGGTAAGGAGGTACATGTATATAATGTACATACCAGTATTAGGCAACTGTATCCTTGCCATTGACTTTTAAACCCACTTCAAAGAAATAACCCAACAAGCTTTAACAAGGTTATATTTTATTGGCTCATCAGAGTATGCTCAGGTGAGCTTTGTAATCGCCAACCGTCTGACCTTGTGTCTGACCATCTGTCTACGATTGCTTTAAACGACATCTCTGGAAGCACAAGGCAAAATGTAACGAAACCTTACATAATGATTTTGGTATTGTGCTCTATCAAAATTGCTAAAAGAATCTGGATACATGCAGAACTCCGGTTGCTGTGGCAACCAAAACAAAAATATTTAAACATCTTCCCCAAAGTAGTGGTGAGAACTGAATAGTGTTTAATAGGAAAAGTCTTGATGTGATCCTCTACCAAATTGCTGACATCATTTTGATGTCTCAAAGAACATGACAGGGGTGGGACTAGATTTCTTTATTATATAATTATATAGAAAACCTTTAAAAATCTTCTCCTCCAAAATAGTAATGTGGCAGAAATAATACATTGGCAGGACTAAATTTCCTTATATGACTACAGGGAAAACTTTAAAAAACCTTCTCCAAAACTGGTTGCCCACATTGAATGGTATTTGTGTTTCTCAACCAAAATTGCTGTAACTAAGTTGATATGCGAAAAATAAATGGTCGCTTGGGCGCGGCTAAATTCCCTTATATGTCTATTTGGAAAGCTTTATAAATCTTCACCGAAATTAACAGCACAATTTAAATGGGCTTTGTTTGGAATATTCACCTGGTGACTCTTTATCAAAATTGCTTAAACCATGCTTTTATCTGAAAAAAAACCCATGGTGGTCCAGGGTAAGGCTAAACTTATGACTAGGGGGAAAGCTTAAACAAATCTTCTCCAAAACCGGTAGTTCAATTTGAATGATAATTGCTTGGCGTGTCCTCTAGGGACCTTATTGAAATTTAATTCTGATTACCATGCATTTTTAACAAATGAATAATCTTCTGTTTAAAAACTTAACACTACTATGGTCCTCTTATCTTCATTTTCCGGCAATGGCTGTGACTAGTTGATATCTCTACTCGTGCTACAATATGTAGGTAAGTGGTATTGGGCCATCGCATCCCTGTTGTATACTTTTAGTGTTATATTTACCGAAGTATTATGTGCTTATACATATTTGCAAGGGATGTTTCACATATCAATATGAAAACAGTGTGACCCTGTCCTTTGATCCAACCAATTTCGTTGTATGATACGTCCTACACCCTTGCCTCAGGTATGCATACACGTATTAGAAATCATGTATACAATCTACCAACATTAGGTCACTGTGACCTTGACCTTTACACAATTATTAGACAAAGACTAAGAATTTTTGGTGTCGTATATACAAACTTAGGAATACTTCCGAACTTGAGTTCCACATCTTGAGAAGTATATTATGCAACATACAAACATATTGTCAATATAACATTGACCTTGTTTGTCATTTAACCCTTTCCCTGTTCTATAGTTTTTTGCAAATTTCAATATCTACTAAAGATTCATGGACAAAATAGTTACAATGAAATATAAGTTGGAATATTATAGCAATAAGAAACTAAAGAAACAGACCTATAAAATTCCATTTATAGCAGAAGCATGAAAAGGCATTTACAAGAAGGAAAGGGATTAAAAAAACCTTGAACAGGCCAAAGGTCCTTTACTTATCATTACAGTAAAACCTCTCTACAATGACCACTAAATTACACCAAGTATTTTGTGTTAAAGGCAGGTAGCTGCTTAAAGCAAGGTGAAAGTAAAACAGAACGCTCCTATACGAACGCTCGTATATACTTTCACTTTGCTTGAATTAGTCACCTGCTCTAAATACCAACTAATTAACACAATTTAGTGGTCGTTATCGAGAGGTTTTACTGTAAATGACACTTGGGTGTAGCGCACACTAACTTACGAGTATTTGAAGTGTCCATAGGGCAAAAAAACGCTGATCAGCCTTGACTTTGGTCACAGTTTACATACATTTACAAGAATGATGCACCTTTGTTGTAAATATTTTTTCTAGCTGTTATTCCTTCTGTTTTATATATTGAGCTTAAATCTGCGCATCCTTGTTAGTAAAGTATGATTTAGTCATTAGTAGATTGAGTGTCATGTACATTTACTTTGGGTGTTGTGTACAATCTATTGTAGTATCTAGTTTGTCGAATCAATGGTTTGATACTATTTTCTATTTTGCATTGATATATTAACCCTTCGCTTGCTGAATTTTAAAGTATAGTTCTTCTTCTTTACCCATGTCCTGATGTATAATTACCTATATATTCACTGTATACGCGTATTTCGCTGTGCAAGTACTGCTGTGGAGTGCACTGGTTGCACAATCAAATTATAAATAGTGCAGACCCTGATGAGACAGCTCCTGCAGGAGCCGTCTCATCTTGGTCTTCACTATTTACTGGTAGGTATATTGACGTGAATAGCAAGCGAAGGGTTAACAATTTCCCCCATATAACCTCTTTTTCATGCCTTTGCAAAGTGAGTAGACCCATATCAGATGGCTTCTGTAGGAACTGTCTGATTAGGGTCTGCTCTGTTTGCTTATGTTATAATATTTTTGACTTAAAAGTTTCTACCAATAACCCCCCCCCCCCACCTTAAAAATTAAAAGCATATTGTGTATTGCATTATAAAATTTCAGTTAATCATGATGACACTATTTCTGACATGAATATTCCACAGGGTAAGGGTTAAATTGTGTGTATGCTACTTTATAATGTGTTACAGATAATGTGTACATTTGGTCCTTGCTGTCTAATTAACCCTTTACTCCATGAATATAAGAAATAATGAATATATGAATATTAACTAACTGTACTTTTTTACAGTTAAACCTCTCTATAACTGCTATTTAATTACATAAAATATTTTGTAATAAAGGTAGGTGGCTGCTTAAAGCAAGGTGAAAGTAAAACAGAACTCTCCTATAGGAGCGACCTGTTTTACTTTCACCTTGCTTTAAGCAGCCACCTGCCCTAAAAGCCAACTAATTAACACTATTTAGTGGCCGTGATAGAGATGTTTTACTGTAATGGCATTATGAACAAAGGATTTTTACCATGGCAGACCTATAGTATAAGCAAACAGGATAAAAATGATGACATTCTGAATATTAATTAGGGCGCTCTATTGGATACACATGTTCTGTCTGTCCGTCAACTTTTTTGATGTGACGTGATAAACTCAAGCAGTACTTCCTATATTGGTTTCATGTTAAGGGCGTATGTTTAGTATCATCAGAGGAAGATGCCTATAGTTTTGGGGTTGAATCAGATCGCTATCTCTAGAGTTATCTGCCCTTGATTACAAGGCCCTCTCTTTTCTATGTTTTCAAGTTACATTAATTTCTAATATGGCGCATTAGCACATAACATGTTTGCCACAATAGAAGCTGTAGAATTAGGTCTATATTATGTTTATAACCCCGCAAACGAAGTTTAAGAGGGGTGTATAGGAGTTAGTCGGTCGGTTGGTCTGTCCGTTGGAAATCCTGGCACAATAAACACTCTAGTGCTCACAATTTTAGTTCAATCTTCATGAAACTTGGTAAGAATAATTGCCTTGATAAAAAATCGGACAAATTCGGAAGTTAGTTACGCGGGGTCAAAATTTGGGTCACTAGGTTAAATTGTAGGGAAACCTTGTGTACACTCTGAAGGTCATATTTTAAGCCCAATTTTCATGAAACTTGGACAGAATGATTGTCTTAATAAAATCTCATATGAGTTTGAAAGAGGGTCATATAGGGTCAAAAACTAGGTCACTAGGTCAAATAGTAAAAACACCTTGTGAACACTTTACAGGTCACATTTTCAGCCCAATCTTCATGAAACGTGATGAGAATGACTGTCTTAATAAAATCTCAGAAGAGTTTGAAAGTTGGTCATGTGGGGTTAAAAACTAGGTCACCAGATCAAATAAAGAAAACTTGTGAACACTCTAGAGGTCACATGTGTAGCCGAATCGTCATGAAGTTTCATCAGAATGGTATGTTTTGAAAACACTTTGACACTTTCGAAAGTAGGTCACGTTGGTCAAATACCAGGTCACTAGGCATAACAGTAGAAAAACCTTGTGAACACTCCAGTGGGCACATTTTTGTCTAATCTTCATGGAACTTGGTCAGAATGACTGTCTTCAGAAAATCTCAGAAAATCAAAAATTTGTCATACGGGGTCAAAAACTAGGTCACTAGTTTTATTTGCGATCAAGGCAGCTGAGCGGGGTTATTCAATCACCTTTAGTGATAATTCTAGTTCCATAAGCAATCAGATCAGCCGGCTGCTGTAGCAGTCTTCTGATCTGAGTGTGCTCTGTTTGCAAAGGTTTATATATGGAGTAAAGGGTTAAAAGGGTCTGAAGGACTATTCTGTTATGGGTTTTCACTGTTTGCTTCACTACATATTCTTCAGAGGTCACATCCTTATTCGGAATCAAAGAGAATGCAGTAGAATTTAACCAGAATTCTAGTAGAATGGTGTACATGTAGATACTTTTCGGGCTGCTTAATGCAAGGTGCTAGTCATGCAGAAATCTCCTAGAGGAGCTTTCTGCATAATGTTCAACATATATTAAGCTGCATTAACCCATTCCCTCGTATGTTATTTTTAGACACACCCTATTTGAATAAATGTACCAAAATGGAGCATTAACTAGAGAAAAGGAAATTTTAGAATTTTGCAGTTTTAAAACAAATTGTGATAAATAGAGCATTTGCTCCTATTGAGCAAATGCTTTTTATTACATTGGTGTAATATAGTGACTTTTACAGAGGTGTCAAAAGACTTCACTATGAAGGAATGGGTTAAGCTGCCAATATTTACAATACAGAAGTGTTATAACATATCTAGAAACACGTGTGACAGGTTGATGAAGGTCGAATGTAATCCTGAAAGCTCCTACAGAAGCTTTCAGCTTTTCTTTAGACCTGCATTAAACTTTGAACTTGAGAAATTGTCCAGATTAGAAATCGAATGACTCAAAACGTGTGCTAATTCAAAGTAATTTATATGGTTCAGCTGTAATAGGTAGTGACTTGTACTTTTATTTAGATTTAAATGTTAATTTTCACAAGCACAGTGCTATGTTTTGAACAAATATTACAAGTTTGAAGTGTATATATGTTTCTGTGTTATTTGTACAAGGCCATTAATTTATAATTCTTTCGGCGCTAATGTCGCCTGTTGGCACCACTGAAAACTGCAGTCCCAGGTCAGATGCCACCTTTTCAAGGCGGTATCTGACCTGGGACCTCACTGTTTTCTGTATTATTTAAGCCCAAGCCTACATGTTTTTAAAAACAAATTTTTAACTAATATACCTTTATTAATTAGTTTAAAATTATATTTAACATGAACTTATTATTGCAGACGACACTTTTAAGTTTGGCGCCAAAAGAGTTAAACGATTTCACCACTACCGTCACAGAAAGAGACTCGTTGAATTTGATGCAATGGAAGAATCTAGGACTACTTTTCAAACAGTTTTGATCCAGACGATAACGACGTGACCCGGCCTCTCACCGGGATCAAAACTTCGTCACATTCTACTTAGGTTTTAAGAATAAATTGGTGGAACTTCAAGTAGACAATATATGTGCATTCGAAAATGATTAGGCGTCAAAAGAACTTAGGCTGGTTGGAAACAGCTCTCAACCGTTGGCAACAGCTCTTGTTTGCAACAGTTCCCAACTGTTGGCAACAGCTCTTAACTGTAGGCCACATCTTCTGACTGATGACAACAGCTCCCAGCTATTGGTAAAAGCCCCTAAATGTTGGCAACAACTCCTAATTGGTCTGAACGGTCCTGCGACCTAATCATTATTACACTCGGAAATCATACATATACTGTAATGTAAGTGCGCCAAATAATTATAGTATGTCTCCCCTTCCCAGAAGGGAGACATTGTTTAGAATAAATTCATTCTCTCGTTCCTCTCCTTCTCGTTCTTCTCCCTCTTCGAAAACAAACAGAACATTTTTTCAGGTACCTTTTATCGCCAAAAACAAATCATCGTGAACAGAAAATATCAAGTTTATGAAGAAAATAATTGCCCTCTGTTTTTTATAAGCACAAGCCAACTCTATGTTAACCTTAAGCACTTTGCGTAACAATTTTCGTCTTTAGCACTGCAAAAGTAATGGGGAAAATACGAGTAGCCCTTTGCTCCATAAATACGCCTTTCTACGCCTTTGCAAACAGGGAACATCCTGATCAGACGGCTCCTATACGAGCCGTCTGATCAGGGTCTGCTCTGTTTGTCTATGGTATAATATAGATATGATTCTACAGTTTATGCCACGGGTTCCTGTCTCCAAGTGATATTATAAGAAAATGATATAATTAACACTTGTGACAATATTATATTTACATAGATATTCATGGAGGAAATGGTGATATATATATTCCGAGATCGCAATTGAAAAATAGAGATTACAGTTTATACCGAAGCAACTCTGGCAATAAATTTCGTTTAGTACTGTATGAGTAGTGTCCCTTTATCATTTCAGTCTCAATACAAAATGCTTATTAATCCTTTGCTCCATCAGCATGTCTTTTTACACCTTTGAAAGCACAGTGGACCCAGATAAGACGGCTTTATGACTGATATGGATCTACTCTGTTCGTAAAGGCGTTCGTACAAGGAAAGCGAAAACGATCCGTAACGAAGCAGGCATGTTTCAAAAATAAATATTAGACGTGAACAACCAGGAAAATAAAAAACATCGTGAACAGAAAATATCATTTTCATGAAGGAAAAACACTGTCCTCTGTGTTTTATTAACACAACTTATTAGTAACATAATTGACCCTGGTGGGGCTCCGGTTCGGGATCATACGAGTCGACCACAGATATCCTATTAAAATTTCGAGATCAAAATTCTCTATACCGAACGAACAAATTACGTACGAATATGGGTCTAACAGACAGTGTCAGACACATGATAGTTTAATGAAGGATAAAATTCCTGCAGAAATCTCCAAAAAGCAGCTTTCTACATGAGTTTCATTTAAGAAATGAATCTTTGCTCGTAAAGCTATGCGTTGCATAACCTCATGAACACCGGGAGCACGTCATTTATTTCTTATATTTATATTCCAACGGATTTTTTTTAAATATTATATACCGGTCACGTAATAGCCGCTATCTAGGTCGTTGCCAGGTTCGTTTCGAACGTAGTAGGATCTCTATATATGGTATGAAAAATAGCCCCAAACACATATTATAAATATAGAATGAATACAAGATTTTAATCAGTAAATTGTCCAGCTATGTTTAAAGAAAAGATTATCGAGATATTTCAAATCATATATATTTACGAAATGTTAGTATTAAAGCATCCTCTTAAATGTAGGTCGCGGTGTGTCAAAGCCAATTTACTCACCCGCCATGCTTGATCGAAAGCGGGTCACAACGTTGGATTTTATTCTCGGATTTTTCTTTGTTAACGGTTAGGACATTGACTTATTTATGCTTCACTCATTACTTGATAATATATTTTGATACGCCACGGCTGTTAAAGTTGGCAATATTATGTATTCACGCGATAATTCTCAGAAAGAAGATGCCACATTTAAAAAAAGTTCCGCTTACACAGCGGATTTCTGGAACCGACTCAAACCGGTATTGAAATGAACGTTCATGGGAAAATGCAACTTTCTTTTTAGAATAAGGTTATATAAGGACGTTGCAGGGCGAATGTAAATATACTGTAATAAACATACCTAAATTATTTCTTATTAAAATTCCGGTTTAAGGGACCTTTACTATACATGCAAATGTGGTACAATATCTCTTTTTCGAGGTATTTTTCTTGTAGATCTTTTCAAAACACGAGCAGTTTAGATCCAGATACGATGTTAAGTGCAGTTGAACTTCGGTATCTCGAATTCTGATAACTCGAACTTCGGAATAACACGAACAAAATGTTCGGTCCTTCCAAAATCTTCAATACATAATTGTTCTAAAATGTATCACTACACATATCTAGAAACACATGTGACAGCTTAATGCAGGTCTAAAGTAATGCTGAAAGCTCCTACAGGAGCTTTCAGCATTACTTTAGACCTGCATTAAGCTGTGAACTTTGATATTATAAATCGGACGAGTCGAACCTCTGTTATCTCGAACTAATTTGTATGGTCCCTTGAAATTCGAGATATCGAAGTTCAACTGTACAATTATATTAATCCTTTACTCCATTAATACGCTTTTGTATGTCTGTGCAAACACTATAGACCAAGATCAGATGACTTTTATAGGAGCCGTCTGATCAGAGTCTGCCCTGTTTTCATATGATATAATATAGATCTGGTTCTACAGTATCTGCCATAGTTACAACTTCCAGTGTCCATGTGCGTTTATTATAAATATTCTAATTAATATCCATGATCTCATTATTTCTTACATGAATAATTGTTGAGTAATGGGTTTTTAACCCTTAGCCTGCGAAAGCAAAAATTCTTGCTTCCACCTGCAGCATGTTTTTCTTACACAGGAGTAGTGTAATGGTTTCTCTGCTGAACAGTCATATAAGAAATAATGTAATCAAACCTATTTATTGGGTGAACTTTTACAAGGGCATATGTACACATGCTATTTTGTATTGGTAGACACTTTTGATTTACATCTATTATAATGACATAGCTCTTTACTAAAAAAGTACGCTTTTCTACGCCTTTGCAAACAAGGTAGACCTAGATCAGACGGTTCATGGCGTCTGATCCGGATTCAAACGGTTTGTATTTATCGTTTTCGATCTTACCTCGTGAATATCATACTTTTGACCACTCTGTAAAAGTCACTTTGTGAAACCATTGTGATAAATAGAGCATTTGCTCCTATAGGAGCAAATGCTCTATTTATCACAATGGTTTCATAAAGTGACTTTTGCAGAGGCATAGAAAGGTGCATATATGGAGGAAAGTGTTACTGTAGGGTGAAAGTCATGCAAAAAGCTAGAAATGAGTTTTCTGCCTAAAAAGAATATAAAATATTATTTTTCTTTAACAGTAAACCCTAGTTAACGGTTCCGCTGCCATTTTGATATTCTGATGAGTCGCCGAGTATCTTGGCGTCTGATCTGGATTCAAACGGTTTGTATACATGTAGGTAATCACAGATGCACAATTGGCAGCGATAGACCTAATCTAGAGCATTCCAATAAGTATCGTATTCGGTCTTGCCTCGTGAATATCATACTAGTACGAGCATTAGCATCTGAACATCATACAAGACAACCATTGATGCAAAGCATCAAAGGCGCGGATTACTGAATAGTGAATAATAATCAATTGCGTTTTATATATAAGATATTGTCAACAACATATCTGTATTACTCCTATGGCATTAGTAACACAACAAAATTCTTCCGTTTCACCACAAAGGATCCTTGAAACAGCAGACATTTCAGTCAGATGGTTCTAGTTATACAAAACCCTTCCAGTCTCACAATGGACACCTCATCCCTCATCTTCATATTCATGTAAGAAATAAAGACATCATGAATATTTATAAGCTGGTATTTTATAATCGCATATGCACACAGATATCCGATTTCTAATCTGACCATTTTCTCAAGTTCACAGCTTATTGCAGGTCTAAAGTTCGGACACTTTCACTTCCGTAAAGAATGTGTTCTTTATTGTTTTCTCGATTTATAGAATCAGACGTCACGATCTTACGCCAGGGTCTTTTTTAAGAAGCAGCAATTTCAGTCGGATTGCCATAGTAACCAACAAACGCTCTTCAGTTCCGTGCCCCTGGTCCTTTAGCCTTCAGGCTCCCGCCCAATTAGTACGAGCATGAAGCCATGAACATCAATAAACTGAATTTTTACAATGGCATTATGATGGAGGATTTTTGCCACATTAAGAACATTGTAGAATGTTACAACCATATCTTTACTATTTATTTTCAAACAGATCAAGCCCGGATCAAACGACTTACACAGGTCCCGTCTGATCTGGTTCTACTCTGTTTTCAAAGGCGTCGAATGTGTCTCTATAAAGAATGATAGGCTATTTTTATCCAACTTTTTCAATATATCTACCGAAAAGGAGCATTTACAAGAGAAAAGGAAACTTTTAGAATTGTGTAGTTTTGAAACCATTGTGATAAATAGAGCATTCGCTCATATGGAGCAAATGCTCTATTTATCACTTGGTTTCAAAGAGTGAATTTTACAGAGGCGTCCAAAGGCGTCAACATGAGGGAATGGGTTCAGCAGCTGAATGCAAGGTGAAAGATCCTCTGGAACTTTCTGTATTATTTTCAGTCTGCATTAACTCTTTTAAAGGCTTAACTTGGTATGGGTCTACTCTGTTTGCAACTTTTCCATGTCCAAAGACTTAAGTTGGTCTGAGTGTAAGTGGTTTGCAACTGTCACTGTCTTCCTTTTCCACATTCAAAGAGCCAATAACCTTGTGCCTGATTCTGCCGTGCATTCATTTCCCTTATTCACATGTTCACGTGATAGAATACTTTTTATCTATGCACTCTTGCACTCATGCATGATTTGTTAGTTGGCTTGTATAGGGATAGTGTTGTTATTTTAACCCTTTTTCTGCATATACATGTAAACGTGTGTTAACACATTTGCAAACAGAGTAGACACATACGGCCTATAGAAGCCGTCTGGTCAGGGTCTGCTCTGTTTGTTAATGGAATTTGTTAGATCCGTTTCTAAGTTTTTTGTGTTAAAGGCAGGTGACTGCTTAAAGCAATGTGAAAGTAAAACAGAAAGCTCCTATAGGAATGCTTTAAGCAGTCACTTGCCCTAGATACCAACTAGTTAACATAATTTAGTGTCCGTAATAGAGAGGTTTTACTGTATTTTGTCCATTAATATTCAATAGATATTGGACTTTGGTATAAACATAGAACAGGGAAAGGGTTAACCATTTTGCCGCCAGATCAATTTCGCCTGCTAATCAATTGCCTGCTTCAGATATCAAATCGGAACTGTCTTCTATGTATTTTTAATATCATGTTTAGCTTGTCTAACAGTTTGGATCCTAATGAAACGCCGAGTTACTCGGCGTCGCATCTGGATACAAACTGTTTGTAAATGTTATCACAGACTTAACATTATCTAAAATCTCGACGTCGAGAGCTACAGTAAAACCTCTCTATAACGGCCACTAAATTAAATCATGTAGTTTGTGTTAAAGGCAGGTGGCTGCTTAAAGCAAGGTGAAAGTAAAACAGAACGCTCCTATAGGAGCGTTCTGTTTTACTTTCAACTTGCTTTAAGCAGCTACCTGCCCTAAATAGCACATAATTAATACAATTAAGTGGCCGTTGTAGAGAGGTTTTACTGTAATTTCTGATGGAGGACGAATTTTTTTCTGTTCACGGAACACATCACATTGTTTCACGCACAGAAGAGTACTCGGGTAGAGTTACCGGCCTACCACAAGCGAGCTGGAAGTTGATCGTATGCTTAGAGTTACTCTATTATTTGCGATAGACTTTGCTCTTGTGAGTTGGACTGAGGCCATCCATGTATGTACCTCTAACCAGGTCTTATAGTCGGTATTTAATCCTTTCCCTGTTGAGTAATCATGCAAAAAATTATGACATCATGCATATTTATTGGCTGAACTTTTATAATGGCATTTATGTAAACCAAGAATTTTTTTATGTTTGTAGAAGCTGTAGAGTCATAAGCAGACAGAGAAAACCCTGATCAGACGGCTCCTACAGGGGTCGTCTGTTTAAATTGGGTCTGCCCTGTTCGCAAATGCATGAAAAGGCGTTTCCTATGGGGGGAAAGGGTTAACCCTTTACCCGATAGAGATGCATTTTAACGCCTTTGCAAACAGGGTAGATACAGACCAGAGCCGCAGCCGTCTGGTCCGTGTCTGCTCTTTACCTTGGAATTTATATTTGATCGGATTCTTTAATTTGCAAATATTAGTTTAATCATTTCTCATATCTTAATAGTTAATCCTTTTTTTCATATATGAACGCAGTTTCATGCATTTGCAAACAGAGTAGGCCCCCTAGATCTAGAATCTAACCCATATCAGATGGTTCATTTTGGAGCACCGTCTGATCAGGGGCCGCTGACTCTACTCTATTTGCTTATGACATTATATAGATCTGATTTTAACCCTTCTCTTGCTGAATTTTAAAATACATTTCTCCTTCTTTACCCATGCCCTGTTGTATAATTACATATATATTCACTGTGTAGGCCTACACGTATTTCGATGTGCAGTCACTGCTGTGGAGTGCACTGGTTGCACAATCAACTTGTAAATAGTGCAGACCCTGATGAGACAGCTCCTGCAGGAGCTGCATCATCTGGGTCTTCACTATTTGCAGGTAGGTATATTGACGCGAATAGAAAGCGAACAGTTAAGTCTTTGTCAGAGCAAAACATTCCTTTGTAACTTTTTCATTATGTAAAATCAGTTAGATCTAGATCTAATAAATATTCATGATGACATCATTTTTTACATGAGTATTGAACAAGTATTGTTAAGTGCATGAGTAATTACTGTCAACGCTCTCTTGCACTGTAATGATCTTATGAACAGAGTCACCTGAAGCGTTATCATTATTTGCTAAACACTCGGCTGTTGAGAATTTATCCGAGATGAAGTCCTTGGAAGGGACGTCTTCTTCATACACAGGCGGAGATCCATGCGACTTGACGTCATATAGGTGTACGCCGACGTCATTTGATGACGTCGGAATTCTTGAATGTGTTTGAGTTGAATGACTGCTGCCAATCTGTTTAATTTCGTCGTATCCGTTGAGCCAATATGTCCGCATGTTCCCCTTCCCCTAGAATAAAAACAGGTAAGACAGAGTTCCAGATTAATAGAATCAAGTATGGGTTTTGTTAAAGACGGGGGTTTCTATACCCGAGGTTGGTCTGTTCCAGTCGGAAACGAGCTTTAGCGAGTTTCCGACAGGAACAGACCAACCTCGGGTATAGAAACCCCCGGCTTTAAACAAAACCCATGCTTGATTATTTTTCTCGATGAAATACGCCCTAAAACCAAGTAAATTAACGGATTTTGTGAAGTACTACTTACATACGACTTCCATATCTAATAGCAACAAACTGCAGCATAAAAGCTTGACACCAAATGGCGTCATTTGTTATGACAACCACAAACGTTACGTTTTGGCGTAAAATATAAATGACTGAGTGACTACAATACAACGTATTCTGTTAATTAAATAGGCTTTTTAAAATGTTCATATGATAAATAGAATGTCATATTCTAGCTAATTACTATAATATTAATTTTAATTTATAAGGTATAGAAATGTTGGTATAATTCCATAAGAGTTACTTCCCTTTTATTAATTTCGCCTAATCGCGCGTATGAATACACTAGACAAGGGGTGTTCCAGATAAGGATTTCTAGGACTGCTATTTTTAGTAACTCAGCTTATCTAGCATGTCTGAGAAGCAAGAAAAGATGCGTAAATTTAAATATTTTCAAGAATAGCTCCATTACTTCTCCGCCACATCCTATGCTGTTACCCATCTAAACCGGAATTCTTGTAAAGAATAGTTTCAATTATTTTAGGCAGGTGGATGCTTAATGCAGGGTGAAAGTCATACAGAGAGCTTATAGATGAGCTTTCTGTGTGGCTTTCACCCTTCATTGAGCTTCCACCTGTCTCCAAGACCGATATTGATACTATATTGAATGTCCGGTTTAGAGGGGATTGTCTGTATTGTACCTTTATGTGTAGAATCCCTCTCTCAGTTATCAGGTATCCGCCTTTTTTCTCCAATAAACCGGCTGAAGATTCAGATACATGGATTTTTAAGGCTGCAACAAAAAAGCAACAGTCAAGTCATCTCTTTAATGTGGTATAAATAGAGATACCATGCAGACCAGGCGGTAAGACCCTTCCCTATACTATCGTTAATATTAATTATCTGATGTTTTATGATGGCACAATGCAAACTAAATATTTTTCATTGCGACAGAAAGTGCAGACTTATATTACATGCATATCAAGAGCAAACAGAGCAGACCCAGACCAGACGGCCCCTACTTGATGTACACTACTTATAAAGGTATAGAAAGGCGTTTTTATGGAATAAAGAGTCAGTTGTATACGTTAATTGTTTACTCATGTAAGATAATGTACTTAATACGAATAAGATGAGTTTTTATAATGACGCATGAACTCAGTAAATGTTGGCCATAGCAGAAGCTTTAGAACCATGCCCATAGTATTCATTAACCCTTTCCTCCATGACAGTTCATGTTAGAAATAATGGCGTCAAGAATGTTAACTACAGTTGAAATTTGATATCTCGAACTTCAAGGGACTATTTAAATTAGTTCGAGATAACGGAAGTTCGAGCTATCCCATTTCTGATTTGGACAATTTCTCAATTTCACAGCTTAATGCAGGTCTACAGTAATGCTGAAAGGTCCTGTAGGAGCTTTAAGCATTACTGTAGATCTGCGTTAAGCTGTGAAATGTGTTTCTAGATATGCGTAGTGATACATTTTAGAGCAATTCTGTATTGTAAGATTTTGGAAGGACCGAACCTTAAGTTCGAGTTATCCCGAAGTTCGAGTTATCCGAGTTCAAGATATCGAAGTTCAACTGAAGATTTATTTGTTATAATAGCACATGGCCACATGAATGTTTGACTGTGACAGAAACTGTACACTCATATCTAAATCAAATCAAAATAAAATAGAGCAGACCCTGATCAGACGGCTCCTACAGTAACCGTCTGATCTGGGTCTACTCTGTTTGCAAATACGTGAAAAGGCGTATTTTATGGAGAAAAGGGTTAAGGTAGAGTACACCCTGATCAGACAACTCCTACGGGAGCCGGCTGATCTTGGTCTACTATGTTAGCAAGGTGTTTGCACGCAAGCTTTAAGATTTTTATACCAATCAGTCATCGTAGCTACATGTATCTGTTTCAAAATGAAAATGGCCAAGGCTAAAGTTGAAGTTACAAATCAGGAAAAGGTTAATTTCTCTTAAATGCTTTCTTGATTTATATGTTAATGATAGTTGTGCATGTCTATTGATGATGGCCCACCCGATATCAAACATTATAATTACTGTAAAAAATATTCAAAATGTGTCTGACGTTCTTAACCTTTACATTGCGGGACATGTGTCACTAAAGTCCTTAGCAAACGATGTAAACCCGGATTTCTACACTTTTCTTTAGGAAAAAAAACCCCTAAATATTCACACGTACATGTAAGCATGATCTGTTTGAATTTTGGAATAGTCCATTTGAAAATTCAGCGTTGCAATGATTACTGCAAATCAAGCCAATGAACGTGGCACGACAGTCACATAATGTTAACAAAACAACGACAATAACAGTTTCAAACCATTAGCCTTGCCTTTTTAATCCCTTATCATGCCAGGAACGACGTGCAGTAAAACCTCTCTATAACGACCACTAAATTGTGTTAATTAGTTGGCGTTTAGGGCAGGTAGTTGCTTAAAGCAAGGTGAAAGTAAAACAGAATGCTCCTATAGGAGCGTTCTGTTTTACTTTCACCTTGCTTTAAGCAGCCACCTGCCTTTAGCACAAAACACTTGATGTAATTTAGTGGTCGTTATAGAGAGGTTTTACTGTATTTGCAAACACCTTGGATCCAGATGAGACACCGAGTAACTCGGCATCTCATCGGGATACAAGCTGTTTGACACTTGATCGAGTTTTACAAACGCTTGTACATGTACGTACCAGAAGTGAATAAACACGCAACAAATCAGAGTTTTGGAAGACATATTTGTTTTCAGCATGATTAGAGTTCTTGGACATCAAATGAACGTGCATATCGTGATATTATGAATAAACCCTTATCTTGCTGAAAATTCATGTCTGCCAAAACTCCGATTTGTTTTATTTTTTATTACTTACTTCTGATTCATACAAGCGTTTGAGAAACTGTTGACCGAGTGTCAAACAGCTTGGATCCAGATGAGACGTTGAGTTACTCGCCGTCTCATCTGGATCCAAACTGTTTGCACATGCGAGTCATGTCGCGAATGAATGAATGAATAAAAGACTTTATTTAACGAGGGTGGCTAAATTAGTCATAATGAGTTTTGAACATGTAACAGGACCAAATAACAAAAATACCCAAAGTTCAAATAGAGAAAATTATGTAATTGCTAACACTAAACACAGGAAAATTGTGTCTTGCACATGTACTATTCGTGTTTAGTATGTATGGCAAGTATCAATTTAATAAGTTTCAAAATTAAGGAGGAGTTTGTGACACAAACTCCCCATGTTTCATGCAAAAACGACAAAATTATTCAAAGTTCAGGGGGAGATCATTCTACAATGGCTAACCGTAAACACATGAAAATTGTGTCTTGCGCATCTGCTATTTGTGACTATTACGTAATCCAAATATAAATTCAGTAACTTTAAAACTGAAGGAGAAGTTTGCAACACCAACTCCCCATATTACAAGCCAAAACAAGTATCAAGTGAATCAGGTTGAAAGTGAAGGAGGAGTTCAAAGTACAAGATTTTGCCTGCCAATTTCAAGATCAATTTCAAGGCCAAAGGTCAAGGTCAAGGTCACAGAGACCTGAAATTTGTGTCTTGCACATCTACTACACCTGAGTAACATTTATGCCAAGTATCAAGAGAATCAGGTTGAAACTGAAGGAGGAGTTGAAAGTAAAAGATTTTGCGAACAGACCGACCGACGACCGACCGACCGACCCACTAACCGACAGGCTGATTCCAGTATACCCCCTCAAACTCTGTGGGGTATAAAAAGCATTTCATACAAAATACAAAACAGTAAAAACACAGATATATATACGCACAAGAAATCAAACTCATTGCTCGCTAAGTAATGTTGGGTCTGTATAATTAAAAATCGTTGTCTGCTTCAATTTGTAGATATATTATTCAAGGACACGCATTTGGATCCTTATAAAACGTCGAGTAACTTGGCGTCTTATCTGGATCCAATCTGTTATCATAGTTTTGATTTGCCACTAGCATCCAAATAGTAAGTATAAAGCTGGATCTAACTTAACTGTTGCACAAATGAAATGCATAAATGACATTTTGCGATTAACATTATAATGGTTAAGCTAAAGTAATATTGGTATATAAACAGGAAGAAATGTCTGACGTAGTCACCTACCGACGTATATCTCTGTCAACCCATCCCTTCATGAATATTCATCAACAAACAATGACGTCATGAGTGTTGATCAGAATTAGTGTTATAACGGCATATATGGACATAGGAAATGTTGGACGTGTCAGATACCATATTTACAATATTTCATAAGCAAACAGAGCAGACCCTGATCAGATGGCTCCTATAGGAGCCGTCTGATCTGGGTCTCCTCTGTTTGCAATTGCTTAGAAAGGCATGTTCCTGGATTAAAGGGTTATTATAGAAAATGGTTATATAATTTTATGCATTGTTTAAATATATGTACAACTTTCGTTTTGATAATGTCATTTTACAGAGATCAGTCTGGGTTTCTTCCTACTAATTCTACAAGTATTCAGATTGTTGGCATACATCATCAGATTATTCAGGCATCTGACAACAGACACACTTCTTGTACGGTACCCCGTTATATTTCAAAAGCATTTGATACAATAATGGCATGCGGGTCTTTTGTATAAATCTTCTTCACGCATTGGCACACAGAATATACATAGATAAGACATGTCCTATAGGAGCTGTCTGATCCGGACCTGCTCTGTTTGCTTGTAGAATGAGATCTGATTATACAGTTTTCAGCCATGGCCAAACATTCTTGTGTCTATAAGCCTTTGTCTGTATTAATCTGGCTAATGTGTATGATGTTGTAACTTGTTACTGTTGCTTACCCGATTATTCATCTGGGATTGAGTTATATTGATCGGAATCGAACCTGTAGATAATGAATGCAGGTTTCACTCAAGGACTCTATCTCGTACACTGAGCTACAGATAAAAGTGCGTACCGAAATGCTAAAGCATCATTTCTCCACCAAACCCTTTGATGTGGACACTCTTTAGAATTGTCTCTTCTAGACGATTTTAAAGAGTTGTCACAGTATAGGGTTTGGTGGAGAAGTAAAGGAGCTATTCTTAAAATGCTCAAATCTACTTCGAGGGCTTGGTGCAAAACAATTGTAACTCCTTCACAAATTGCATAGTGATATGATTTTTTTAACAATTCTATATCGTAAATTTTGAAAGAACCGAAATTTTAGTTCGAGTTATCCCGAATTCGAGGTATCCGAGTATATGAAATAATGCAATCATCAATTATAATTAGAATATGTTTTACACAGGAATGTTTGGCCATGGCAGGAGTTGTAAAATCACATCTATATTATTTCATAAGCAAACAGAGCAGACCCTGATCAGATGGCTCCTCCAGGAGCCGTCTGGTCTAAGTCTACACTGTTTGTAAAAACGTAGAAAGGCGTATTTATGGAGTAAAGGGTTAAACCTTCCAAACTTTTTCATGCTTTTGAAAAAAGAGAAGACCTGTTACTGGAGGTGACGTCTGATCAGGGTCTGCTCTGTTTGCTTATGGAATTATTTAGATCCGATTTTACAGCTTGTTAGCCTTTTGCTTGTGTTTTGTTGCCGTTTGTTTGCTCACGGTTTTGGTTTGGTTTGATTTCTTTTTTTGTTTGTGTTGTTGAGGTTAAGTTTTGGTGTTTTAATTCAGTGTTGGGTAATTAGGGAGGTTGGTATGTGTTTGCTTATATTGGTTAAGAGTTGGCCTTAATGCACTGGAAATACGGTAGACTTGATCATGAAGCTGGTCCAGTTAGGCCACTGAGATATTACCATGCAGTGGGTCCCCTGGGGTTTGCAATGCATGCTTTAACACTTTACTACATGAATATTCGTGTGTCATAATGATAATAATGGTATCATGAATATTAATGCATAGGATTCTTATAATGACATTACAAACAGGTATTTTGGTCATTGCAGAAACTTTAGAATCAGTTCTATATTGTATCATAAGCAAACAGAGCAGACCCTGATCAGACGGCTCATACAGAAGACGTCTGGTCTAAGTCAACTCTGTTTGCAAAGGCACAGAAAGTCGTATACAACGTATATTGTTTTGCATTTGTGCACACTGCATACCATGTTAGGATGTAAAACAAAAAAGATGTACATGAATGTTTCACTCCATGCATGTTAAGCATTTTTCATTTGCAACAATTGTCGTCTGCTTCAATATTAAAAATAAAATACATTTCTTTCATTCTTTTGCAAAATATGGTATAAGCATCAAACAGTTTGGATCCTGATGAGACGCAGCATCATGTGGTGTCTCATGTGGATCCAGACTGTTTGCATAGGTAGTCACGGTTTCGCCACAAGTATGCAAAGAGTTAATCAGACCATTTCTTTTTAACTCTTTTGTCGTTTGCAATAATAATTTCATATTCGATATAATTCTAAACAAAATAATAAAGGTATATTAGTTAAACATTTGTTTTTAAAAACCTGTATGTTTGGGCTAAAATAATACCGAAAACAGTGAAGTCCCAGGTCAGATGCCGCCTTGAAAAGGCGGCATCTGACCTGGAACTGCACTGTTTTCAGTGGTGCCAACAGACGACATTGGCACCGAAAGAGTTAATAATTTACATCACATTAAAACGTCATTTCACATCTTTGCAAACAGGGTAGACCTAGATGAGACAGCACCCATAGGAGCCGTCTGTTCAGAGTCTGCTCTGTTTGCCTATGAAATAATATAGATATCTTTGGACAGTTTCTTACAGGATACGTCGGATCCGGGCGTAGAAAGACGTATCTATGGACTAGATGGGTAGCCTACTCCCTCATAGGACCCAACGAGTTTTAATAAATCTGCCGAAAGGAGCATTTACTAGCAACAAGAGAAGTTTAGAATTGTGTACTTTTGAAACCATTGCGATAATAGAGCATTTGTTCCATAGGACCAAATGCTCTATTTATCAAAATGGTTTCAAAAAGTGATTTTTACAGAGGCATCAAAATGCGTCAATGTGAGGTAATGTGTTAAAAAATGCGACATGCAAAGAGTTTATTTGAATGCTTACGTAAGCCAGATGATTCCATTCTGGATGCGGTATTCACCGTGTCCCCAAAGATACAATATCGTGGCATCTTTATACCAACAACTCCTGCAACACACGGGCCTGCAAAATACAGCACTGAATAACCCTTATGGTGCCAGTATTGTCGTCTGCTGGACACATTTTCGTCTGCTTCATTTTTTTTAGAGTGGGCGTTTCTTGAATGCTTTCATATAAAGGCGAACAGTATATCGAACAGTTTGGATCCTGATGAGACGCCGAGTGACTCGGCGTCTCATCTGGATCCAAACTGTTTTCAATATGATATCACAGATCCGTCTTCATTACGCTGATTAGCAAATGAACACTAAACACATCTGTAAGTTAGTTAAACAATTTCCATGATGAGTATTCTAAAAGGGTTTATAATAACTTAATTGTCTTATCAAAATATTACAAGTGGGAAAAGAATTAGCGAACAGCAGAGAGCAGGATTTGGGTTTTACAACTTCTGGGTCTGAGTTCATTATCAAGTATATGATTGGTCAGATTTTGAGCAAGCTCAAATTCTGACCAATCATATGCTTGACAATGATCCCAGACTCAAACAAAACGCTTTACAACCTCGGTGTGTGTGTGTGGGGGGGGGGGGGTTGTAACAAATAGGCAAATATATAATATATAAACTATGTCTTCTATGTTTGCAAAGGCGGCACTATCAGAGAAGATACTTTATATATAAAAAAATATTGCTTAATCTTATTTAAATACAGACACGGGATTCAACTTAGTGTTGGAAATAGGCGGACTTATTTGAGATTGAGTAAAGGACAAATATGGCGTTGTAGGTTTACAATCAATGTACATCAAGACACTTCTCTGTTAACCCTTTCCCTCATATAAACGTGTTTTCACGCATTTGCAAACAGAGTAGACCCAGATCAGACGGCTCCTAGAGGAGCCGTCTGATCAGGGTCTGCTCTGTTTGCTTATAGACTTTGATAGATCTGTTTCTTTACTTTCTAAAGTGGCTCCAGTGTTTTACCTTCCAAATTTCATTATAACTATTTTGCCATAAATATTCAATAGGTATTAAAATTTGAAATAAACATAGAACAGGGAAAGGGTTAAAACATGATATTTCATAAAGCCAAACTCTGTTTTAAATCTTAGATTACAGGAGCCGTCTGATCTGGGTCTACGTACAAAGGCTGTTGGTGTGAAGGAAGTGTTCGAAAGAAACGATAAAACGATGGAAAAAAGTTGGTACAACCTAAGCAGCTCTTGGTAGAACGTCTTTTGAATGGTGTACTTGTTGTTCTATGGACATTGGTTATATAACAAGAGGGGTATTTTACATATATGTACACTGTGTCCCTTCTAGTCGAACGAACATGTTTACCCTCGTAACAAGAATGTCAGATATTCTATTATTTTCACAATTATGTACAGTTTAACCTCTCTATAACGGACACTAAATTACATCAAATATTTTGTGTTAAAGACAGGTGGGTGCTTAAAGCAAGGTGAACGTAAAACAGAACGCTCCTTTTGGAGCGTTCTGTTTTACTTTCGCCTTGCTTTAAGCAACCACCTGCCCAAAATACCAACTAATTAACACAATTTAGTGGTCGTTATAGAGAGGTTTTATTTTATTATGTAATGTTGCATGTGTACATCTAACATATGCTACGTAAATAAATAGCATCACACATGTATACATTTGATTTAGGTAAGTATGAGTCAGAAAACATTTCCATATGCATAGTTCATTTTAACTATTTGCTTCACACCTTTTCAAGAAGAGTACAACCAGGTCAGATGCATCCTGTAGGAGACGCCTGATCAGGGTCCGCTCTCTTTGGTATGAAGTACCAGACTTACTCGGCGTCTCATCTGGATCCAAGCTGTTTGCAAATGCGAGTCAGGTCGCAAAATAAGGTTTAGTCAGTGATGAATTTGTGTCAAATGACTGGCAGTATATTATTTCTTGAAAAAGGTACCATTGATACCTACATATGAACGTGCGAAAGCGCTTACCATTTACCGGACAAATACACATGTTGACGCTTTACAAATAGAGAAGGCCATATCAGACGGCTATAACGTCTAAAACGTTTAAAAACAAATACTTACTGTTTTGCATGTGATTAATCCTTTTTCAGTTTACTGGAATCCTATATTCTTTAACATGTATTGAAACTTTTTTACCTGTGTTGAAATCTATTTTACATGCAGAGAGTCAAGTGTTTACCTGTGTCGAATCCTATTTTTACATGTGTTGAATCCTATTTCACATGCATCTAATCCAGTTTTAACCGCGTTCAATCCTAGTTTTACCTGTGTTGAACCCTATTCTTAGGCGAAGGTGTTCGTTCTCCAAATGCGGCACTGACATCATCTGAATAGTCTGCAGCAGATCCAGTGACAGGTTGGCTATCTCCTCAACGTGTCTGTCACTATTTCTGTTTGGTAACCCTGAGGCGACCATATAGCCATCTCCTGAAATATAAGGATGTTTGTTGAAACTCATGACAAGATAGCTATACACAATGTAGTAACGTTAAATCTCGCAGCGACACTAAATGTCGCACTTGACGTAATATGTCGCAAGGCTGACGATAAATGTCAGAACCAACGCTAAATGTCACAAAACCTACTAACGTTATATGTCGCAACATAAACGCTAAATGTCACACTCCTTTATGAGTACTATTTCGTAGTATTATCCTAGTTTAAGCTCCTAATTATCCCGGAACAGTGATCCAGGGTTTATCAGTATGAACCGGGTAAGACCGCAAAGGCCCAGTCTTACTGGGCCGGTTTGAGATGCCGGTGTAACCCGGCGTATAACCGTAACGTTTATAATAACCCATGTATACCTCCTGTATGAGCTGTCTGATCGGGATCTGCACTGTTTGTTTATGATATAACATACATATAGTTCTATTATTACCAGTCAGAGTAAATCCTTGGAATTTGATTGGTCAGTTTGCCAAAAACTGCCGGGGTGTACAGGACCGTATTCGGCGGCTGGAGAATACAGAATTAAAATTTGACGCGTGACGTTATTCGTTTTGTTTTTGTTTTTAGCGTCGATTCGAAACTTCATATCGTCCATACTCTATTAATTCTGGACGGATTACGACCAAATAATCGATAATAAACGTAAAAAACTGTTCCTCATATGTTCCTCAATTTGACACTATCAACGTCTCAGTACAACGTGTAATCGTTTAAACTCAAATGTTTACAAGCGAAGTTTGAATTATTCTTTCGGAATTGCTCTGAGACGACCTCGTATTTGCTCTGTGATGACGTCATGTTTTCCTTGTCATTTCGTCATAGAATTAGAAATATAATGTCAGCAAAAATAACAGTTGTTCGTTTCTAAATTAGGTAAATCGGATCTCTGACTGGTAATAAATTCGTTACACGGTAATTTGGCAGGGTGTACGGGCTGGTATGATCGGGTTAGATCCTGTATTTCCTTCGGAAATACAGGATATAACCCGGTCATACTAGCCCGTACACCCTTCCAAATTTCCGTGTAACGAATTTATTACCAGGGTTCAGCATACCAATTTATTGGCAGGGTGTACGGGCTGGTATGATCGGGTTAGATCCTGTATTTCCTTCGGAAATACAGGATATAACCCGGTCATACTAGCCCGTACACCCTTCCAAATTTCCGTGTAACTAATATTGTTTTGCCATGATAAAAACGTGTGTCAATGTATATACTATTATAACAATCAATATGATATTCATAATGTCATTGTTTCTTATATTGATATTTATGGAGTAAAGAGTTAGATAGACGGTAACCAATTTAGCACTCGTGTTTAACTCTTTCAACTCTGATATAACAGAGTAGAATAGTTTATCACAGTTTAAAATGTCCAAAATATTCCGTATGAAAGGGTATAATGTGTTAGAGGAGCTTGAATGACAATATTGCAAACTCTGATGAGAGGGCTCTCCAATCTGGGTCTATATTGTTGCAATTTGCGGTCCATTCGTTTCTCGCAATCAAAGGGTTAAACTTCGAGCTGTTTCAATATTTAATTTCTTCCAATTCGTTTTAAATGTCTGAGAAACTACAAACCGGATGAAAAGGGGCAGAAAACGTTTTTATCATACCTCGAAATATTGGATACGGGTTAAAAGTACATGTATGAGTCATGCAGGAAACACCGCATACAAAACATACAACCGCCCGAACAGCACCACGTCAAAAACAATAAATGTGCATGCATATAAAGTATACAAAGACATAAAAAACAAACACTATGGGAGGATGGACGTACCGTCTTGGAACGGTCAGTGACAAATGTCACTGGGGGTTTAAACCGGTTATGGGGCGCCCAACCTCACACTTATTCCATCCCCACCCTAACAGTGTGAATAAACGCATCTCCTCTCCGACTAATCTTCAAACCGTGATGGCAAAAACAGTGGTAAAGTGCATGTAAAACGAAAACATATTAAAGTGAAACAAACTGTAGAGAAGTAATAAAGGCTACGAAAAAACGAGATAGTACAAGTATCCGACGTCCTCCTTCCGTTTCCGGATTTAAGAGGTCGCCTTCATAGAGTACTAAACTTTTCTTGTCGGCGTACGAGATGCAAAGCGGGCAGCTTGATTGCCAACTGTAAAAGGGTTGACAACCAGACATGCAGTATGTTGTAGTACCATACGATCATTGGGCTGCGAAAGCAGCCCAATCTCATACGGCTTTGAATTTTGACCATGCGTTTCTGCGGTCCTGTGTTTCTATAAAAACCAATCTTTTTAATAACTATGGTTTACTGTTAGACAAGTTTTTATTTATATATATTCATTTATTTTATTTATTTTGATTCATATATTTTTCTCAGCATATTTTTGTCGAGGTTATTTCTTTCTTTTATGCCATGATCCAGTTTCAGTTAAAATGATAGTGAATTAGGTATAACAGATTAAAATCACATTCCCAGTCATAGCTGTCAGCGTGGTATAAGGATTATAACGATGGACTAGGAAATGTGAGGTCGTGGGTTCGATCTTCGGTGGAAGCTTAATTATTTTTTTTCTCTCATATTTTTGTAGCACCCTTAGTATACGTGCTTTTGGTTTAAAACCATTCTGTACATAAAAATATAAGTCTTTTGTTTGCATTTTGGCTTTGTTAAAGTTATTTAGCTGAGACCTTTTACTCGTGGTTTTGATGACCGTTTTGCATATTTCACCATTGTGCATGAATTTGCTTCAATTTAAATGTATATATACTAACCTGTTCTTAATTTAGGGACAATATAAGTGAAAAAGTTAATGGGTATTGAGTCGACCTATTCGAATAAGTTCATGTAGACTGTAAGTACATGTATGGGAGTTTGTATGCCTTGTGAACATCACTTAATGTGATAATGGTCTCTACGTCAGTGTGTTTCAGCAAATGAATATGATTAACTTGTGACGTAATGTGTATTATTGGTGTCATACACAGGTATTATGCATCGAGGCTCATTAAAACATTCCCCCGTTTCTGCTATTAATTTATACATTACACTCATGTTTTCCCAATGTATCTATTAAAAGTACTAAACAATATTGCTCCCTCTTTTTCTTCTATCCTGCTTAAATACATGTTACGCAGCCATTTTACGCTTGCGTAAAACCTTGCTTGTATCCCTTTTTAATGACTGTTTAACGTATTTAGTTAACAAAGTGAGAAAATGGGTATGTCCAATTATTTTACGAAGTTTGTAAATCACATCATAAAATTCAGGATGTGAAATACCGTGTCGCAGGAGCGCCTTAAGGTTACATTTGTACTTGGCAATAAGTGAGAGATTTCAATAATAAAATTTAGAGAATGTTTTTCTTAGTTTATGGTATCTAAATCGTTGCTTAAGCAGCTTTTCAGTTAAAATAAGATTTCGACTGTTAAAATCGTCAACAGAAGAACAAGCTCTAGCGAAACGAATTAGTTGAGATATATAAACCTCGTAAGATTGGGCACGGGAACATCTCCACCAAGATGAGGATAATTCACAATATCAAACTCAAAATCGCCTCTTCTTGTCATAAATTCTGAAGAGAGGTGATCCCCCGAAAGCAAAAATTGCAACACAAAAGGAGAAAATTGCAGACTCTGTTTTAATGAGTCTGTTCATGAGCAGTAATTGAAAGTGCAACACTGCTCACGCCCCCTAGCACCGGCTTAAGCGGTATTCAATTTTACGAACCAAAAGTACTGAAATTCATGATCTCGAAGGATCAGAAAGTATAACAACACTGAGAATGAAGTACGGGGCGACGTTTTACGGCCGCCACACAGGCACTTAACACCTGCTGTTATGAAAATTATAAATTCTGACGAGAGGTGATCCCCCATGATAAAGTTTAGAAGAAAACATTGCATTGTCAATTTTAAGGTCTAGATCCAGAAAAGCCGCATAAGTGTCGGAAGGGTTAGCTTTATTCATGTTTAGTTCTTTTAGGTAAACGGTAGGAATCAAAACATCAAAGAAAGGGTTATCTAAGTTGAAAATATCATCCAAATATCGAGTAAGTATCATTGAAGACTTTTATGACATCTTCAGGTGAGTGTGGGTTCAAACTCAACATGAACTCTCTAACTCATAGTAGTACAAAAATAAATCGGCGACCAGTGGTGCACAATTCGTACCCATAGGAATACTAATCACCTGACGGTATGTAGCCTTCCCATAACGTACGGATATGTTATCCAGAAGAAAGGTTAGTGATTCGCAAACTTCTGAGCAATACCAATTGGTGTAATATTCCATTGGTTCGTCAGTAAAGAAAGCCTTTTCAGCATTACTGCCAGAAATTATGTTTTTTTCTCGGGCAAATATTTTCTTGATTTAGTTAGTAAGTTTATCTTTAATTAGATCATGAACAAGGCTTGTGTACAAAGTAGAAAAATCGTATGTGCTAGCAGTGGAAGCAAGAAGCATTTTGTTCTGTTCAAAGTGCGTTTAAGACTTATGAAGTGTTTTAATAGACTAGAAGAGATGTATTCCAGATTTTTCATAAGTCTTATCACAACGTATGCATTTTACATGTTCTTTTATCTTAGTTCAACAAGAAGTCAAAAGTATAGACAATTTAGTAGTTGTACATGAACTAGAATTTGCGATGAAACGCGCTTTATATGGTTTTATGTAGTTTTGGTAACCAATACATTGTAGTAAGTTTATGTTGTGTAATTTTAATATCTGCTCTAAGTTGTTCACACTTTTTGACATGGTCTGAAACGACATTCTTTTCGCCAGTATTAACTGAAATGTATAACTGGTTTTAATAATTCCCTGCTTAAAGACGTCGATATAATGTAATCGTCAAATAATAATGACATTATTCGATGCATTATCACCAGGAACAAAAACGTATTTTGAATAAAAATCCTATAGACCCTTTTTAAGATGTCTAAAAGAAATTCTAGGTTTAGGTGGAATAAGGTGTTCACTTGAGCTATAAAATGAAATGCGTTTGTCAATTATATAAAACATAATTAGTGTGGGTTTTTTTTCAATTTGAAAGAGCATTAGACACAGCATGTTCTCTACGACACCATTTAATACTAAAATTTTGCAAAGCTTCTGCAATCTGACCTCGACAAGAGTTAAAATATATCAAGGATGGTATTCTATATGTTGGACCTTTATCAAGAAGAGATCGTGAACGTTTAATTATCTCGAAGTTACCAGTAATCACATGACCAGCCGGAGAATAGCAAAACTTTGAGATGACACAATTTCAATTATCAGGAATATTATCATTAATATTAACGTCGGCAACAATCTTATTATAGTTGCAAATTGTATTTCTGATGGATTTGTTATATTTGCAGCGAATAATCGGTGGTTCTGTGTTTTTAAAGTATTTAGGAATAGTATGAATTACATTTTTGTCTCAGAATATACACTGGAGGTCAATAAAATCAATACCTTTATTAATTAAGGGAAATTTCAAAAAGAATCTTTGGTGTTCAGATAATTTGTCAATGTGTATAATTTTAGAGGAGATGTTGTTTGAAATAATATGTTGACGATGGACGACGCATGACACACGACGCACGGTGGACGACGCCGGACGACGGACACAGGGCCATCCAAATAGCTCACATTGACAGGTGCGCTAAAATGCAGCTTCTTTCATGAATATTTCTCAGGTAAAGGGTAAATACTTAATCGAATACGAAAAGGTCACGCGTAACACCTTTTAGTACCAATTATCTCATTAGTTCGTCTATGTTAAAGAATTACCAGTCCAGATGATCACAGAGATAGGAACAGGATAAAACCAGATCAAATGGATATCGAGTCATTAATTGGATCTTATATGGGTTTAACCCTTGTATCATACTCAGCGCTACCTGATTTGCATTTGCAAACTGCTTGGTTCCAGATGACACGCCGAAGAATTCGGCATCTCAACAGGATCCAAGCTGTTTGGCACTCGGTCAACAGTTTCTTAAAAGCTTCAACATATCGGGTGAAATAAAAGTAAACATCGTAACAGGTTAGGGGTTTAGAAGATTCTTTGCTGACAGAGGTCCAGATAAGATGTGTAAATCAAAACATTTTCAAGAATAACTTCTTTATTTATCCACCAAACGCTATGTTGTGGCCACTCTTTAGAATCGTCTCGAAGAGACGATTCTAATGAGTGGTCGCAACATAGGGTTTGGTGAAGAAATGACGATTTTTGTATTTGAGTACGCACCTTTATCTGTTGCTCTGTTTTCGGTACTTAAAGAGTTAAGTGTTTTCTCTAAGGCAAAAAACATGTCTTGTTCCGTTTCATCACGCGTCAAGATGGTAACTGAGTAACAAAATACAGCGTAGGTGCAACTACCTAATGAGGGAAGCGGGCGTTTTCATGGCAACATGAATGGGAGACAACGCTACCAACATTGAATGTTTTAATTAATGCGTTACCTGATAGACACCTTTTGACACATTTGCAAAAAGTGTAGACCCATAACTTCTTCTCTCTGTTTGTTTAGGGGATAATATAGATCTGCATCCATGCTTATAAAACTTTTTAGTTGAGTCTGAGTTCGTTCTCAAGTTTTTGATCGGTCATATTTGAGTCTTTAGCCCAAATCTGACCAATCAAAAGCTTGAGAACAAACTCAGACTCAACTAAAAAGCTTTATAAGCATGGACCCCAAGTGTAGTTACAGCAATGACAAAACTGTACTGTGTTTACTATAAAGTGATCCGGATAAAGGGCGCAAATGTAAACCTTTTCAAGAATAGTTCATTTAGTTATCCACCAAACTCAACATTGTGACCACTCTTTATAATCGTTTCGAATGGACGATTCTAAAGAGTGGCCATAGTATATGGCTTGGTGGAGAAATGACGAATTTAGTATTTAGGTACGCACCTTTATCTGTAGCTCTGTTTATATGTTTATTATAAAAGAATAATGTACTGAATATTTATTAGATAAATCCCTTACAATGTAACCTCAAGAAAATTCATCTAAGAGATGATGTGTTATGAATATGTATGAACACAGATTTTAGTACCATCTTGACAAAAAACTGTAGAACCAGGTCTATAATAAAGCATGAGCAAACAAAGCAGAGCATCTTATCTAGGTCTACTCTGTTGCATGAAAAACGTCATTATCGGGGCATAGGTTTAAACAAACAGTCTTGAACCTTGAAGCTGGAAGGTTTAGCAACCTATAGGAGCAGTATGATCAGGGTATTCCCTGTTTTGCTTATTGTGATATATAAAATATAATTAACACATGGATGTCGGGGTGATAGAGGATATTGTCAACCCGAGAATTGGTATATTTATACGCGAAGCGTAGCCGAGGGGTAAATATGCCAGTTCAAGGGCTGACAATATCCTATGTCATCCCGACAGATATGTGTTAATTATTTTATTATACCGAAAAACTTTAGAAGTACAATATTAGTTAATTTTAAAATTAAAAGAAATAATCAATGAATATAATATTCTAAAAAGGGATTTAAGATAATATAGAAATACTGAAATAGCTCTTATCTAATATTGCCACCACTACGAGCCTTTGTCAAAGATAATCATGTCAAAATACACGTCACAGTTTTGGTACATGCATTCAGCCATAAATTCAAAGAGAATAATGTTGATCCAGCATCATGTAGCATTGAGTTGTTATTTCAAAAGTAATGACGTCATCAGATGACGTCATGTGCGCAACGACGTCATACATGCGTTAGCGTGCATGCATTCTCCCGAATGTAGTATATGCAATAAAATGCAATAAATGCGATATAATTATGTATGTTGGTGAGACTGAGAGAGAAATTCGGGAGAGAATGAACTAATATTTGAGTGATGTAAGACATGAGAGAGAATCGAATAAATAGACATTTTGGAGTCGGTGGTCATACAAATGTAGCAGTGATGTTAGATTTGTGGTTTTGAAACGGATATATTCACCTGGAAGCCGGTTCCATTCTGAGGGTGATATATCCTGATATATTCACCTTGAAGTTCATTCTGAGGGTGATATATCATAAGATCACATTTTAGGTCTATGGCAGTTTTGCATTGAATGATATATTGTGGTAAAATAAAACAGATTATACTGTGTCTGCCTGAGTTAAAATATCCTATGTACATATGCCATCATAAAAATCAGCTAATAAAAAACTCATGATGTCCTGTTTCCTTACATGGGTTAACTCCTCTCCTAGGCTATTTAGGCCCAACCTCTTTGAAAGATCTCGCTGCCTATTCCTATCGTCAGATTTTAGCATATACCACTTATTGCATGTTAACACTTTGCTTTGATGAATATTCATAAATAATAACAAGAAATAATTACATCATGAATATTAATTAGATGTTTTAACCCTTTCTCTGTTCAATATTCATGTTAGAAATAACCACATCTTGGATATTTATTAGCTCAATTTTTATGTAAACTTTTTAAGGAATTTGTTTTACTATGACAAAAGCTGTAAAGTCAGATCTATATTATGTCAACAGCAAACAGATCAGACACTGATCCGACGGCTGTTATGGGAACCGTCAGCTCTGGATCTACTCTGTTTGCAAATGCGCGAAAAGGCGTTTATGCGAGGTAAACGCGTAACAATGTCTTATGAACACACGAAGTTTTGGCCATGGCAGAAACTTTAGAGTTAGGTCTATATTATTCCATAAGTAAACAAACCTGACCCAGATCAGATGTTCCCTACAGGAGCTGTCTGATCTCGGTCTACTCTTTTCGCAAAGCGTTAAAAGGTGCATATATGAGGTAAGGTTTAATTTCTTTTTAATTTTTTCATATTCATCCAATGCTAATAACAATGCTGAGATACTAGACGTTTATCTTTATTAGAATATATTCATTTAATGATTACATCTAGCTGAGATACTACACGTGTATTGTTCATCAAGAAGCACCAGCTGAGATACTAAGGAATTTTTATTATAATTCTAATGTGAAAAGCTAGCTTATTATAGACCTAACGCCACACACAAGTTGAGGTACTACGTATTTTCTTATTATAGATCTAAAGTTAAAGACCAGCTGAGATACTACACATCTTTGGTGTTATTGATATTTCTTCTAAATCAATACATTAGTTAACCTTGAAACACAAAACTTGCGTACACAAACTGTTTGGATCCAGATCAGGTGCTGTATAACTCGGCGTCTCATCAGGATCCAAGCTGTTTGACACCTGATAGTAGTTTTTCAAAGGCATAAAACATGGTTGCAGATCAGTGCTTAAGAAGACATTATTTCTTACAGGAGGATAAGGGACAGAAATGATACAGCTTACCCAATCTCATTAGTACAGTAGCTACATCCACTCGAACGGAAATGAATTGCTCGCGCAGATAAAAATTAAATTAAATTTATCAAGTGATGCAAAGAAACAAGCAATCAAATCATCTTGATTTCATTAGCCCACTTTCTCTAGGAATGTCGAACATGATATTTTTTTCATACTAACCCTAACCCATTAACTCATACGCTATTTTTAGATCCAACCTCTTTGAATAAATCTACCGAAAAGGAATATTGACTAGAGTAAAGGGACATTTTAGATTTTTGTAGTTTGAAACCATTGTCATAAATAGAGCATTTGCTCCTATAGGAGCAAATGGTTTCACAAAGTGACTTTTACAGAGTCGTCAAAAGTCGTCAATATCAGGGAATGGGTTAACCCATTCCCTCATATTGACGCATTTTGACGCCACTTTAAAATTAACTTTTTGATACCATTGTGATAAATAGAGCATTTGCTCCATAGCTCCATACACAATTGTAAAAGTTTCTTTTCCTCTAGTAAATGCTCCTTTTCAGTAGATTTATTGAAAGAGGTTATGTCTAAAATTAGCCTGGGGATGAGTTAGGCGTGCTAAAGCGAACCGTTACTCTCCCTCATCCACCGTCAGTATCATGATGAAATCGAAATAATATGTTCGATCTAAATTCGATAGTAATTTGCTATAATCGGTTAATAACAAATTTTGTTTAACAGCATCAGTAACTTACGTATGCGTTTTTAATATGAATTTAAAAGTTCCAAGTCCCGTACCTGTATAATCATGATAATGCCACTAAGCCTCTACAAAAACCGTATGGTGTGACTATTCATTAAAATGGTCTTTTCGATGAAGGATCACAGTATGCCATTTTGTTGATTCGGTCAATCGGTAAAATAAGGAAATGAGACAAATAAATGCAAATTTCAAAGTAATAAATCACATATATAGAAATAGAGTTTAAGACAAAAAGTGAAGACCCTGATCAGACGCCGCCTTGAAAAGGCGGTGTCTGATTTGGGACTGCACCATTTGTCGTGGTGCATTTATGCGACATTGGCGGTGAAAGGGTTAAGCATTTTAAATAAATCCCATATCTTAAGCTCTGTTTAAAATAATAGATTATTATTCGATCACCAATCGGTTGCATAAAACCTAATAATCGATAAAAAAGTTGGTTCGATTCCCAAAAACTTAGAATCACATTCAGGGCTAAAGTTACAGCCCCTACAATAAACGCGTATTTTCAACTACATCATAAAAATGGTATTTGTTATGTTCATCGATTATTACGAAGATTTTCAATTTGAACGCCAATGTGATACAAAGTGAAACATTTTCTTCGATACTTACTAAAACGCGACCCGAATAAATACTAACACATAGGCGAATGAGATCGGGTCTTCGATACCAAGCGCGTGGAAATGTTGTCTTCTTCCGCGTTTATTCGACCGGTTTTCTTGTGATAGAAACAACACACTAATGTAATACATAGGCATTTTTAAAAAAACGTTTTAAGTAAAGGCTAACACTTTTACCCATTCCCTCATAGGCTATTTTTAGATACAACCTCTTCGAATAAATATACCGAAAAGGAACATTAACTAGAGAAAAGGAACATTCTAGAATGTTGTAGTTTGAAACCATTGTGATAAAAAGGGCAGTTGCTCCTACAGGATCAAATGCTCTATTTATCAAATGGTTTCAGAAAGTGACTTTTACAGAGTCGTCAAAAGTCGTCAATATGAGGGAATGGGTTAAGGATACATAATCTTTGAAGATAGGGATACATAATATTTAAGGATAACGATGCATAATATTTATCCTTAAAATATTAAGGGTAAGGATATATAATCTTTAAGGGTACATTATCTTTAAGGATATATAATCTGTACTTATTACTTACCAATAGTTTCTACCTTGTAAACATCAAAGAACTCCAGCCGCTTGTCGATGGTCATGTATAACTTGTTCAACATATTCACCACTTGCATCGGCGTGATTCGACTGTAGAACCCGAGATAAAATGCATAAATTAAAGAATTTTCAAATATAGCTCCTTTATACAGTTTGATTTCGATATATCGGATAACTCGAATTTGGTATAACTCGAAGTAAAAGTCCGGTCCTTCCAAATTTTACAATACCAAATTGTTCTAAAATGTATAAGAACGCGTATCTAGAAACACACGTGACGACTTAATGCAGATCGAATGTACTGCTGAAAGCACCAATATGAGCTTTAAACTTGAGAAATTCTCAAAATTATAAAACGGATGACTCGAACTTCTGTTATCTCCAAATTATTTGTATGATCCCTTGAAGTTCGAGTTATCAAAGTTCAATGGTATTTTCATCAGGCACTATTTTCTTCGACACTATTGTAGAGAGTAGTCACAGTATGGGCAGTGTTGGAGAAATGAAGATTTTAATATTGAGATACGCACATTTATCTAGTGCTCTGTGCAATAACTCATGGCTTCGTGAATATTCGTTAGCTTAACATTTTCAGCGCCAAATTTCTAATTGTCGTCCGCAATCCAATTTTGTTGATTCATTCGGTAAAATAAGGAAATATAATAGATCAATGCAAATTTCAAAGGAATACAGCACATATTTAGAAATAAAGTTTGAGAAAAAAGTGAAGTACCTGATCGCACGCCGCCTCGAAAACTCGGCGTCTGATCTGGGACTGCACTATTTGTCGTGGTGCATTTTTGCGACATTGGCGGTGAAAGGGTTAAATTTCATACTGGCCAATGAACAAGGGTATGTTTTGCAATTGACTATTTCAGATGCTGTTGACTCAGATTTATATGATCACATAAGCAAACAGGGGCCGTCTGATCTGGGTCTACTATGTTTGCAATGACATTAAAAGGTGTTTATATGAGGGAAAGGGTTAATAATAAACTGCACTTTCACATCTTTACCTGACGGAATATTCGTGTTAGAAATAACGACTTTATGAACATTAACCCGTTACCTCATAGGCTATTTTTAGATACAACCTCTTTGAATAAATCTACCGAAAAAGAGCATAAACTAGAGAAAAGGAAAATTTAAGAATTTTGTAGTTTGAAACCATTGTGATAAAAATAGCATTTGCTCATATGGGAGCGAATGCTCTGTTTGTCACAATGGTTTCACAAAGTGACTTTTACAGAGTCGTCAAAAGTGGACAATATGAGGGAATGGGTTAATTAGCTGTATACATATAACGTCATTGCGAACAAAGAATTTTTACATGACAGAACATGCGGAATCAGATTCATACCTATATTACTAAGTAAATGGACTCGACTTTGTGTAGAATTTGTCGTAAATACCAGCGATATTTCAAATATGACATTACTAACGATATTTCGGTGTATATATATCGCCATTAGTAATTTTGCATTTTAAACTCAATAATAACATAGTGTTCTTTATGAAATTGGAGGAAATCTAAAACAAACCATAAATAGGAAATCTAGTTTTAGCTTGGAAAAACACTTATACTAGAAAAGGACGTAATCAGATAATTAACATGAATATGTAAATGTAATAAGTTTCTAGTAGTTATAGTCGATTCTTTTTAAAATTATTTTCAAGAGAATCTCTATTTATCGCGTCACGTGAAATCCTCGTTACAATGGCTGACATACGTTAATACGTTTAAGGAATTTGTCCCACGTCGTTTCGACCATTAATTGTTATCGCTAGGTTACTTTTCTTTCGGTTATGTTTGTTTCCTAATTGTTTAAAAACATGTTCTTGAAAACTGTTTATTTGTAACTAAGACTAAGTGAAAACTTGTATCCCAAACAGGGAATTAAAAGTAGGCCCAGAGTCGTTTTAACACATTTTTATTATTTGCATAAGAGTTATTGTTTTACTTTGTTAGTTGTGTTATTGTTTAATAAAATGTTTCGAATAAATCACATGTTAGTTCTTCTCTATTCCTTAGGAGCCTATCGTGGCTTTTTTTCAAAAGGTTCAGGAAAGGGAAAACTTTTACCAAACGGGAATCGGAAATCCCCATGTTAGATTTTATTCACAAACGGGGTAGATAATGATCAGACTACTCCTACAGATGATTCGATATGGAGCTACCCTTTTTGAAGAGGAGCTTAATGAAATATACACATGTGTCATAAACATAATACATATACATGTACAGTGTTAAAAAACTAACAGTTTCCGTCCCATATTAAATAATTTATTTCGTGCTTGCACAGGTCTTTTTCTAGTATGCCATTATGAAAATGCAGCAAATAAATATCCATGACGTAATTATTTCTTTTTTCCTTACTATTCAACAGGGAGGTGATTCTTATTTTCTCAGTTTATAATTCCTCCGGAAGCAATCTGGTCTGAATCTACAGTGTTTGTAAATGCCAGTTAGCTCATTTCCGACATGCATAGAGTAAATTCGTTCGGATATTCTTCAAGGTGTATTCATTGGACATCCAGATCACAAGATACGTTTCGTGCCATTGAAACACCATCTGACACTTTTGCAACCAGAGGGAGCCGTCTGAGCTGGGCTTGCTCTGTTTTCAAAGGCGTATTTTTGGAGTAAAGGGTTAACTCTTTGCACGCTACGTAACTTTTCGTCTGCAACAATTGTCGTCTGCTTCAATTCTAAAAATAAACTTTCCCTCAATTTTTTTGCAAATATATGATTAAGATGACAAACAGTTTGGATCCTGATGAGACGCTGCATGATGCGGTGTCTCATCTGGATCCATACTATTTGCCGCTAGCATGCAAAGAGTTAACCCTTTCGGCGCCAAATTTCTAATTGTCGTCTGCAATCAAAGTTTGTTAAATCATTCAGTAAAATAGGGAAATGAGATAAATAAATGCAAATTTCAAAGGAATAAAGCACATATATAGAAATAGAGATTGAGAAAAATAGTGAAGTCCCTGATCAGACGCCGCCTTGAAAAGGCGGCGTCTGATCTGGGACTGCACTATTTGTCGTGGTGCATTTTTGCGACATTGGCGGTGAAAGGGTTAAAGGTCGCGTCGTATATAATGGGAAACAAATGTAAACTACATACCTTGAAATAGCAGTGAAGCCAACAACATCAGAAAACATTATTGTGGCGGATTGGAATGCTTCTGGTATTGCATGCCCTTGATTCATCAGTTTCCTAGCAACAGTTTTCGGCAACAACTGGTATAGCAAACCCTCCGTTCGTTTCCTTTCTTGCTCTAAATCTAGAGTTTTGGCCTTCAGTTCCAATGAAAATGCTTGGATCTTTCTTATGATGTTGCGTATCAAAATCACGACCACGGGTACCACAACGATGGCAATTACAAGCTCAAATACGCTGATTATCAATATTTCCTCCAACGCCTGGTTTTGGTGGTTGACCGTCTGGTAGAAGAAATACGCACAAGTGGTAACAATATTTTTTAACCCTGTGCAGAAAATGGACACGTTTTGACGCAGTTGCAAACAATACCGTCCAAGATCAGATAATTTATGTATGTCTTTCGTATTGAATTTATTAAATTACAGTAAAACTTCTCTATAACGGCCACTAAACTACATCAAGTATTTTGTGTTAAAGGCAGGTGGTTGGCTTGTTTAAAGCAAGGTGAAAGTAAAACAGAACTCTCCTATAGGAACGTTCTGTTTTACTTTCACCTTGCTTTAAGCAGCCACCTTCCCTATATACCAACTAATTAACACAATTTAGTGGCCGTTATAGAGAGGTTTTACTGTATATAGTTTTTTCCATTTACATTTACAGTGAAACCCCGCTAATGCTACCACTTAATAAACAGCGACTGGTGTCGTTTAAAGCAGGTGGTTGTTTAATGCAGCACAAAAGTTATGCAGAAAGCTCCTACAGGAGCTTTCTGCATAACTTTTGTACTGCATTAAGCAACCACCTGCCTCTGCCACCAAGAATTATGCCCCTTTTTGGTGGTCGCATTGACGGGGTTTTACTGTACCTGAAAGAGATGCTTGTCTGATAAGAGTCTGCTCTGTTTGATCTTAGATCTTATTCTACAGTATGATCTTAATACTGAATGGAATAGGCTATTATTTTCAGAGTAGACCCAATCAGACAGTCCTTTAACTCTTTCCTTCATACAAACGCATCTTCGCGCATTTGCAAACAGAGTAAACCAAGATCAGACGGCTCATATATTCTACAGTTCATGTGAACATATGCCATTTTGAAAAATCAGGTATATAAGGGTCTGCTTTGTTTGCTAATGTAATTTGAATGGCTACAATGTGCCACCTTCCATATTTCGTTATAACTAGTTTGTCCAAATTACCGAAATTTGGAATAAGCATAGAACAGGGAAAAGGTTAAACCTTTACCCCATGAATACTTACGTGAGGAATAATGTCATCATGAATATTAATTAGATTACTTTTCTATAACAGCACGTGAAAACAGAAAACGTTTGGTCATGGCAGAAACTTTAGAGCCATATCTATAGTTTTAATCCTTTGGGTGCTGTGTTTCAAAATAAATAGTCTATAATTGTGTAATGATATAACTGCAGAGTTCCAGATAACATCATGCGTAAATTAAAACATTTTCAAGAATAACTTCTTTATTTCTCGACGACAAAACCCTATCTTGTGACCACTCTTTAGGATCGTCTCTGAGAGACGATTCTAAAGAGTGGTCACAACAAAGGGATTGTCGGAGAAAGGACGAATTTAGTGTTTGAGTACACACCTTTATCTGTTGCTCTAATATAAATCAATTAATTCTAAAGGAGCATTTGCGAGAAGAACTTCAATTATAAACAGTGCAGACCCAGATCAGATTGATCCCATAGGGACCCCTTAATCTTGATCTACACTGTTTCCCGTAACTTCATGTGTGACTTAAGAACTTCGACTGAGGAGAACTGAATCAGAAACGACAGAATGTGTAGTACTTCAAATTGCATGGGTTTAACTCTTTCCTTCATATAAACATGTTTTCAGGCATCTACAAACAGATTAGACCCAGATCAGACTAATCAGGATCTGCTCTGTTTACTAATGGAATGTGATAGTTCTATTTCTTTAATTTCTAAAATGGCTGCAATGTTCCATCTCCCATATTTCATTTTAACTATTTTATCCATGACTATTCAGTAGGTATTGACATTTGGAATACACATAGAACAGGGAAAGGGTTAAATGTTAAATTGTTGTTTTTTCCTTATTGCATACACTTCTTATCCCTTCTCTTGCTGAATTTTAAAATACATTTCTCCTTCTGTACCCATGCCCTGTTGTATAATTACATATATCTTCACTGTGTACAAGTATTACACTGTGCAATCACTGCTGTGGAGTGCACTGGTTGCACAATCAACTTGTAAATAGTGCAGACCCTGATGAGACAGCTCCTGCAGGAGCCGTCTCATCTGGGTCTTCGCTATTTACAGGTAGGTATATTGACGAGAATAGCAAGCGAAGGGCTATCATGTAGAGTGTGTCCTACTTACCTGAATTATATTCAAGGCGAGTTTGTCTTGGACTATTTTCAGAACGTTTATGTAATCCGTCATGTTTTCAAACCATATATCTCCGGAATCCACCGACGTTCTATGTTCCGCATTGAGGGTAATGGTGTTTCTGAGCTGTTCCAAGTTCTGGTTTAGTGTCGAGTTAGTATACATGTTGTCTATTAGCTCATGTACTAAAGCAGAATATGTCATTGATTTGATTAAATAATCAGAACACAGAACGTTTGTCTCTATGTACCACAGTAGATCAGGAGGCTCAAATTTTCCTGTAAAAGAAACATTGATTGTTAGCAGATTTAAAATTATAATGATAATAATTATGATAATAATGATTAAAATAATATAATAATAATAATAAGATCTAATTGTAACGGGATCCGTTACAGAATGTTTCCCTAAACGAAACAGACACCAGGCTCCGAGGTCATAAATTTTTTTGCTTGAGTCTGAGATCATTCTCAAGCATCTGACCAATCAGATACTTGAGAATGATCTCAGACTCAGACTCAGAAGTTTTATAACCTCGGGTCCGGGTATTGATGAACAAAATATCTAAATATTCACCACAGGCCTTCACCAGATTACCATGACAAACAACTTTTGAAACACCTGCCATTTAAATTCGGAGTACCTATATACTCGTACTTGCCAATATTCAGAGCAATATCTAATATCTAAATATCGACCAATCAGAGGCCACCACTCCGCTACCATGGTAACACGCTGTTTTGAATCACCTATGATTAAATTATAGGTACCAAAATAACCAATCGTAACAATTTTAGCAAAATCGAACAATATTTAAATTTCCATCAATCAGAGCCCACCATTAAATTACCATGTCAACATTTAAAAAAAAAAAAAGTTGATTGCACATCTACACAACCAGCAATGTTCATATGAAGTTTCATTAGGATCGGACAATTACTTACCGAGAAATGTTTCGGGCAAGTTCAAGGTGGAAGAAGAATAAGAGCAAGAATAATAACAAGAAACAGAGTTAACCCTTCGCTTGCTATTCACGTCAATATACATGTACCTACCTGTAAATAGTGAAGACCTAGATGAGACAGCTCCTGCAGGAGCTGTCTCATCAGGGTCTGCACTATTTACACAGTCTGCACTATTTACACAGTCTGCACTCCACAGCAGTGATTGCACAGCGAAATACTTGTACACAGTGAAGATATATGTAATTATACAACAGGGCATGGGTAAGGAAGGAGAAATGTGCTTTAAAATTCAGCAAGAGAAGGGTTAATCAGTCCCTTCATATACACGCTTTTATAATTAGATTATGGACGCAGGAATGTTTGGTCATGGAAGAAACAGAATAATCATATCTATAATATTTCATAAGCAAACAGGGTAGATTCAGATCAGACGGCTCCTATAGGAGCTGTCTGATCTTGATCTACTCTGTTTTAAAGGCGTAGAAAGGCGTATTTATGGAGGAAACGGCTACTCGTATTTTTTCCCATTACTTTTGTAGTGCTAAAGACGAAAATTGTTACGCAAAGTGCTTAAGGTTAAACTATAGTTGGCTGGTGCTTATAAAAAAACAGAGCACTTATTTTCTTCTTAAACTTGATATTTTCTGTTCACGATTATTTTTTTGCCGATATTCTATTTGTATGCGAAGAGGGAGAAGAACGAGAAGGAGAGGAACGAGAAAACGAATTCATTGTAAACAACAATGTATCCCTTCTGGGAAGGGGAGACATACTATAATTATTTGGCGCACGTACCTAAATTGCATGGGCGTTTAATAACAGCTATAAAGCGTACTCTTTCTCATATATATCTACTTAACCTTTAAAATAACCCATCGCCCGCCAAGTGCGACTTGATCGCCATTTGCAACCTGTTTGGATGCAGATAAGGCACCGAAGACTTAAGCGTATTATCAGGTTGCAAGCTGTTTGGTACTCGTTCGATCAGTGGTTTCCCAAATGTTTTAACCAATCGAAAAAATAAATTGTAATCAGAGAAACAGGTAAATGTGCGAACTCAAATACTAAAATCGTTATAACTCCACCAAACCGTATGCTGTGGTCACTCTTTAGAATTGTCTCTTCGAGACGATTCTAAAGAGTGTTCACAGCATAGGGTTTGGCGGAGAAATAAAGACGTTATTCTTGAAAATATTTTATTTTAGGCATCTTATCTAGACCTCTGGAATAACAGATAAGTGTTGTGTGGACATATTTTAGTTAACAGATAAAGTGTTAAAATAATGAAACAACTATAGGTAGACGTATTCTGGTTAGACCACCGTAGGAAAAATGACACAATACAGATAAAAGCAGGACAAACTGCATACGGTGTACATGAGGCTAGTTTATTAAAAACCTCGTCGCCAAAGACTTGATGAATATTTTTGCACAGTCTGGACATGCTGACATGTGCAAAGAGAAACCATCTGTAAATGTATTCCATCGGTTACGTCGAATAACGTAGGACGTGACAAGAAGACGAATAAATTACACAGCGGCCTGAGAAACTTATACACAATTGCAAGCATGTTAACTTAACCCATACCCTCACATGAACGCTTTTCACATCTATGCAAAAAGAGTAGACTCAGATCAGACGGCTCCTGTAGGAGCTGCCTGATCGGTGTCTGCTATGTTTGCGTATGAAATTATGAAAGATGTGACTCCACAATTGCTATCAATACAAATTTATCCCCTAGTCCTATGTCAATATAAAAATTGAGCTAATAAATATTTTTGAATATTCATGTCATTATTTCTTACATGACTATTCACCAGGGAATGGGTTAACATCCAATATGAAATAGTTCTAATCTTCCAACAGGGCTGAATTAGGGAGTATACACGATCAAATACGATACGGAACTAAAGGCAATTTAATTACAGTAAAACCTCTCTATAACGGCCACTAAATTACATCAAGTAGTTTGTGTTAAAGACAGGTGGCTGCTTCAAGCAAGGTGAAAGTAAAACAGAACGCTCCTATAGGAGCGTTCTGCTTTACTTTCACTTTGCTTGAAGCAGCCACCTGCTCTAAATAACAACTAATTAACACAATTTAGTGGCCGTTATAGAGAGGTTTTACTGTATTTTAATGCTATTACCGACTATTGTCTTCAAAGAGAACATTAAGGGAGTGTTTCCCAGTGATTACTTCAAACAATCCTTATTTGCCGCATATTGTTCGGATGTCGGGTATAAATCTTTTGACTCTATTACAGAACTTACAGTAATAGCAGTTCGATAATTGAATAATACCACAGTCTGTACTGCATAACTGACCTAAAATACCAATGTTCTGTTACCAATATCTGCCCAGAGCAGTCAATAACATGTCTGAAGTCAATAACTAACTTATAGTAAGCACTGTGCCCGAGGTTATAAATCTTCTGAATCCGAGTCTGGCTTCATTCTCAAGTATCTGATTGGTCAGATGCATCAGAATGATCTTGAACTCAAGTAAAACGTTTTATAACCTAGGGAGTCTGATTCAACTTTACTTGATCAATATTCACACAAAGACCGTGCTAATTATGAATATCAATTTATTAACTTATTGTAATAGAAATGTGAAATAAGGAAATACAGTTGAACTTCAATATCTCGAAATTCAAGCGACCATACAAATTACTTTGAGATAATTGCAGTCCGAGTCATCCGATTTCTAATCTGGACAATTTCTCAAGTTCTCCTGTAGGAGCTTTCAGCATTGCTTTCCACATGCATTAATCTATCACATGTGTTTCTAGATATGCGATGTGATACATTTTAGAACAAGGCTGTACTGTAAAGTTTAGATGGACCGAACTTTTACTTCGAGTTATCCAGAGTTCGAGCTATCGAAGTTCAACTGTGTTGTCATGGCACACAGTAGCGAATCAGAATTGTAACACATAGGACAGAGGGTGATTAGACAGATGGTATAGAAGCTTCAAACATCTACTACAGGAGCTTCTGACAACTCCTACACGAGCTTCCGATCTGGGTCTATGCTGTTTGAAAATGTGTAAAAATGTGAGATTATTAAGTAATGTGTTAACCCATTCCCTGTTTATTTATTCCAAATTTCAATACCTACTCAATATTCATGAACAAAATAGTCCTGATGAAATTATTATGTAAGGTGGAACTTTGTAGCCATTTTAAAAAGTAAAGAAACATATATATATCAAATTCCATTAGCAAACACAGCAGACCCTGATCAGACAGCTCATATAGGAGCCGTCTGATCTAGGTCTACTCTGTTTACAAATGTGTGAAAACGGATTTATATGAAGGAAAGGGTTTATTCATGTTTTCACCAGTTTTCTGACAATGATTGAATGACCTTGTTGCACAGCAAAAACACCTGATTATGATAGAAATGTGACTAGACGTTATCAGATGGAATTGGATTGCTTTAGAATAGTACAAAAGATGGGCATGTAATCCTCTGACATACTTCAGGTAAATTGATTGAAGACGTACAGCTGCAGTCTTATCATATTCTATGATAACAGTACATGTACAAAATGTACTTACCTGAGATATTGGAACACTCGATATCCCTTCCCCACTGTTTTGTAAACCTAAATAAGTCACTTTGGCACCATTTTGATATTTTTAACCCATTCCCTCATATTGACGACTTTTGACGACTCTGTAAAAGTCACTTTGTGAAACCATTGTGATAAATAGAGCATTTGCTCCTATTGAGCATTTGCTCCTATAGGAGCAAATGCTCTATTTATCACAATAGTTTCAAACTAAACATTTCTAAAATTCTCCTTTTCTCTAGTTAATGCTCCTTTTCGGTAGATTTATTCAAAGAGGTTGTAACTAAAAATAGCCTATGAGGTAATGGGTTAACCAAATCTCTCCTACTGACGCCTTTTTGTGTCTGTGAAAAAGTCATTTTTGAAACCATTGTGATAGATAGAGCATTTGCTCCATAGGAGTAATTTGTCACAATGGTTTCAAAACTACACAAATCTATTTTTTTTTTCTTTTCTATAGTTAATGCTCCTTTTCGGTAGATTTTTTCAAATAGGTTGGGCCTAAAAATAGTCTAGGATGGAATGAGTTAAATAAGACTGGCATAGTAGAAAATATTGTAGATCATGATCAAACGGCGCCTTCGGGAGCTGTTTGATATGGGTCTGCATTTATCTGCCTATTTTTTTCGATGCGGGAAACGAGAGCACCTTCATTTGCAAATAGTGTAGATCCAGAACAGAGGGATCCTTTAGGATCAGAGTCTGCGCTGTTTGTCATTCAAATTCCTCCAACAAATTCCTCCTACAAATGTTACCCGTTCACACTGTATGAACTCTACCAATTAACAATGATTGGATAGTCCTCTCTGAAAAATCAGCATTGAAAGAGCTACGTTCTTATGGCAATTACTGAACGCAGATGCAAATGATTCTGCAAGCCACCAGAGACTCTTTTGCACTGACACTTATTATGACTGAAATAGAAATACAACAGAACCTCTCTGCAGTGAGTACTTAATGAATAAACATGGAGATCTTGAAAAACAGGGGGCTAATTAAGGCAGAACAAAAGTAATGCCGAAAGCTCCTCGGGGAGATTTCAGTATAACTTCAATTCTGCATTAGGCTATAACATGCATTAACGATTATTAGAAAGAAACCCTCTTTTAGGTGGTAGGTATAGAGAGGTTCTACTATGGAGATTTTGATTCAGACTAGTTTTACAATTCAATCACCATAGAAATATTTCAATGTCACGACAAATAATAAATATGTCTGCCATGCCAACCTTGTCAAAGCAGGAAACGGCTGTACTGATTTTTTCAAACAGAGTTGGCTGAACTAACATTTAGCCTTCTATGGGCGGATAAGTGAATACCTATGCAAACAGTATGGATCCAGATGAGACGCCGAATAACTCGGCGTCTCATCAGGATCCAAACTGTTTGACACCCTGATTCCATTTTGGTACACAAATCAATTATAGTTTGAATTTTGAAAATGTAGTAGGAGAAAAATTCTGTAAGAATAATTTGCTCAGCAGGTTAAAGGTTAATTGTAAAGCCATTCATACCGAGTGGTCTCCATTATGGACAATTCTGGTTTGAACAAAAACAGCATTTAAGGAATTAATACTAATATGAACCTGTCAAGTCCTCTATATGTTGTAATTTGTGAAAAATAATGTCAATAAAATGTAATTCATGCCAAACATTAATTTGTAAATAAAGCTCTTTATGTTGCAACCAACTACACATCACTAAACTATTTAATTATTTCAAAGACAAGGTTGCCATAAACTGTTAACTAACAAACGGACATATCAACCCATTTGTTCCCATATCATTTAAGGGTATTTGGAAAGGAATGCTGACCCATTAACTCCATGCTGTGTATTGTGGGTGCTGACTCTCTGGGTCCGGTTGCATGATACATAGTCGAAATTGATAGTTTAACTGACCGCTAAAGTCTAGCTGGCAGCTACTTAACTATCAGCGAAACTTTGATTTTATCTCGGTTGCACGAGCTAAGTTTAACTTGTAGCTACTTATCTATGAGGGTCCATGCTTATAAAGCTTTTTAGCTGAGTCTGATTTCGTTCTCAGGCTTTTGATTGGTCAGATTTGAGTTCTCAAGGTTTTGATTGGTCAGATTTGAGCCAAAGGCTCAAATCTGACCAATCAAAACCTTGAGAACGAACATAGACTCAACTAAAGGTTTTATAAGCATGGATATAGTAAGTGCATTTAGCTTCGTTCTCAGGCTTTTGATTGGTCAGATTTGAGTTCTCAAGCTTTTGATTGGTCAGATTTGGCTCAAATCTGACTAATCAAAACCTTGAGAACGAACTCAGACTCAACTAAAGGTTTTATAAGCATGGATATAGTTAGTGCATTTAGCTTACATGTGGCGGAATACCAGGCTCAGAATGGCTTCTGACACAACCACGAAAAGAAACCGCAAGAAGAATATTTCTCGTCCGGAGACACTCGGTCTAATTGAGCATTACAAAGAACACAAACATTTTCTCCCGAGTAAATATTCTGAAAGTTGGAGATCCTTCGAAAGCAACAGTAGCATTGCGAAAAGAGAAAATTGCAGACTCGGTTTTATTGAGTCTGTTCATGAATAGCAATTAAAAGTGCAACACTACTCACATCCCCTAGCACCGGCTTAAGCGGTATTCAATTTTCAAAACTAATAACATGAAAACTCATGATCCCGAAGGACCAGAAAATATAACAACATTGAGAATAAAGTACGTGGCGACTTTTAAAGGCCATCACACAAACACTTAACACCTGCTGTGGTGATGTACATATATCCTTAAAGTTCAAAACTTCTCTTTCCAACAAGGAGAAGCAAGCAGCTTGGACAGCAGTCACTGAAACAGTTAATGCAGTCTCTTTAGTTGGGCGTACAACTGCTGAGATAAAAGAAAAAAATGTCCAAATTGTCATCTGAGCCCAAGCCTCAGCTTAGAGCTAGAAAGAACCCACCTAATAACGTAAAACCTGATGAAATGCCGGACTTGGAGCTCATGGCAGATATTGAATTTGTGTTTCTTTTTTTTATGACCAAATAAATTGAATCGTGCGAAAAGCCCTTGTCGAACAGCCCTTCCTGTTTGTGTTAGGGTCATGTTGCAGCAATCATTTTCATCATCGTTGTCATAATGTTCGTCAGCACCAGGTTCAGAAGTTCCGAACTCCACTGCCAGGTTGTGAAGTACCAAACAGGCTGTACTTATTCTACATGCTCTGGGAGGGGAGTATTTCAGCTCAGTATGGAGAGAATGAAAGCGGCGTTTCAATATCCGAATGCACCTTTCAACAATTGTGTTGCTTTGAAATAAATATTATACCCCGACCACCTGCGGAAGGGGCTATATAGGTATCACCTTGTCCGTCAGTTTGTCGCGTTTTTCCGGGACATTTGCTTTTTCTTGAAACTGTTTTTGATACCTTTTTCAAACTTGATACTCTTTATAAGTGTTATGTGGGGACAGTCTTCTCTATGTTTCGTAACTCTTGCACAAAATTTGACAGAATTATGTCCGTTTAACTTCATATTTTGTCTCTTAATTGGGACATATTTTTGGGACATGCCATTTTCTTGAAACCGATTTATGATATTGTCTTAACTCTTGGTAAACATTTTGGATGTTATGTTGAGGCACGCTTCTTGAAGTGTCATAACTTTTGCGCAAAATTTGACAGGATGATACCTCTCTTTAACGTGTTCCCCATAGTTACTTTTCAGAAGCAATTTTTTGTCCAGAGCATAACTTCTCAAGTATTGTAGGCACAACTATGAAGCTTTATATATGGATAGAGGGTGATGAGAGGATGTTCAGTCAAGAAAGGCAGTCAAGAAAGGTTTGTAGGAACCTTAAATTTGCATATGCATTTATAATCATGTGTAAATATGTATGACCTAATATTCATGAGCATCATTCCCTGATTGGACTTTAAAGATCTTCTTTTCACAAGTGTAGATAAAAGGATTATTGAGCTATTGCCTCTTATATTGAAGTAATTGGATCTTGTGGTAAGGTGATGGGTGGGGTATTAATCACCTTTAGTGATAGCTGTAGTTGAATCTTCTCTCTCCATGAGTATTGGGGTTTAAGAAGGGTGTTATCAGCCAGTCACGCAATGGGTAAGCGCTGTCTCCTAAAATCAATCCATCAAGAATGTTCTGTTCAGAATTTCTCCAAACAGAAAACGGAAACGTTCATATATTTCAATGTCGGTGAACGTGATCAAAGGATCAACCCTGTCACGAAAATTGCGAAGTCTTCTTATATGACATTAGAAAAAACTGGTGAATAATTCCAGCCATAGGTTTTAGCAAACAGTTAGCAAAGTTAGAGTTGCTCGGGGCACCTCTAAAGTTGACTGGGATTTTTTTTAGCCGATAACTTTCTATTTTTGTGCTCATGCAACCCAGTTATTTCAGCTGGCTACTAAACTAAAATAAATAGCAAGTAGCTAGGCATTTAGCAGACAGCTAAGCTGTAATTGTGCGTCATGCAACTAGGACCTGGCATCTAATACATTACTATCACAGAGGAACAAGGTATAATTACATAGCTTTATCTCTTGTGGCCATTGACCCTGACTGGACACTGCAGGAGCACTCCGGGAAATCAATAATCAGCAAAGTTGGACACTGTGTATTTTGCGGGGGCGAGCGTCACGTATGAAGGAGCTTTGAAATGCCTTTATGGAAAACTCGTCCAGACCTTATTTTGGTACCTATTCATTTTTTATATTGAGGGGTGCACAGCACATGACATATTTGCTGATAAAAGCCATAAACCCTTTCGCTGCCAACTTATGTCTATTGCTAACTTTGTCGTCTGCTACAAAAAAAATAATATTTTCTTCATTTTTGTTTCAAAAATATAGTAACAGTAACAAACAGTATGGATCCTGATGAGAAGCCGAGTTACTCGGCGTCTCATCTGGATCCAAACTGTTTGCATAGGTAATCACAGATCCGACATTGGCAGCGAAAGGGTTCGGCAAAAACAGTGCAGACCTTGATTAGATGGTTCTTTCAGGAGCCCTTTGGATCTGGGTCTACACTGTTTGTCTATGCCATTTTTAAAGGACACTGGACGTAAAATAATACACGTGTACAGTGAAACCTCACTAATCCGAACATGTAAATAAGTAATCATTATCGGTCTTTAAGATAGGTGGCAGCTTAACCCATTCCCTCATAGGATATTTTAGATACAACCTCTTCAAATAGATCTACCGAAAAGGAGCATTAACTAGAGAAAAGGAAACTTTTAGAATTGTGTAGTTCTGAAACCATTGTGATAAATAGAGTATTCGCTCCTATGGAGCAAATGCTCTATTTATCGCAATTGTTTCAAAAAGTGACTTTTACAGAGGCGTAGAAAGGCGTATTTATGGAGGAGAGGGTTAATGCAGAGTGAACGTTTATCTCCATAGGAGCATGCCTTTTATCGTGCATTTGAAACAGCCACCTGTTTCAATTCTTTATTACTAAATGCACCGTTTAAAGGGGTTTTGCTCTAAACTCAGTCTCCATGAATAAGAAGTTTCAAATAATAATGTTCCATGGAATATTTCTCCATATATATTTATATACTTACATAATTGGGCATGTAGATATGTTTTCAATTATATGGGTTAATCATATTACATAACATAGTGTTCTAACACTATGGGTGCTGTATGTGCATCGCAAAATTGCCCATTCCTGTTTAACCCATTACCTCATAGGCTATTTTTAGGTACAACCTCTTTGAATTAATTTACCGAAAATGAGCATTAATTAGAGAAAAAGAAATTTTTAGAATTTTGTAGTTTGAAACCATTGTGATAAATAGAGCATTTACTCCTATAGGAGCAAATGCTCTATTTATCACAATGGTTTCACAAAGTGACTTTTACAGAGTCGTCAAAAGTCGTCAATATGAGGGAATGGGACAAAAGATGTCAATATGAGGGAATGGGTTAAAGGTAGATTTCATTCAGTATGAAAGGCGTAACCCTTTCGGCGCCAAATTTCTAATTGTCGTCTGCAATCCAAGTTTGTTAAATCATTCAGTAAAATAAGGAAATAAGATAAATAAATACAAATTCCAAAGGATTAAAGCACATATATAGAAATAGAGATTGAGACAAATATCAGACGCCGCCTTGAAAAGGCCGTGTCTAATCTGGGACTGCACTATTTGTCGTGGTGCATTTATGCGACTGCGGCGGTGAAAGGGTTAAACAGTACATTTACAATAGAGTTAATTCAGTGTAAACGGCTTAAGTTTCCTGGATGATTTGAATGACAAACCATGCAGATACTGATCAAAGTGCTGTTTTAAGAACTTAGAACCCTCTGATCTTGGTCTACACTGTTTGCAAGTGCTAGTTTCCCCACATTCAATGGGCGAATTTAAACCTATTATGTTACCGAAGGTTTAACCTTTGATCGCTGAGAATTCAAAGTGAAATTATCCATCAGTGTTGGAAGGTAGAGTTCATGCAGTATGAAATGTAGAGTTCACGCAGTATGAAGGGTAGAGTTCATGCAGTATGAAAGGTAGAGTTCACGCAGTATGAAAGGCTTAAATCTGCTTTGATTATTTTAAATAATAAACAGTGCAGACACTGATCAGAGGGCTCGCTATGAATCCTTTGATCTGGGTCTACACTATTTGCAAAGTGCCAGTTTCCCACATTCAAAGAGATCATGTTAAAATATATTACGTTATCAAGAGTTTAATAGTACTCAAACAGGAAACATAAATACATATACAATATACAAATTGTTATGCTTGAGGCAATGGGATATAAGTTCTATAAATTAAATGAATATGCTTTGAGCTTCCATTAAATGACATGTATTTGCAGCATTCGATCACAATGCTTTCTCTTTGACTTAACCTTTATCATGCCCCAACTCTGACTTGGAGAAAAGATAACTAACAGCCTATTCGTTCGTTCAAGATTTTGAAAAACTACTGGCACGGTATTAACCCTTAGCCTGCTATGAAAATGAGGTTTACTTGAACACCGATCTGTTATAGTTTTCACATACTTCCGATTCGTTCAAGCCTTTGAGATACTATTGACCGAGTGTCAAACAGTTTGGATCCTGATGAGCGTCTCATCTGGATCAAAACTGTTTGCATAGGTATTAACAGAGTGTCAAATACCTTTGCAAATGTCCCGTTTAGCAAACAGAGAGTTACCCCCTTCCCCCGTTCTACGTTTATTCCGAAGTTCAATAAACACACGACTTTCATAGAACTGTTCCTTGCTTGTTCGTATAAGCAGTGCCGTAAAACCAAACCGCAACCAAACGCATCCAAAACAAATAACAAGATGTGACGTCACAACTTACATAGGAGGAACCTAAACCAGTATATAGACAGTCCAGATGTTTTCAACAGTAATTGCAGACAAAAATACTTTAGGCTTGCAATTATCACACCTGTGTAAGTAAAATGTAATATATAAATACGCTACACTCGCGCCCGTTGCCCGAATACGTCATATCCGGATAAATACAACACATTCTGGAGAGCGAAAAGGAAGCAATGTTCAGCCTCGTGTATACCGTTTTCACGTTATGGTCAGCTATTTAAACTAAACTTTCAATGGACATGTGTTCGGTTTCATTTTGACCGTTCATGTCTGTATATTTAGTTACACTATAGCGCATGAACAGGTGGTCGCTTAATGCAGGATATTAATGCAGGTCGCTTAATGCAGGACAAAAGTAATGCAGAAAACTCCTGTAGGAGCTTTCTGCATTACTTTTGCCCTGCATTAAGCTATCACCTGCATCTAGCACCCATAATTATACCTCTTTTAGGTGGCCGCATTAGCGGGGTTTTACTGTATTATACAGTGTGAGTGTATATAGGGACTTTGACAGAGAGGTAACGTTAAACCTGTCTTAAGCGACCATTAAATTCTTGGAGATGATAGATTACTACAGGTAGAAAGAAATGCAGAAAGCTCCTTCAGGAGCTTTTTATGCCCCCGTTGACGATAGTCATGGGGCATTATGTTTTGCACATGTCCGTCCGTCTGTCCGTCTGTTACGCTTTTAGGTGCAGTTGGTTGCCACAGTGTTTCAAGTGTTATAAGTCAGTAATTTCTACACTTATACACATGAAACTTCACATACACATCAATTACCATCTGTGCTATCATTTGGCACCCCACCCAAGCTGCCAAAGGTCGAGGTCAAATGGCTTGGAACTTTTACGTGCAGTTGGTTGTCACATTTACGTGCAGGTTTTTGTCACAGTTTTTTCATTGTCTTATATCTCCCTAACCACTGTTTGTATAGGTATTTACTCATCCGCCCATAGCAGGCTAAAGGTTAATCATAAATGCTCCAAGACAAGCTGAAAAACTGACCGTAGCGCATGGTGCGTGCATAACGTTGGAAATACAGTAAAACCTCTCTATAATGACCACTAAATCACATCAAGTATTTTGTGTTAAAGTCAGGTGGCTGCTTAAAGCAAGGTAAAAGTAAAACAGAACGCTCCTATAGGAGCGTTTTGCTTTACTTTCACCTTGCTTTATGCAGTCACCTACCCTAAATACAAACTAATTAACACAATTTAGTGGCCGTTATAGAGAGGTTTTACTGTATACTGAAATAATTTAAAGTCCCACTATTTAGGTTAGAGAATAACAGTTTTCTGTAAAATCCTCTTTCGTTATAAAGCTGCATAGCTACACTCTTCGTGATATTTGAATATTTTGAGCATATCATTAACCCATAAGTGCTGAGCGCCCCTTAAAAAGGGACGTAGGCAACCATTAGAGACCCTGATCAGAGAGATCCTGAAGGGACCTTCTGATCAGGGTCTGCACTGTTTTCAGAACCCATCAATGTAAATGACTTATTCCAGCAAATATGTTGTTCCACATGCAAAATGGATTGGTCCAAAAGAAATATCTGGATGGGATTCTTTAAGAAATTAATTGGTTAAGAAAAGTAGTAAAATGTTCATATATTGCTTAAATTTGATACCCTCAGTCAAAAGGAAAAGAAATAAAATTATTATATTCACTGTACATATTCGTTTCAACTTCTCTTTTGGCATATATGTCATATTGGTATACTATAATTTGTGAATAGTTCCCTTCCCCAGATACTGTCTGTATTGTAAAATTACATGTACTACAAAAGCTTTTGAAGTTTGAACATTAGAGACCCATTATCAGATAATGCTACTGACCTGGGTCTGCAATGTTTGTTCGGAGAGGCGATTCTAAAGGATAGTCACAGTATAGGATTTGGCTTTTAGTATTTGGGTAAGTACATTTATCTGTAGGACAACATGACTAAATGCCCTGAACGATTTCCCCCAATCAAAATAAAAAAAAAACAGACATACAGTTGAGTCAGTTGAACTTGGGTAACCTGGGTCCATGCTTAAAAGCTTAAAAAGAGTTTGTTCTCAAGCTTTTGATTGGTCATATTTGAGCCTAAGGCTCAAATCTGACCAATCAAAAACTTGAGCACGAACTCAGACTCAACTAAAAAGTTTTATAAGCATGGATATTGAACTTTAGAATAACTCGAAGTAAAAGTTCGATCCTTCCAAAATTTACAATACAGAATTGTTCTAACATGCATCATAATTGTCCAGAAACACAAGTGACAGCTTACTGCAGGTCCAATGTAATGCTGAAAGTCGACTATAATTCTTATTTCGTTTCTGTCGCCAACCAGAGTCTTCAGTCCATTATCTGCTCATTATTCATGTAAGAACTAATAACAAGATACACAGGAAGTTCTATAATTTGTAGAAACTGTACAGTAAGATACATCGTAATTTCATACGCAAATAGAGCAGGCCCTGGTCAAACGTCTCCTGCAGGAGCCGTCTGATCTGGGTCTGCTTGCAAAGGCGTGAAAAAAGCATTTGTATGAGGGAAAGATGCAATACGTATATAAATTAAAGAACTTCGGTGAGCAAGGTTACATACCTCACGCTGCAACATTTTCGGAGAACAAATGTGGTTCCCCACGCCGGATTCCTATGAAAATCGAACTCATCCAAGCTTTTATTTATGACAATTCTTAAAGCATTTAAGAAAAGTTTGGTCATGAAATGAAAGTGCTAGATGAGCAACAGTGTATATAGATACACGGGCGGACTGACGGACTAACTGACGGACAAATGGATCAAAAATATATACCCCGTGAAACTTCGTTGCGTGGGGTATAATTATCTTTGACATATTCATTTCATCGAAGTACATTAAGTGTTTATCAACGTTGACAATAGTCTATTTCGTAAAGCGTTTGTGCAGGAAAGCTCTATATGTTTTAGTCAATATATTCAATTCAACCCTTCCCTCCATGAATATTCATGTGAGGAATCATGACGTCATGAATATAAATTAGGTTACTTTGTTATGATAGCACATGGACACTTAAAACTGAAATTGAAAAATCAAATATATATTACATAAGCAAATAAGTAGACCCTGATCAGACGGCTCCTATAGGATCAGACAGCTTCTGTTTGAGCCGTATGATCAGAGGTTGCCATAATTGCTAACGAAAGATTACACTGAAGTTTCTGTCATAATCATACGTCATTATAAACATTCAGCTATTTAATATTCATGATGTCATTATTTCTTTCATGAGTATTATACAGAAAATGGGTATCTCTAAGATACGTATTCATAACTACACAGTTGTTGGTGAATACAGTAGAACCTGTATTAAGCAGCCATTCGTGTATTGTACTTAGGAATGTTAAAACGCAGGTGTATGCTTAATGCAGGGTAAAAATAATGCAAAACAGACCCACTCCTATATGAGCTTTCTGCATTACTTTTGACCTGCATTAAGCTACAAACTTCCTTACACTGGACCCATAGTTAGACATTCTTTCGATGGCCACTTAAGGCAGGCTCTATTGTATTGTCTATTGTCTATATAACAACCCCGAGGTGAATATCATAATAACTGATAACAGTGACTATATTTTCCGTAAGTACGCAACATTGATAGTTTTTAATTCATTAACCGTTAATATGTTGAATATTTATGTAAGAAATACTGACTATTAATAACTGGATTTTCTAAACTGGCATTATAAACAAACGTACTTTGTATCCATGGTGTAACTGTAGAGTCAGATCTAGGTCTTATGTCGTTAGCAAACAGATCTGAGTCTACTTTGTTTGCAAAAGATACAAATGCGTCTATAACTTGTAAAGGGTACTTGTGTAAAAATAGTCCTAAACAGTATTGATCATTTAAAGGGAGCATGTTATTCTTGCCTACGGCGCAAACCTAAAACATGAAGTGACATCTGATAAGAGATTGTCGGTCCAGAATACAAGATTTATCAATCAGTGTGGATGGGATGCGTAATAGTTTGTCCTACATTTATTAGAACTAGAAAATTGTGACTGTAAGACACAGCGTTGCTCCCATGGTCAAGCTTGCCTAGCTGCACGTAAAATTCTAAAGTCATTTGACCTTGACCTTGGGCTTTCCCGGCAGCATGGGCTAGGTGCGTAATGAAAGTATGGATGTTGTTTAATGTGTACATGCAATTCCATGCCAATAGCTGTAGCGGTTAGTAAGATATGAGACGATAAAAAAACTGTGACAACCAACTGCACGTACAATTCCTAAGTCATTTGACCTGGACCCTTGGCTTACAGGAAGCCTGGGCTGGATGTGCAATGAAAATACGGATGGTGTTTAATGTGTATATGTAATTCCGCGACAATAGCTACAGTGGTTAGGGAGATATAAGACAATGAAAAAAATGTGACAACTAAGTGCACATAAAGTCATTTGACCTTGACATTGGGCTTTTGGGCAGCACGTTTCGGGTGTGCAATGAAAGTAAATGTGGTATTTAATGTGTATATGCAATTCCATGCGAATAGCTATAGTGGTTAGAGAGAAATAAGACGATTCAAAGACTGTGACAAGCAACTGCATGTACAATTTCAAAGTCATTTGACCTTGACATTGGGCTTGCGTGCAGCCTGGGCTGGGTACGCGATGAAAGTATGGATGGTGTATATGCAATTCAACCGCAATAGCTACAAAGGGTAGAGAGATATGAGACAATACAAAACTGGGACAACCAACTGCACATAAATGTGACAACCAATTGCACGTAAAATTTCCAAGTCATTTGACATTGACCTTGGGCTTGCGGGCAGCATGGGTGGGTGCCAAATGATAGCACTGATGATGATTGATGTGTATGTGAAGGTTCATTCGTATAGGTGTAGAACTTAATGACATATAACACTTTATAGCCAAGCGTGACGGACGGACGGACGGACAGACGGACGGACGTTCTAACGGATTGAGTGTATGTAGCTATTCTTTTGCTCAAAATAGCCACACAAACTGAAAATAAGCCACATAAAACTGACGAGAACAAAATATCTGTTGTTCTCATGTAATTATCTAGTCACATAAACAGGAATTGTTTGAGCGGACAGACGGGCGGGCGGACGGACATGTGCAAAACATAATGCACCCTGACAGTCGTCACGGGGCATAAAACAGTATAATAGTTAATAATGATAATAATTATAGTAAATTAAAGCGAAAATTAGACGAAAACAAGAGGGTCCCGTATCGCTCATCTGGTTCCATGATCTCGTGTGACCCTCGTACGTATGAAGCGGACAGGAGTGATTTATACAAATCTGATAAAGGCTCATCCACAAATCGTTTCTCAGAAATTTAGTGAAACTCCAGCCATTGGTTTAGGAAGAGATGCTGTTTAAAGAACCTGTTTGTTAAAATCTAATTTTAGCTCCAGTGACCTTATATGCCATGAACTGGAACTATTTATCCCTTTCCCTCATATAAGCGTGATTTCACGCATCTGCAAACAGAGCAGACCCAGATCAGACGGCTCCTACAGGAGCCGTCTGATCAGGGTCTGCTCTGTTTGCTGATAAAATTTGAAAGATTGGTTTCTTTAGTTTCTAAAATGGATACAATGATCCACCTTCCATATTTCATCATAACTACGAGCTCGTAAGTAGGTACTGAAGTTTGGAATAAACATAGAACACGGAGAGTTAAATAACTATCATTGAGGATAAACTGAAGATATGTCCTGTGAAAGTTGGATGAAATCCATACAGTGATTTAGGTGTTATTTATATATAAAGGAAATTGTCCTCATTAAAATTTATTTTTAAGCTCGTGTGAACTACTTATTCCATCGACCAGAACGATTTTTATTCCCTTTTATTGCGGATCACCTGAAGATCATTTCAATGAAATTTTGTTGAAATGCATTCTACAGTTTAGGAGGAGATGTTGTTTAAAGAAATAATTCGTTTAAAATCTCATGTCTCACCTTTGATATAGAAGTAGCCCCCAAGAGCACGTTCAATGCCAGCGTTCTCCTTGCTCACCAGTAACAGTTGGTACGCAACCAACTCCTGCCAGTATGACAGCACAGTCTCCGTGGTAATGAGTGCTCCTATCTCAGCTTTTAGCATTTCAACGATGTCCGAGTAAAAAAACAATATATCATGTAACGTGGTATTCGACGGATCAAGGTCGTCTCTAAATACCCGGAGGGTCTCGTGGAACGCATTCTTTGTTATAGATTTATCCTTATACTCTATTACAGACCATTTGGATAGTCTTCGGATGGACAGGTCAGCGGTTACATATAGTGCAAGAAGTCTTGACCTTATGACAGGATCACCGGCTGAAGATACGTACAACACCGTCGTCCCTCGTTCCGATTGTAAACGATGGATGACATCACCAATTTCTGTGCTATATCGTATTTTGTCTTTTACGTAGTTATTGGCCTCAAGACTCTGTGAATATAACAAATGAAATCTTGTTTATAGGACACGACAATTTATCAGGATCCAAACTGTTTGACACTCTGTTTATTGTTTTATAAAGAAATTGTACAAGCGCTCTACTCTAAATGAAGTATTAACGTCAAGCAGGAAAAGCCACACACGACGCAACCACTACTTAAACATCGATAGAAAAAAAGCGATACACACGCATCCACACACCCATACCCACCTACCCACCCACACCCACATCAACAAATGCACAAGTACAAACACACCAGACAAACATAAAAATAAGAACGACGAAGAAGTACCGCCTTTGAACGGTCAGTGGCAAAACCACCACTGGGGGTTTAAACCGGTTTAGGGACGGCCTAACCCCACACTTATCTCAAAGGCATCCTAGTTTAACATACAGTAAATAAAAGATATCCCCATGATCCCGCCGACCTTGAAGCAGACGAAACTGTTTCTAGCAGACGACAATTCTGGCAGTGAAAAGGTTAACCCTTTATAATGTAATTATATGAAGCTTTCCAATATCTCACATATTATGTTAGATTTCAGGAAAACGTTCGCGTTATTTTTCAGATAATTATCTGAAAAGAATAACCTAGACACTTTTGACGATAACCAGATAAATATATTAACACCAATTATGTCATGATGCTGCTTTAAACTGTCACCGCTTTATTATTTTATACTGACTAGCTATTTATCACGAAAACAGATAATTATAAATTAACAAAAACAAATTCATGTTACCGCTTATCTAAAAATAGAAAATTGTATTCGGATGACCACAGCAGTTGTCCTTCAATGTGAAAGGACGTAGAACAGGATATGTATTTTTAGATAAGTTAACAAGAACGTTTTGGAGAAAAGATCTGCGTTATATATAGTATGTGGTGGCAGTATATAGCACTAACAGTTCATTTTGACGCGATAAGATAATTATCAGATTTTCATGAAAAGATTTCACTTTCCATTTATTAACCCTTCGCTTGCTATTCACGTCAATATACCTACATGTAAATAGTGAAGACCCAGATGAGACAGCTCCTGAAGGAGCTGTCTCATCAGGGTCTGCACTATTTACAAGTTGATTGTGCAACCAGTGCACTCCACAGAAGTGATTGCACAGCGAAATACTTGTACACAGTGAAGATATATGTAATTATACAACAGGGCATGGGTAAAGAAGAAGAAATGTATTTTAAAATTCAGCAAGCGAAGGGTTAAAGAATTATGCAAGGTATTAACTGGATTTTTTTTCACGAAAGCCAAGTGGCAAGTGGTGTCAGAAATATGCCACCATACAAATTTGCTGAATCAAATACTTACATGAAAGTTGTCCACAAGACTTAGCGCGTTGGTAACGATTAACATAATACCAGGTAGAACAGAAAGGAGGGTTAACTTCAGCATCTGGCAGTTCCGCTCTCTCGTCGAGCCTTCGTTGCCGCACAGCGGGTTGTTGACGGTGATGTTTGTAGAACTGAGGACATAACTCCTTGAATCCGGAGCCTGCATATTCCACGAGAACGTTGAAGCTTGTTCCATGTTCAGTGTATCTTAAAAAGAACAGCTTGATAAAAAGTTAACAAGTGCAATGATGCCATTTATCGTGCCAGAGACATAAACATGTATAAAGGGGAATAGCTAGCGACACGCACTTACGCACATGCGTACGTGCGTAACACCAATTTGAAAGGTGAAAATACTATTATTGCCAATTTAGAACAAAAACTCCCAAGGCTGAAGTTTGGGGGTAGACTTTGAAACCATTGTTATAGCCACGATGTGAACGTTATATACGCTCCTGCATGTATGTATGTCTCTGATCATGTTGGGCAGTCTTTCCTTTGAGCAAAATATTGTCCAGTGCAAATACCGTATCATCTCTAATAAATACATTCTAAAAGGAACGTCTTGCATTTTGTACACACATGGTTGCTTAATGCAGAATGAAAGCAAAGTAGAATGCTCCTAGGGGAGCTTTCTACATTGCTTTCAGACTACATTAAGCCACCACCTGTATTTTGTAAGCAAAAATGTTTTTAATTATCTACTGATTATTATATAGATTATATAGCATTTAAGTGGTTGTATTGATCGTTAGTTCCCCCACACAGAAACAGAGGAGGCATGTATTAGAGTGGGGCGTTTAATTTGGAGAATACAGTATGTTTAATTTTCTACACAAACAGTGAGGTAATTCTGATCTTGACGAGATTTGGAATGTAACTCGACGTCTAATCTGGATCTAAATTGTCTGCAAACGTTGTCACCAGCAAATGCGTATAAATATATCTATAGTAGCTGTTAAGCACATAGAGCAGATCATGATATGACGCCTCATGTAGGAGTCATCCGATCTGGATATACTCTGCAAATGCATGAATAGGCTTAGGTGTTTCCATGAGGTAAAGTGTCAGACTAGTTTTCTAAATTTTGCAATATAACAGCAACATACCATTTTAACATATTACCTCATAAGCTGTTTTAGACCAACCCCTTTGAATAATGACCGAAAAGGAGCATTTACTAGAAAAAATTAAAAGTTTAGAACTGTGTTGTTTTGAAACCATTGTGCTGAATAGAGCATTTGCTCCATTGTTGAATAGTACAAAGAAAACTGTCTTAGATAAATTAGCTACATACTGCATTTTTTCAATGCAGGGATGATGAATTAATCTCATTCGTTATCCAATGCATTATGCAATATTTTGAACAATGATACATACACAAGTACATGCCTGACCAATGTATATTTGTATATACACGCATCTATACCTAGTGTACCATATCATGCATTTAAACATACAAGGATAATTACAAAACAATGTCTATGAAAAACTTGATAAATAACACTCTCACAAAAGTCACAAAATAGATCTAAGCCAAAGAAAACAAGAAAAGGATGTCGACACAACATCAAACCGGGGTTTCCTTCACTATTAACTGTGTGTAAAACTCTTTATCGGATAAACCCTGCTTATCATGCTTAGTCATGGCTAAGTCTATGCCTTGCGTTGGGAGACCACAAAGCAGTTTGATAAAAATCTAAAATAAGATATGCACAATGGCATTATATCTTTCAAAGATACATGCAATGCTTTAAGGATTTAGGAGGAATTACGTTCATGAACTGAGTACCCAAACTCCATGTACTATTATGGCTAAGTCCATGTTTTGTTATAGAACACCACGAAGCATTACATTAGGAACAAGTACAATTCTGTCAAAGTTTTACTACCCATGTAGGACTCTAGTGGAGTTGTTCGTACTAGTTCAAAAATACAAAATATCTGGAATAAATCCTAAAGTCAAATTATCTCCCCTGAAATATATCGGGTCGTAAAGATCGTCCTTCATGCACATCTTCATATAACGTATTACCTTCTGTTAAAGATTCATTGAAATCTGACTACCCATGTACGAGGAGTTGCCCTTACGAGTTCAGCCATACTTAATAATATCTGGAATAAATCCAAATGATAGGATCAAAATACCTAATGATTTCTAGTGAATCCCATATGCACATCTTCATAATGTGTCCTTGCTACATACAAGGTTTTATGAAATTTTGTCGGACAGTTTGAGAGGAGCTGTCAAATAGGATAATGTCAAAAGACCTAGTGATTTCTAAGTTCAAAGGGCATGGCTCCCAGAAAAAAATGCCCCGACAATATGCACACCTACATATTGTGTCCTTGCTACATACAAGGTTTTATGAAACTCTGTTGAACAGTTTGAGAGGAGTTGTGCATACAATGACAGGTCAAAAGACCTAGTGATTTCTAAGTTCAAAGTTATCAGTTGTAATTATGATCCGATTGTTTTCCCGAAGTGACCGATTGTTTCCGTATGTGTTTCCGATTGTTTCCGTATGTGTTTCCGATTGCTTCCGTATGTCAGTCTGATAACGCAATACATGTAAATAGTTTGTTCTAACGAGTATTGGGTACACTATTATTATTGATTCACATCTTTTTGCGATGTAGGTTGTTCAAGGAAATCTTCAAAAGATAGCCCAACCAGTATTATTCAATGGTTACTAGATACATGTACATGTATTTTAACCCATTCCCTCATATGCTATTTTAAGACCTAACCTCGTTGAGTAAATCTACCGAAAAGGAGCATTAACTAGAGAAAAGGAAAATGTCAGAATTGTGTAGTATTGAAACCGTTGTGATAAATAGAGCATTTGCTCCTATAGGAGCAAATGCTCTATTTATCACAACGGTTTCACCAGGTGACTCTTACAGAGGCGTAGAAAGGCGTATTTATGGAGGAAAGGGTTTAAAAAAAGAGCACCGCATGTGCTCGTCTGTTCGACTGTAACCCTTGTGACGGAGATCACGTGTTTGAAGTTTCATAAGATTTACATGAATAGAAAAGAAGTAATAGCCAACGTTAAAGTTTCCGAACGACAACAGCGACAAGGACGACAATGCGAACTCCTGATTTACGACAAGAGCCCGTATTTCTTCTTCGAAAAACAGACAAGCTAAAAACGTGTTATTTATAGACAGGTTACCTATAACCATTCACCTGATGAATATCCGTTTAAGAAATAATGACGTCGTGAATCGTGTAAGAAATAATGACGTGATGAATATTTGTTAGCCGGTTTTTATAATGGTGAATGAACACATGACAGTGTGGGAATGAAAGAAACCATAGAGTCAGATCTTTATAAAAACGAAACTTTGTATTAGGTGTGAAAAGAGAATTAAACTCATTCAATAAATTCAGTATGAAACACACCCACTTTAAATAACTCTTTTGGCGCCAAATTCAAAAGTGTCAAAAGATTTGAAAAGTGCATTTGAGAAACTATTGACCAAGTGTCAAACAGCTTGGATCCTGGTGAGAGGCCGAGTTACTCAGAGTCTCATCTGGATCCAAGCTGTTTGCCAATGCCAGTCAGGTTGCCCATAGCATGATAAGAGTTAAAGTTTTAGGTGAGGCAATGTCTTGGTGAGGCAATGTCTTAAAACATTTGAAACACTATTTTAAAAAAATTCAGTCAGTTTTAAATTAACCCTTCTCATGTTGAAAAGAAAATAAATCTGCTAAAACCTGGACCTGTTACAAACTGCTTTTTACAAATGTTTCACAATCTATTGACCGAGTGTCAACCAGCTTGAATCTTGATGAGACGCCGAGTTACTCGGAGTTTCATCTGGATCCAAGCTGTTTGAAAATGACAGTTCGATTGCACTTAACATTGGACATATAAATACATTATTCACCAAGAAGAGTTATTTCACTACATAAGGTCACCAGGACACAATATTATCTCGGGAATATGAAAGAGACTTGATTTCTTTTATTCACTGACGTTCGTCGTATTTATATTTGCATAAGGTTTAACCACGGTCGTGACAAATTTAGCAATGTGTCCCTCATATGCATCAGCAATACCAGTCATAGAGTATGCCATTAAGAGTGCATTGTGTGTGTTAAGCCGTTCCTTCATATAAATGCCTTTTCACGCATTTACAAACAGAGTCGTCCCAGATCAGACGGCTCCTATAGGAGCCGTCTGATTAGGGTCTGCTCTGTTTGCTTTTGGCAAGATATAGATATGATTATGCAGCGTTTGTCAAAAGTAAAGACTTTCCTTGAGCGAGCATATTATAAAAGTTATCTAATAAATCCCCATAGTGTCATAATTTCTTACATGAATTTTGAACAGAAAAAAGGTTAAAAGAAATTATTACGTCTCTTACATTATATGTTTAAAAATTTAAACAGCTTAACTCATTGCCTGACAGAGATACATTTTCACGCCTTTACAAGCAGAGTAGACCCAGTATAAGTCTACTATGTTTGTTTATTATATAATATACATGTAGTGTATATAGTTTCTATTATGGTCTGATATGCCCCTGTTCAACGCTTTTATTTCCTATATGGATATGCATGCAGTAAAGGATTAGAAATTTTCGAAAAAATAGTAGTTCAAGAAGCATTTATCAAACATACATATAAATATAAAATATTACTTACCATTGCAATAACCATTTGACATTTTCAACTGTAACACACGAAACGTGTAATTGTAATTTTAAATCTTGGCATCAAAGATTTTCATTAATCGTCACGGAAATGAATTGCCCAACGGTAGAACATCACGAGGAAGTCGCGCGAATGAAAAGTTGGAATTGAACTCGAGCTGTAAGCTGTGCCATCTGGAAAAATCAATAAGAGTTTCATATCTAAGTGCCATCTTTACCACGTTACGGGAAATAGTTATAAACTGTTGCAGGAGTGTTTTAACCTTTTCCTTTAAATAAATGTGATTTCACGCATTTGGAAACATAGTAGATCCAGATCAGAGACTCCTAGAGGAGCCATCTGAGCAGGGTCTGCCCTATTTGCAAAATTAATTTGATAAATCTGGTTCATTAAGTTCTAAAATTGCTACTATATTCCACACTCCATATTTCATTATCACTATGTTGTCCATGAATATTCAGTAGGTATTGAACTTTGAAATAAACATAGAACAGGAAAAGGGTTAAGTCCAGACTTGTTTTACATAAGAGAGCTAATCTTAGCAAAATTAGCAAACAGAGCAGACCCTGATCAGACGGTTCTTATAAAAGTGGCGAATAGGAGTCTATATCATGTAAAGTGTCAATCTTTTTCCCCATGATTATTCATGTTAGAAATGATGACGTATTGATACTAATTGGGTTAATATTTAAAATGGCATATTAATGCATGAATATATTACCGGAGCAGAAACTGTAGAATCCGATCTATATTATTCAATGTGCAAACAGAGCAGACCCTGGTCAAACGGCCCCTATAGGAGCCGTTTGATCTTGGTCTACTCTGTTTGCAAAGGTGTAAAAATGTCTATTATGAGGTAAGGGGGTTAAGTACGCAACAGGTCGAGTTCTGAGCTAACAAACTTCTATTAAGCATGCCCAGGAACAACCAGTAATCAGTCAGTTCAGCTGTTACTGTCACATTTTATGGGATTATTTGTGTCTTCAGAAACACTGCCATGTGTTCGGTTAGTTTTTTTTTATATTGATTTGAATATCATATTACAACATTCTTGTAATAGTTCCGTCATATCATGACGTCCAGCTAATTACAGGTTGAGGAATAACCCATTTGTTTATGCACGAAACAAATTGGATTGTTTCGTGCAGAGATCACCTGGGTAAAATCATTAACCTATCGTAAACCAACTGGAAGCTAACTCACATAAAAAATCAAAATTCCCTGGCCAGGATTCAAACCACAGCAGTGAGGACTTGCACATAAAATGTTTCCATAGAGAAAAATTGGGGCCCTACGAAATCCAAAATAGAGTATAAACATTTACAATATATCAAACCGAATTACTTCAACTGATTTAGCAAGCTTTTGTCAGTAATTATGTATTATAGTTGAGCATATTTTATGTAAGGTAATGTTTCCTGGTATGATTCGCAGCTGTAAATAAGAACCGTATTTTGGAAAAATAAGGAAATACTTTTTTTTATATTTCTTCGTCAAATCCCTATCCCCTATCTGTATAGGCTGTTCATTAGAATTGCCTCTAAGATCTATAGCTCTGAGTGTTTCAAAATTGTTATTCATAATGGTTTCAAAAATTGGTTAATAACTGTATCTTTGATAAAAAAAAACAATACAATATAACATCAATGTAAGTATTGCATTGGATCAGACTTGCTCATAAAAAGTTTTCACCATTTTAATAAGTACTGTATTGCAGTAGAATTGTTCAAAATTGTTTCCGTATGAATAAGTATTGTATATCTGACGTGAAGTCAGTATGTATTAAAATTGTATTGCATATAATTTGTTCATGAATAGTATTGTATTGAAACAGGCATGTTCATAAAACATTGTTTCCGTATGAATAAGTATTGTGTGTTTAATGTCTGACGTGTCCGTATTAATTAGTTCTATATTGAATGAGCCTTGGTTATGGTTGTGTCCGTATAAATTAGTTTTATATTGAACCAGAGTTGTTCATAAAACATTATTTCCGTGTCAATAAATATTGTATATACATGTATCAGACTTGTGAGGTTGGACGCCCCTAAACCGGTTTAACTCCCCCAGTGACTTTTGTAACGGACCATTCCAAAGCGATATTCCCATCTTTTCCCTATTGTTTGTTATGTATTTGTACGTCTCTTTGTGTCTTTTGATAGGCATGTATATTTACTTTTCTGTTTTGTCATGGTGTTGTTCGGGTGTCTGTGTGTTTTGTATGTTTCCTGCATGATTCATACATGTACTTTTGTTCATAAAAGTGGGTTTCCGTATAAATAAGTATTGTATTTCATTAGATTTGTTCCTAAAAGTTGATTCCCTATGGATAAGTTTTTAATTCCATTGAGGCAACTTTTCTTCTCCCTTTTTAGTAAAAAAAAATCCTCTTCCAGTATAAAGTTTATGAAGAAAACATACTGAAAATCAATCCTACCAACGCGATGTACTTCATTCGAGCGCTAATTAACATTGCATGCAAATTCTGAAGCAGAATTTTAAAACATATGTTATCTGAAACTTAAACAAGACCGACTGGCATGCGTCAACATGCAAAAGCTATATACAATGTATTGGCATCTGCTGCTATTCTATGTTTGCAAATGTTTTAGAACTAGTCATTACTATCTGATAACGACCTATGTCTGTTTAACAAATAACAGACGGCACTCCCGCGAAAAACGTACCACTATCAACCACATTTATCTTCTGTACAGCCTGAACATTTCATGCAACCTTGTTTGCCATTTTCAAACACGGTATTAACATCGATTATAATACAGTAAATGTCGCTAAAACGACCATTCAAAAGAAGATTGTTAACCGTTTCCTTGTTCACCATTCATGTAAGACACGATTGGTATCATGAATAATATTGACTGAATGTTTATAATGTAGACTTTTCATGGGAATTGTTCGCTTTAACCAAAGCTGCAGAATCAGATCTTGATCATGTCAAAAGCAAACAGAACAAATTCAGGAATCGTCTATTCTGGGTCTACTCTGTTTGAAGATCCCTGAAATGGAGTTTATATGATGGGAATTGTTAACATTTTTCCTTCAAATAAACGTGTTTCACGCATTTGCAAAACGGGTAGACGTAGAACAGACGGCTCCTACAAATTATAAAATCATGATAATGAATGAGTAATGACAACAAATGAAATAATGCTAACCAATGAAGTGATGATAATGAATGAAGTATAACAAATGTTGTAATGATAATGAATGAAAAAAAAGTGACAAATGAAGTAATGACAACTAATGAAGTACTTATAATTAATGAAGGTATGGGAACAAATGAAGTAATGATAATGAACGGAGTAATTATAATGAATGAAATAATGAGAATGCATTAAGTTATGACAACAAATGAAGTAATGACACTGAATTAAGTATTGATAACAAATGCTAGAAAATGAAATAACGATAATGAATGATACGATGAATATGAATTATGTAAATTAAATGATAGTGAATGATGTAATTATAAAGAATGAAGTCATGACCATGAATGAAGTCATGTTAACAAATGAAGTAATGTAAATGATTGGAATTATGATGATGAATGAAGTAATGATAAAAAATGTAGTAATAATAATGAATAAAGTAATTATTAAAAATGAAGTAATGACAATGATGAATGAAGTAATAGTGACAAATGAAGTAATGATAATGAATGAATTAATTATTATAGATGAAGTAATGGCAATGATGAATGAAGTAATAGTGACAAATGAAGTAATGATAATGAATTAAGTAATGATAACAGATACAATACTGTTGGAAAATGAAGTTATGATCATGAATGAAGTAATGATACTGAATGAATAAATGATAATAAGTGAGATAATGATAATAAGTGAAGTAACTATAGCAAAGTTATGCTAATTAATGAAGTAATTATATCTGCGAAGTAATGACAATGAATGAAATAATGACAACCAATGAAGTAATGATAATGAATTAAGTCATGACAACAAATGAAATAATGCTTAAAAATAACGTAATGATAACGAATGAAGTAATAATAAGGAATGAAGTCAATATAATGATTGACGTCATGATAATAAAGGATGTACATATAATAATTATTAAGCTGTTCGTTCACAATGACAACACTTATACATTTGTAATACGCCAGTATATGTACCTCTGAGGCTCGATTGATCCACTTTGAGCGGCCAACACCAGTAACCCTTTCGGCGCCAAATTTCTAATTGTCGTCTGCAATCCAAGTTTGTTAAATCATTCAGTAAAATAAGGAAATGAGATAAATAAATGCAAATTTCAAAGGACTAAAGCACATACATGTATATAGAAATAGAGATTGAGACAAATAGTGATGTCCCTGATCAGACGCCGCCTTGAAAAGGCGGCGTCTGATCTGGGACTGCACTATTTGTCGTAGTGCATTTATGCGACTGCGGCGGTGAAAGGGTTAAAGGCACTTGATGGACCCTGAAGAAGATGCAAAGAAATGATACAAAACCATGTTGGTGTACAGTAAAGAAATATCAGTAGTAAATGAATCAATGTTGACTTAAAAGTATATTTACGTTTATCGTGTTGCAAAAGTTATGTCTGCCAAAACTCTGTTCTGTTGTATTTTACTTACTTTTGATACGTACAATCGTTTGAAAAACTGCCGAGCGTGTGTCAAACAGTTTGTATCCTGATGAGACGCCAAGGTTTTGGCGTCTTGTCTAGATCCGGTTTGGCGTCTTGTCTAGACCCAAGCTGTTTGCAATTGAAAGTTTTATTTTACTTTAAACTAGAAATGTGTTCCTCGGAACACTTGTGTCGCCTGCCTGCGTACTGACACCAATTTTAAACTTGACACAATCGCAGTACATGTATACATGTAAATAGGTATAACATAAATCCAGCTATGATGCTACGTAACTTGGAGCATGATCTATATGTAAGAAGTGTGAAACTAAGACAAAACAATAATGAGAATAATGACCAAAGCGTGATATGTGAAGTTTAAGTTCCATGGCATCAGTAGAACAGGACTAATTGGCCGGACAAAAATATGAAAAAGGGGAATAACTCCAAAAATTCTGATGTAAGAGTTGTGGACCTTATGCATGACACGTCTCCTCTCATCAGATATGTTCCATATGTGAAATTTGAATTCAATGGTATCAGTAGAACAGGACTTATTGGCCGGACAAAAAATATGAAAAGGGTAATGACTCCAAAAATACTGAAGCTAGAGTTATGGACTATATGCATGGCATTTCTCTCGTTCAGCCTGTTCCATGTGTGATATTTGAATTCAATGGCATTAGTAGAACAGGACTTATTGGCCGCAAAAAAATGAAAAACGGGAAATACATGTAACTCCAAAAATACTGAAGCTAGAGTTATGGACCTTATGCATGACACTTCATCTCATCAAGTATGTTTCATGTGTGATGTTTGAATCCAATGACATCAGTAGAACAGGACTTATTGGCCGAACGAAAAAAAAATGAAAAAAGGGGAATAACTCCAAAAATATTGAAGCTAGGGTTATGGACCATGTACATGACACTTCCTCTCATCAAGCCTGTTTCACGTGTGAAGTTTGAATTTAATGGCACATGTAGGGTGGAAGATACAGGCCAGACAAGAAGGGTGTGACGACGACGACGGACAAAGTGCAAACAGTATTCACCCGAATATTAGTATAGAGCTTAGATATGGTTTGGATCAGATAGAATTTCTGGACACTCTAGTTAAAATAGACAATGGCCATATATACACAGATCTTTATGTTAAACCTACAGACAAACAGCTGTACCTTAACAATTCTTCCTGCCATCCTCCTAGTACAAAGAAGAGCATAGCATATGGTTTGGGACTAAGAATTAAGCGTATATGCGAAAGAGAATCCGACTATATTAGAGAAAGAAATAAACTCAAGGGTCAGTTAAGGAAGAGAGGATATAGTGGCAGGATGATAAAAAATCAGTTGGTAAGGGTGGATAAACTTGACAGATCTGCCACATTAGTAAAGAAACAAACAGTTAGATCTAATAGGAAAATGAATAGGGTCCCTTTAGTTTTGACGTATTCAAATCTGCTACCGAATATACATGACATTGTAAAAAAACATTCAAAAGTTTTGCATCAATCAGACCGGCTTAAAGAAGTATTCCAACAACTGCCAATCGTAGCATTCAGGCGTGATAAAAATCTATGTGACACACTGGTGCATTCAAAAACTAACAGGATTGTTAGACCAAGTAATACAGTCTGTTCACAGGGTTGTGCTACTTGTAGTATTCTTGAAATGTCAAGTATAAGTGACACAAATAGGCAATCAGTTTACAATGTGTCTACCAATATTAACTGTAGAGAAAGAAATGTAGTATATGCAATTAAATGCAGTAAGTGCGATTTAATGGTGTATGTCGGTGAAACTGAGAGAGAAATTCGGGAGAGAATGAAAGAACATTTGAGTGATGTGAGGCATGAGAGAGAGAAGCCAATAAACAGACATTTTGGAATCGGTGGTCATAGCAGTGATGATGTGAGATTTGTAGTTTTGAAACGGATGTTCCATGCATGTAGAACTGAAAGACAGATCCATGAAATTGATTGGATATGGAGGCTGAGAACGTACAGACCATTTGGCTGTAACATCAAAGAGGATAATGCGCTAATGCATACATGACGTCGTTGCACCCATGACGTCATTTGATGACGTCATTTTGATGACGTCATGACATTTTAAAAAACAACCCAATGTCACCATGACGCTAGATCAACATTATTCTCTTTGATTTTATGGCTGAATGCATGTAACAAAAATGTGACGAGTATTTTGACATGATAATCTTTGAAAAAGGCCCTTAGTGGTCGAAATATTAGATCAGAGCAGTTCAAGTATTTATGTATTATATTAATTCCCTATTTTGGAATATTTTCTTCATTGAAGAATCAGATAATAAATATTCATTCATAGGGAATCGACCGGGCGCCGAAGGCGCCGTCGATTCGCTCTACGGTAGATGGTTAAGCCCAAAAAAATTGCGTGTCAAAAGTGAATTAGGCTATTTCGGGAGTTTTCATTGGAAAGCATTGACCAGCGCCGAAAATCCGAATTTGACATGTAATTTTCTGAGAAATTCAGATGATTCGGCGACGCCGTAAATCGAGTAATAAATCGTGGTACAGTCATTTTTTTAGAAAATTCTTATCGCTACATTTCGGACATTCTTCAATTTTCTTCTGACAGTTGCCGCCATCTTGAAATTGACTCGATTCGACGAAATCTGTATCTGTATCTATACGTCGTAGAATCCTATTAAGGCTTTTACACGACGGGTGAGAAGAGACGCCATTATAATTGGCGATGATCTCGTAGGGCTGTCTTGAAAGCCTCTACGGAATCAGCATGCACTATGCTGTTAGGCAGTTTGTTCCATTGCACCGTAGTGTCTACAAAAAATGAATTTCTGTATTGAGGGGTCTTGCCATTTGGGACTGCCAACCCTCTTGAGTTATTGCATACTTGGTTTTCTATTATATTTCTTGTATCGCAGTCTTTAAACTTGGTAGCTTTGATGTTTCTTCTCGGTTTTGCCGGCTTTGTGAATGTGGATGTCGGTAGAGCAGGTACCAAGCCCTCAACTACCTCAACTCAAATACTGTAAATAAAACATGACTTCATCAAACAAACATTACAGATGATGCCTATAAATACACTTGAGATGGTGCAACAGATAAGTTGTAGTGTAAAAAGGTGAACTTTTATAATGAAATGACAAGCAAGCCGCAAAGCGGCTTGCGAGAAATAAAATGCATTTTAACATGATTCGGACTTTATGCCGCCGAAAACTTACAATGATTGAGGTTCCAGTATGTTGGCACCCGACAGGTAGGACTATGTTACATTATAATAAACATTTCTTTTTATGACGAGCAAGCCGCGAAGCGGCTTGCGAGGAACATATTACTTATTTTACGCACAACTATCTATCTCTGTATAGACTGGCAACCCCTCTCACGAGTGTTATAGCCCACAGGTGTTTGTCGTGTGCTACCCCCTACCCGCCCATCTGCTACCCCACTCTGCAACCTCACAGAAAGATATTGGTCAAAATAATCTCAAACATGTCAAAATATTGTCAAAATACCATAACACGAAATTTTGAAGTAAACTGAAAAAAAAAAGTTCACATCAATATAATATAATAACAAGGTAGGTATCTCTGAGCACTGAAAATTGACATGCGGCCACTAAAAGTGCCATAACTTTGTCAATTTCCCGTGTATTCTCCAAAACTATGGCTTATATTTCGTGGGAGTGATGCCTCGAAATATGTAATCAAACGAAACCACCATTGTACGACAAATTCATTTGAAAACAAGCCTTTAATTCTCAAAATAAGTTGGTCGGCTCCGATCTGATAGACCCGAAAGTCACATTTGACAAGAGTGAAACTAAATATATTCGCCGGTTACCGAACAAATGCTGTAATATATCAGTGATATACATTGTTTTAAATACATTTCCTTAACGAAATGGTGTAGATTTACTTGATTATGGTAAGAATAATCCTTTTTGTCAGTTGAAATTCACGCCGCAATAAAATTGTCACGATCATCGAGACGCTCGCAAAGGCGAATGACATTAACGGTAATATTAGAGGTTATCCGCACGAGACACACCTCCACGTTCTTTCGGGTCTATCAGATCGGAGCCGACCAACTTATTTTGAGAATTAAAGGCCCGTCTTCAAATGAATTTGTCGTACAGTGGAGGTTTCGTTAATACCATGTCTCGAGGCATCCTTTCCACGATATATAAGGCATAGTTTTTGAAAATACATGGGCATTTGACAAAGTTACGGCACCTGTAGTGACTGCATGCCTATTTTCTGTGGTCGGAGATACCTACCTTGTTATTATCTATTACATTGATGTGAACAAAAAAATCAGATTTTTTTTAGTTCACTTTTAAATGTTATTTTATGGTATTTTGACAATGTTTTGACATTTTTGAGATTGTTTTGGCCAATATTCAATATGTTTCTGTGTAGTTGCAGACGGGAAAGGGGGGGGGGGTAGTGGGGTAGCACACGACAAACACCTATGTTATAGCCAGGAAAATGTGCACGTCAGAACTGTTAGTGAAGTGAAAGATAAAAAGGAACCCACTTTCATGATGCTCAGCTAGTCCACTTTTGCGTACGACTCTATCGAGCTACTTTCGGGTTTTTATTTACTTCGTGCAAAAATAGAATGATGTCTTAGAGTTCATTGATGAGACTAGATGCTCAGCTATAACCATGTTAGGATGTGTCTGGTTGGACTTCGTTAACATTTACTCATGTACACTTTTGCAGAATCATACAGCTCATACAGGCACCCGACAGGCACCAGTCATTTCGCCCCTGGTTGTTTCACTCCCAATAGGGATCCTGGTCGTTTCGCCCCCCCCCCCTACCCTGGTTGTATGCCCCCCCTACAAAAATAATACTTACGAAATGCAATTTTCGAATACTTTAAATCTCAGAAAAGTCCCATTTTGTAGAGTTTCAGAATTGTCTGATCTGGGTCTACTCTGTTTGCAAATGCGTGAAAACACGTTCATATCAGGGAAAGGGTTAAGAACAGGGAAAGGGTTACTAAGAGTCTACTGGTATCAGTATAAGTGTAACTCCAGTATATATACTCTTTACATTAATTAAGAGTTACACGTGTGACATGGTTTGTTAATAACCTGAGATAATTACAAGCTGTCAACATACATACTCTTTACATTAATTAACTCTTTCCCTCATATAAACGTGTTTTCACGCATTTGCAAACAGTAGACCCAGATCAGACAGCTCCTAGAGGATCGGGGTCTGCTCTGTTTGCTAGTAGAATTTGATAGCTCTGATTATTTGCTTTCTAAAATGTGTACAATGTCCCATCTTCCATATTTCCTTATATAACTATTTTGCTCATGAAAATTCAGTAGGTATTGAAATTTGGAATAAACACAGAACAGGGAAAGGGTTAAGAGTTACACGTTTCACATAGTTTTTTTAACATCCTGAGATAATTACAAGCTGTCAGCATTTTTGTTAACAGCCTAAGACAATCACACGCTGGCAACATGTAAAAGCTATATGTATGTTCATATCTCAACAAACATGCCTGACAGGGGCAGGGCTAGATTTCCTTATGAATATATAAGATTATAACTATATTATATAAAAAAATATAAGATTATAACTATAAATCTTCTACTCCAGAGACTGCAGTTGAATTTGAATGGCATTTGGTAGGAATAGTGGGCCGCCTTGCAAGGAATATGTATACTGCTTTCCATTCAGCACAGATTATGTTACAGTTAGGATATGTCAGGCAGAACTACATGTTAACACCTTACTCTGAACTCAGTATGCCTTTGCAAACAGAGTGTACTACAATTTCTGCCATGGCCAAAAACTCCTCAGTTTATAATACATTACATGATGTAGTTGTACCGTTATAAGAATTCAGCTAATTAATGTTCATACAGTGCTTTATTTCCTTCATAAATATTTATGAGGTAAAGGGTTAAAAGAACAAACCTTTTGCCAGTAAGCATTCAACAGCTGCATTATCCATCCTGATGCGTGATGTCACATTGACTATACCAGCACTTATAATGTGGCTATTTAGTAGGTTAGGCATGATTGTATGTTTCAAATACTAAAGGTTTGGAGAATCAGATTTCATGTTGTTTATTTTTTAGCAAATTTTAAACACAAATTTACAACTATGCAATCTATGTATATTTAAAGTAACAAGTTAATCGAGAAGCATAGAGGATGTACTTCAACAATAAATCTAAATTTGGCTGTTCTGATATAGTCAAACGTTTTAGGGGAGTGGGATGTGGTAGGGAATCTATCAGACATGATATGCTCATAAATTCCTGTCTAAAAACCTCAGATCTCTTTAAACATACTGAAAAATAGGTATGAATATCAAGGTCTAAGTTAGCTTCTGCTCCAAATTGCCATTTTCCATAAATGCTATCAGTGTAGTTTAATGGAAGAACACCTTCTTGGCTTAGCCATAGAGGGAAGTCTAGGTTCAAATCCTAGCACTGTCTATTGGAAAGGCTTTTTGGAGTCAGTTATTTGCTATAGACAACCTTTAACCCTTTCCCTGTTCTATGTTTATTTCAAATTTGAATACCACCTGAATATTCAGGGACAAAATAGATTAATGAAATATGGAAGATGGAACATTATAGCCATTTAAAAACTACAGAAACAGTTCTATCAAATTCTATTAGCAAACAGAACCTATAGGATCCTTCTGATCAGGGTCTACTGTGTTTGCAGTTACATAAAAGTTGTTTGTACATGTATGAGCGAAAGGGTTAAACAGAAATAATAATGTCCCGAACAATTTTTATGATACATGTACAGTACAATGTCCACTTTTTGTGTCCATTGCTTTGGCAGGGTGACAGGGTTTATTTTTTGCATGGCATCTTTTATTTTGTCACATTTCTGCTGGCAGGTGACACATGTTCCTTTGAACACTTTTGTTCTAATTCCTGTCATATTTCTCACTTTCTTGTCCATGTGTATCTTAAAATAGATCTTAATTCATGGACAGGGGATAGCTAATTGAGTTTATTTTGTATGCATTATCTACATTTCATTATCAACCAATAACAACTCATCTTCTCATTTCAAAATTGCACACACAAACATAAGTATGAGTTTTTGTTACTGATTGTTAATTTACTTTTACAGTGATTGACCTGATTTTTGTCTAGCCTACTTGTTGTCAGCTCAACAGTTGCCAAAGTGGCAGTTGTGTAGGCACATACATATGTCTGTCTGTTTGTCCATTTGATTTTGTAACAGCAAATCCATTATTTTGTATCAACAGATCTCCATATAATGTGGCCCATATCTTGAGTAGACAGTGTACCAGGTACAAGGGCCTTAACTCTCGCATCACACATTTTGAAATTTATCCTTGATTTAATTTTCTTCATTCACTGGGTCATACAAAAATTTAATTTTATAAATGGCTTAGTCACTAGTAGACAGTGTACCATGTATAAGAATTATGACTCAAGGTTCACTCCACCAGAGGCTGGGCTGATTTTACTTTAATTGCTGTAGTGAAAATTTAATAAACAAATAAATATTTTCTCTGACATCCATGATCAGATTTAAAATATAAAAAATGGCAGGAATGTTCCGTAGGTGACCATTTACAAAGTTGTAACCCATAAAATACAAGAGCACCACTTGGAGGTTCCAATGTTAAAGTTTTCGAACAGTGACAATGAAAATGCAGTACGACATAGCTCGAAAAGCAGACAAACTAAAAATGGCCACCATAAATTGGGCTAAATCCCTTCTATGGCTAAAGGGAGCATTAAACCATTGGACAGATTTTTATGTACCAGTATTTTTTGTAAGAATAATTGGTGAACATTTGCCAAGTATTCATTTTGTTTCCTAAAAATAAAAAAATGAGGCATATGGCTAAGCGTCACATTTTATTTATAGGTCAATGTGACCTTGACCTTGGTCTTCATTTACAAAATAAACTTGTGCGGAGTAAACCTCATATACCGAATCAGTTAGGATCACAGATATGGCATGTGAGTTCATCTTAGGATGGTAGAGTGTCGCATACTAGTTTTAGGTCAATGTGACCTTGACCTCATTTAAAAACAAGCCCGCCCGGAGCATATCTCATACACTACTTCAGCTAGGATCACCAAATATGGTGTGTGAGTACATCTTGGGATGGCGGGGTGTCACATACTATTCATAGGTCAATGTGACCTTGACCTTGGGCTTCATTTACAAAAAAGCTTGTTTACAGCATATCCCTACACCAAGTCAGCTAGGATCTTTACTAAATATGGTGTGTGAGTTCATCTCCGGGTGGCGAAATGTCGCATACTTTTTGTAGGTCATGTGGCCATGACCTTGACATTTGACCTCAATTACAAAAAAGCATGTCTTTTGTGGTAGTTTGAGTTCAAATTCTGCTCATACTATGCGATCTTTACTTTCATTTTGCCGTGCATATACAGACCTGCTTACAAATCACCTTTCATTGGCAGTGCTTTGCTTTGAGGGCATTTGTCAACTACTGCGACACATTTCTTGTTTGGCTATATTTTGACAATAAATTGACATACATAAATGTATGTTCTTACGTAACACTATGTACTTCGTGACCTATTGTCTCAGATGAACGATAATGGACACTATCATTATTATAATATTGCTTAGGTTTTGTCGTGGTTGTGGCTTTCTTCACTAACAATTTTCAGATTTAATTTGTCACACATCTTAATCATATGTAGACAGTGCATAATGTGCGAGATTCGCAACATTTGTTTTGAATTATGTGAATTACATGGATTGACATACATTTACGTTCGTTAAATTTCATAAGTTATGTTTTACTTCATTGCATGTAAAATGTCGATGGTCGATTCCCGGTAGAGGCAGTGCCTTAGTTCATATTATGTCATTATGTCTTACATGAATAATGAACAGAGACAAGGTTAAGTTGCTGTCTGTCTTATAAACCCAATAATTAGAATATTTTTGAGTGATTTGGGGAAGTAGATTAGACACGTTAATCAAAACATTTTATAAACAATAGCTCCTTCATTTCTCCACAAGTCAAATGTTGTGAACACTCTATCGCCTCAAAGAGACCATTCTAAAGAGTGGTCTTAACATTTGGTCTCCACACGACGATTCTAAATACAGGTCATAACATACAACATTTGGTCTCGAAGAGACGGTTCTTAATTCCGGTCATAACTATGTTTGGTGGACGGATTGTGAATGTGACTATACACCTTTATCTTTAGCTCGAATAATTCCTATATTACAAACGAGATTGATTAGCATGAACTAGTATAAGAATAGTCTAATCTTCAATATAGTTCACCAAGCCTTCAGATTAATACCTGTTTGAACTGAAAATTAGGTTATTTTTTTCAGCGCGTGATAAAACTTCACACGGTTAGCAAACGTTGCAATAATAAGCTATTAATCACGGTGTTATCTTTCTGTTAGATAACAGAATGGCTTATAAAATGTAATTAAATTAGACTCTAATTGTCCCTTTAACCCTTTCGCTGCCAAAGTCTGTCGTCTGCTAACTTTGTCGTCTGCTACAAATTTTTTTTTTTTCTTCATTTTTGTTTCAAAAACATAGTAACAGTAACAAACAGTTTGGATCCTGATGAGACGCCGAGTTACTCGGCGTCTCATCTGGATCCAAACTGTTTGCATAGGTAATCACAGATCCGGCATTGGCAGCGAAAGGGTTAATGGGTCCGAGGTTATAAAAGTTTCTTCTTGAGCCTGAATTTATTTTAAAGCATTTGATTTGATTGGTTAGATTTTGAGCTTTCACTCAGACTCAAACTCAGCTGTTAGATAACCCCGGGGCATGGATTCGGTTTTTGCAATTATATTGTTCATTATATTAGTTTAAAGATAAAGTATGGTACAGCAGAACATTTCTTAACCCATTCCCTCATATTGACGCCTTTTGACACATTCCATCATATTGACGCCTTTTGACCCATTCCCTCATATTGACGCATTTTGACCCATTCCCTCATATTGACGCCTTCTGATGCCTCTGCAAAAGTCACATGTTGAAACCATTGTGATAAATAGAGCATTTGCTCTATTTATCACAATGGTTTCAAACTACAAAATTCTAAAATATTCCTTTTTCTCTAGTTAATGGTCCTTTTCGTTAGATTTATTCAAAGTGGTTGGATCACAGAGAGCCATTTCGTGGGTCTAGATGGTCTAAAAAGTCAAAATAATTATTGGGTCGATTTATTGTTATATTATATACAAAGGGTCTAACTACCCATTCCCAAATTTCACGACCGATTCTAAATAACGCCCGGTTTTGGGCTACCAAGATAAAATAACCACTAATGTTTGGTACGAACGTGAAGCTTGGACCTTGTACATGTACGTTTCAAATAATATAACGTTTGATACATTCCGACTAAGCCGTAGCCATGGGTAGTCAGACCCCTTGTATATAATATTACACTAAATCGACCCAATCATTGGGTTTTTTTTACTTTTTAGACCATCTAGACCCACGACATGGCCCCCTGTGGGTTGGATCTAATAATAACCTATTAGGTAGTGGGTTAATTAAGGTGTCATTCATTCATTGAACATAAGTGTATTTAAAAGTAGGTGGTTGCATACTGCAGGACAAAAGTAAAGCAGAATTCTCCTCTAGGAGTGCATTACTTGTGTCCTTACATTAAGCTGTAACCTGCCTTATTGACCCATAATTTACACCTCTTTTTGATGGTCAGGTTCTACTATATTCAATACAAAATACAAAACCTGAAAACGACAATAAACTCATTTCCAACACGTTATCATGTACCACTAATCATTAACCTTTCCCTATGTTTAGACCCAACCTATTTGAAAGAATCTACCGAAGCGGAGCATTTACTAGAGAAAAGGAAAATATTAGAATTGTAAAAAAAAAGTAAAGTACCTAGTTATAGTCTACTTTGAGTCCGAATGACCGCTCAGCCGACTGAACATTTATTTCCCTGGTCAGTGAGTCATTCGCCTACAATATTGAGCACTGCAAACATATGGCGCAATTATGCAGCCGCAGTACCGGCTATAGTGACCCTCACAGGTACCCATTTTAACCCCTGGGTGGAGAGGAGGTGCGGGTGGGAGACACTGAAAATCATCTCAGATATTTTCGGGAGGGACCGGGATTTGAACCCCGGACCTCCTGATTGGTTGTCAAGCGTGTAACCACTAGACCACCGCACACCATTGTGAAGTGTTGAAACCATTGTGATAAATAGAGCATTTGCTCCTATGGAGCAAATGCTCTATTTATCACAATGGTTTCAAGAAGTGACTATTACAGAGGAGTAGAAAGACGTATTTATGGAGGAAAAGGTTAATCTACAAAAAAGCAATATTTGATCATGTATTTACAGAGGTCCAGATAAGATTCGAAAATCTAAATAATTTCAAGAATATCTCCTTTATTTCTCCATCAAACATATACTGTGACCACATTTTAGAATCGTCTCCTGTAAAAGAGGAGTCTAAAGAGTGGTCAAAGTATAGGGTTCGGTGGAGAAATGGCGATTATAGTATTTAGGTACGCACCTTTATCTATAGTTCTGCAGAATTTACTCCCGTAATGCCGTGTACGGCATATTTGTGTACGCCGTCGTTTGGAAAATGATAATCGGTATGTGTTCTGAATTTGAATAAAATAAAATTTCTGCTGTAAAATGTATATTAATCACCCTTAAAAGTATACTATTGCGTAAAATGTTTAATTACCACGTAATGTGTATTCCGTAAATTTCTGTTGTCTAACTTTGAGTCAATAAGGGCACGTGGTTAAACCTTTCGGTGACAAATTTCTAATTGTCGTCTGCAATCCAATTTTGTTAAATCATTCGGTAAAATATGGAAATAAGATAAATAAATGCAAACTTCAAAGGAATAAAGCACATATATAGAAAAAGAGTTTGAGACAAATATAGAAGTCCCTGATCAGACGCCGCCTTTTCAAAGCGGAGTCTGATCTGGGACTGCACTATTTGTCGTGGCGCATTTATGCGACTGCGACGGTGATAGGATTAATGCTACGCGAAAGTTATTAACCCTTCTCTTGCTGAATTTTAAAATACAATTCTCCTTCTTTACCCATGCCCTGTTGTATAATTACATATATCTTCACTGTGTACACGTATTTCGCTTTGCAACCACTGCTGTGGAGTGCACTGGTTTCACAATCAACTTGTAAATAATGCTGACCCTGATGAGACAGCTCCTACAGGAGCTGTCTCATCTGGGTCTTCACTATTTACAGGTAGATATATTGACGTGAATAGCAAGCGAATGGTTAAAACTCACTATAATCGGTTTAATTACGTTCGTATTATATAAAGCAGTAACTTACTTACTTGCTTTTAAAAGTAGTCATGTTAATATTAATACATAAGCTGATGCAGTAGAGAGGTTCTACTCAACTCTGTTATGGATATGAAGCTCTTTTAAAGATGAGTAAGTCATACAGACTGGATAGATATCAGTACTATATGCGCCGGTTTGGGCCAAACAAAAATGACGTACTCACGGGTATTGAGGGTCAGGCCCTTTCCTTATTAGACAATTTATTATAGAGTGAACACACTCGTCTAACAGATAAATAAATAAATAAATAACTGCAAACAAAGTAGACCCAGATCAAACGGCTCCTGTAGGAACCGTCTGATCAGAGTCTGATATATTTACTTATGCAGTTATAATAGTCATGTCTACAGTTTGTACCAAAAACTCCTGTGTATATATACCATTATAAAAATTAGCTAAGAATATTCATGATGTCATCATTTCTTACTGTACATGAATATTCAACATGGAAAGGGTCAATATGATTTTATACTCTAAGTAAATTACAATCAGCAGCAGTGCCACTCTAAAGCGACAACTTAATGAATAAACACGATTTTCTATATTCCGCCATACTTAATAAATAAATATGAGTTTTCCACATTCCGCCATACTTAATAAATAAATATCAGTTTCTACTTTCCGCCATACCATACTTAATGAATAAACACGAGTTTCTACATTCCACCATACTTAATAAATAAAGACGAGTTTCTAAATTCCGCCATTCATATTTATATGTACCATGGCACTGGACATGTTATGTTTATGCCAATAAATATCTGTTCTGTTCAATTATATAAATACAGGTAGCTACTTACCCCGTCTCATGCTAATTGTGTCTTGGCTGTCATTTGTAAACAGTCTTGATCCAGATCCGGATCAGGGTCCAAGCTGTTTGACACACGACCAATATTTACCCAAAGTATTAACCATTTACTCCATAAGTACGCCTTTCTACGCCCTTGCAAACAGAGTAGACCTAGACCAGACGGCTCCTAAAGGACCCATCTGATCAGCATCTGCTCTGTTTGCTTTTGATATACATTGTAATATAAATATGATTCTACTGTTTCTGCCAAGACAAAGAATTCATATGTTTATGTCCTATTATAGCAAGTGATCTAACTAATATTCATTAGGTCATGATTTCATGAATATTTAAGGCGTAAGGGGTTCAACGAACCGGAAGTCAGTGGAAATGTCAGAAAATCAATATTCTGCGATCCATTGCTTTGTATCGTAAAAGGCTCAAGTCAGTAAGAGATACATTAAAGATGTTACAATATACATTTTGCGACCCATTGCTTTGTATCGTAACAAGCTCAAGTCAGTAAGAGAGACATTAAAGATGTTCTTACAATATACATTCTGTGATCCATTGCTTTGTATCGTAACAACCTCAAGTCAGTAAGAGAGACATAAAAGATAACGTTACAATATACATTCTTCGATCCGTTGCTTTGTATCGTAACAAGCTCAAGTCAGCAAGAGAATTATGCCAGTTTACATTGTGCAATCCATTGCGTTATATCGTATCTAGCTCAAATCAGTAAGAGAAGCATTGAAGATATTATGGCCATATGTATTCTGCGATCCATGGTTTATATCGTATCCAGCTCAAGTCAGTAAGAGAATCATGGACTATGTTATGCCCATATGTATTCTGCGATCCATGGTTTATATCGTATCCAGCTCAAGTCAGTAAGAGAGGCATGGACTATGTTATGCCCATAATATTATGTATTCTGCGATCATTGACTTTGTATCGTTACAAGCTCAATTCCGTAAAATAAGCATTAACCCATTCCCTCATATTGACGACTTTTGGCGACTCTGTAAAAGTCATTTTGTGAAACCATTGTGATAAATAGAGCATTTGCTTCTATAGGCACAAATGCTCTATTTATCACAATGGTTTCAATCTACAAAATTCTAAAATGTTCCTTTTCTCTAGTTAATGCTCCATTTCGGTAGATTTATTCAAAGAGGTTGTATCTAAAAATAGCCTATGAGGTAATGGGTTAAAGATACTATGCCCATATATATTCAGCGATCCATTACTTTGTATCGTTAGTGTACTGAGTCAGTGTATTTACTGACAAAGCCAATCCCACATTAAATTGTTCTTTAATTAAGATATAATAAATTCATACCAGTGTTTTATCGTGCAATCGAACACTTGTAGGAGTTGAGATGCGTAGTAATTAAATCACGAGGCCGATAGGCCTCGTGATTTAATTATAAGCATCCCAACGACTACCCGTGTTCGATTGCACGATAAAACACTGACATAAATTTATTATTTCGATTCTAACACTTCAATTTAACTATAATTTGCACCGCCACAACGGCACTACGTTTCTTGGCGTACGAATTGTCTAAGCCATATTACGTCACGTTAAGCCGTTACAGCGCGTGCGGTGTTTTATGGAGAATTCAAACATAGATACATGTACGTCCCTTCTTTGTTAATGTAGATGTGTGTGCTATGTGTGTAAGAATCGGCGTTAACATAATTAATTCCGGATCGATAGCATTAGTGTTTTAATTTGTATATTTCATTTGCGTCTCAGACCCATCGCTGTCACATAATGTCGTCTACAAAATTTATCGTCTGCTACATTTGTCTGCTACAGAAAAAAATCGATACTTCGAAATTTTAGAAATGAATAGTTAAGAATTGTTTAGCCAGGTGACTGTTTGAAGCTGAGTGAATGTCATGCAGAAAGCCCCTAAATAAGCTGTCTGCATGATTTTCACCTTGCATTAAGCTGCCACCTGTCTTAATAATGATAGGTATTTTAGTGTTCCAATAAACGAGATTACATACGTTATTGACAGTGAAATGTGTTATTAGCGCGTCCGGAAAAGTCTATTTTATCTGTTTAATAAGACATTCTTCCCTTGAATTACGGTACAAAATAGCCCGTTTTGGTCATTCGGTGCAACTGGCGGATAATCTTTCACGTGATCTAGGGACTAGATATTAAAACTTGTAATCATACATACACCCTTTTAGACTATTTACATATACCCGATAGAGACACCTTTTTTACGTTGTTGCAAACAACTTCCGCTTACTCATGGCATACTGTACAATCAGATTTTATCAGTTATATTATGCAAAGATGAAATATTCGTTAGTACAGTAGCCATTATAAATATTCAGCTATCATATAAACACCTTTTCGCGCATTTACAAACAGAGTAGACCTAAATCAGACTGCTCCTTTAGTTTCTAAAATGACTACGATATTCAACATTCCATGTTTCAATATAACTATTTTGTCTAAGAATATTCGGTATGTGTTGACATTTGGAATACATATCGAACACAGAAAGGGCTAATTAATCACTGTACTGTTACAAGTACCTGCATGATCTGCTTGCTTTCTATACATGTATTTGCCAGGTATTTGTAAGCTTCGGTCAGTCTTGCCTCTCTTTGTCATTTTAATAGCTTTAACTCTGGTAAATTCCCTTTGCACATAGTTTGCCTGCTATACAGAGTGTAACTCGCTGTACTTGCATGCTTGCTTTGTGAAAGTCTGGTTCTTTATTGTTCTCTCCCCTATATAAACTGTCAGTTTTCTGTGTTCTGTGCTCAGTTTGGTATGAGACACAAAGGTATAGTTTACCTCTCTCTTCTCCAGCTGGCCACCTTTCCTCAACTCTTACTATTCTTTCCCCCCTCTCTCTCTCTCTCTCTCTCTCTCTCTCTCTCTCTCTCTCTCTCTGTTATAGTATGCTGTGTATTTCAGGTTCAGATTGCTGATTTAACTGGCATCAATGTCTAAAGATTAAAGTTCTAAACTAAAAATCTAGTCTTTGTATTGCATGTTTTCCCTCTGTGTTACAAATGTTTGGACGTAAAGTAGAGCCTGGTTTAAACCGGCTGAATGCAGAGCTTTCTGTGAAAACTATGTATCCAGACCAATCCGGTTTCAGTTTTGTGCCGTGACCAGGATTGGTCCATATCCATGAATTCTGTATAGACATTAATTGGGAAAAGGGTTAAATACCGGTACAACATCTGCGTTCTACGTACTTCTTTTCAAATCAGTTTAAAATATTAGCCCATTTGCTCGCAGTCTATTCTTCCATGCTTATATATTTGATTAGTCAATTTTTTATCTAAGGAATGGCTGGTCTAAATTGTTTCGTTTTATATTGAATTTCCTATTAGCAAACATCGTAGACTCTAATCAGACGCCGCATCATGCGGCGTCTGATCTGAGTATACACTGTTTGCCTACTTCCCATATATGGAATCGTGGGCGCAAACGGGTTAAGTTTTTACCTGACAGAGACACCAACGTGGAAATGTGACATATATTCATATGGAAATGTGATATGTACGCTTAAAACTTCACGAAATGGAAATTTGACATACGAGTTTTGTCACATAGAGACTTCCGTAGTTGTATTCCAAGTATTTTTAAACCTCTTCATTGCACTTGAATTGTGTTTCCAATAGCTAATGAAATCATTTTAATTCGTGAAAATGTTGCTTTTCAAATGGCTGAATTATATCAAATTGAAATACATACAGTCATATTTTAATACACTGGCCAAATTACACATTTTATTTAAAAATAATTTCATCCATGTCACATTGTGAAATCCTGATCGATATGCCCCAGTTCAATGCGCACAACTGCACGTGGATTAAAGTTTTTAAAGTAGTTGGGTTATCTGTCAGGGCACATATCTGTTGTTACCCTCCCCCCAATAGGTCATTATTAAACCATGCCTCTTTGAATAAATCTACTGAAAAAGAAACATTTACTGAATAAAAGGAAAACTTTTGTGCAGTTTTTAAACTCTTATGATTAATAGAGAATTTGCTCCTATGGAGCAAATGCTCTATTTAACACATGGTTTCAAAAGGAGTCAAAGGGTGTCAATATGAGGGAATGGGTTAAAATGTGGTCGTACAGGATGCGCGACTGTCAATAGCATTGGTGTTATCAGTTATGTTAACCTGAGAGAGGTTTTTGCTAGGTTGTAGTCTCATTTACCAAATGAAAAGCAAAAGAGACGCCTTCTTAAAAGTGCCCGGGAACTTTTGAAAACTGAGAAAGGCCTAGATAGTCGGGCTATTTCTAACTTGCTTTCACCTGAATGTGCAAATGCTGATAATATGCAATGGAATCGGAAAAAAACTGCATTGCATTGCCGCATGGCTCAGTGGTAGAGCGTCCGCCTGCGGTACGGAAGGTCGTGGGTTCGCGACAGACCAAAAGTCGTTAAAAGTTGGTACTAGTAGCTCCCTTGTCTGCGCTCGACATTAAAAGGTGTAGTTCTAGGACTGGTCGGCCCGGTGTCAGGATAATGTGACTGGGTGGGATGCCCTTGCCATGTGCCCGCGGCAGGGGTATTTCAGTGAGGCAGCACTATAACTTGTCTCATGCGGGTGCCGTCTGCATATAACTGAAATACTGTTAGTCGGACGTTAAACCCAACTCACTCACTCACTCTTAAAAGTGCCCGGGAACTTTTGAAAACTGAGAAAGGCCTAGATAGTCGGGCTATTTCTAACTTGCTTTCACCTGAATGTGCAAATGCTGATAATATGCAATGGAATCGGAAAAAAACTGCATTGCCAGGGGAATCATAATATATCATAATATATATAAGCTCAACATAAGCGTTGTATGAAATGCTCTTTGATCTAGTGGGTCAGTTGTCCAAGTGCCTTGTCAACCTGGGCATACGGTAACGTAATGATTCTACAACGGCTCTGTAGTGAAGAAGAGGGGATTTTCAATAAGAAACGTCCCAACAAAGGATGTCCAGAACTTTATCTTATACACGACAACGCCTCCTCTCACGTGTGTAAAGTTGTTATGTCGTTTTGTTTTGTTTTGGCTTCTGAAAAAAGTAAACCATCCGCTTTATGCATCTGACCTGGGTCCCTATAGCATTTCTGTTTATTTCCAAGATTTGATAAAGAAAATATAAAAAAGAAATTAATATAAATCCAAAAGTTTTCTTGGCAGTCCCATTTATTAGTGTATCCAACAGATACAAAAGAAGTCTATGTATCTGCTTTTCACGCATGGGTGAAAAGGTACCTAAATGTGTTTCGGTAAGGAGAATAGTTTGAAGGATTGTAATAGAAACGAATTATCACTAAAGGTGGTGGATACCCCCGCTTCGCAGCCTGATCGCATATCCAGGCGCTAATAATGCGACACCAACTACCCATGTTACGGACCGCAATGAGAAAAAACAACTCAAATTTCAAGGGAGTGCGTGAAAATTGTGTCTAGCATATCTCTTACACGTGGTATTTATGTATCACAAAAAATTAATTCAATGCCTTTAAGATTGAAGGAGGAGGTCGTGACACCAACTAGCCATGTTTCATGCCATAATGACAAACATACACAACAGTTCAATGGGAAATAACTCTGCAATGTCTGGGGCTAATCACATGAATATTGCGTCTTGTGCATCAACTATTCGTGGTTGTTATGTATACCAAATATAAAGTCGATACCTTTCGAATTGAATGAGGAGTTCGCGACACCAATTACCCATGTTTAAATGTGGACGAACTCACCGAGCGCCCTACCGACCGACCGACTGACCTCCTCAAACTTTGTGGGGTATAATAATTTTGATATAAACGTAACAATTAAGAAATACGAACCAAATGACAGAACGTTTTGCAGGACCCTCGTATATCTTCAAAAACGTCGTAAAATGGAAAAGACATATACCTTCAAAAACGTCACAAACTGGATATGTGACATATACGTGTACGTTTAAAACTTCAAATAATGTGACATATCGTTAAAATATCACACAATTGAAAAGTAACATGTAAGGCCTTGTTCACATGGTGTTTTATCGTGTCATAGCTTTATATTAAATTTGCGTTTTTAATGCCTTCACATACAGAGAAGACCCAAATCGAACGGCTCCTATCAGGGTCTGTTCTGTGTGTAAGTGGAATTATATAAATACAGTAGAACTTCGATATCACGAACATCAAGGGACCATACAGAATACATCGAGATAACAGATGTTCAAGACATCCGATTACTTATCTGAACAATTTCTTAAGTTCATAGCTTAATGCAGGTCGAAAGTAATGCTGCTTAATGCAGGTCGAAAGTAATGTTGAAAGCTCCTACAGGAGCTTTCAGCATTACTTTCAACCTGCATTAAGCAGTTACGTGTGTTTTATATATGCGTAGTGATACAATTTTGGAAGGACCGAACGTTTACTTCGAGCTATCCTGAAATTCGAGTTTTCCGAGTTCGAGATATTGAAGTCCATCTGTATGTTTGGTACTATAGTTTTTGCCATGACCGTGTGTTCATATTCTAGTATAACAATTACCTTATAAACATAATTCTTCTAACACGAATATTCATCAAGGAAACCAGATTTTAGCAGATATTTTATTTTCACACCGGGGTTAAGAGTTATTAGGCCGAATTATAAAGTCTATCGCGCAATGGTCCCGGTTTTGCACTAATCCCAAAGAAAAGCCTCTTATTTACTTGTCATGCGTTTTTTGCGTGTTACTTAAAGCACAGCACTATAAGCCACCTATCTGTCATGCACTCCTGTTCGATTGAAGTTTTATCATATCGCTGTACTAGGAAATTACTTTAGGGATTTCCAATAATACACGTCATATAACAAATACAACTCGTTTGATCTCTACAGAAAAACGTGCAAGTCTGGTGATGATAGTTAAGGAAATGTGTTGATGAAAAATGAACGATTGGCGGTAAAGTAAAGCAGCAATCGGACATGCGCAATCAGTCTAGACCAAGATCAGACAATGTCTGATCAGAAGCTGTAGTAGTCTCCAGTCATCGCCAGCTTAAATAGTTTGTAAACATTTCTACCTGCGCTACAGACTCAGAACAGACACATCAGGGTCCATGCTTATAAAGCTTTTAGTTGAGTCTGAGATCGTTCTCAAGCTTTTGATTGGTCAGATTTGAGCCTTTGGCTCAAATCTGACCAATCAAAAGCTTGAGAACTCAAATCCGACCAATCAAAAGCCTAAGAACGAAACTCAGACTCAACTAAAAGCTTTATAAGCATGGTCCCTGCAATCGACTTATTAGGTCCTTAGTTTAAACTATTTCATAGCATTTAAAATATAGACAGGGGAATGTTATTCTAATATTTTTAGGTTCACAGACAAACAAACAAGACAGACAGACATACAGACAGACATGCATACATACAGACAAACAGACGACAGACAGACAGACAGATAGGCAGACACACAGGCAGACGGGCAGATGGACAGAGAGACAGGCAGACATATAGACAGACGGACAGACAGACATACTTTTATTCACCCAGGCATCGTGATGTATAATTATCTACATACAATGCAATAAGATCGTCGCTCGGGTTAGATATGTTTATAGCAATACATATGAAAGTACAACATGAACTGGTTAATAACATCTGCTGGTGCCAAAATAAAGCCGTTGGGCGGGGTGGGGAAAGGATGTGACAGGTGCCGAAGTCAGTCCTAAAAAGCCCGACGCTGTCCTCATTCTTCATAGTCGTATAATTTGCAGTTATCTGTTTACTCAATGAAGATTCATTTGAGAAATAATGGTATCTTGAATATTAATTAGATCAATTGTTATAATAGTACATGGACAAGGATAGGTCTTGTCAGAAACTGTAGAATCATATCAGGATCTGCTCTGTTTGCTTTTGACATACGTAAAGATATATATGTCAAAAGCAAAGAGAGCAGATCCTGATTAGACGGCTCCTACATGAACCGTCTGACATGTGTCTACTCTGTTTGCATAGGCGTCGAAATGCGTATTTAAGAAGTAAAGGGTTAAACAGATAAGGTATGTAGAAGACGTCTGATATGGGTCTACTCTGTTTGCAAAGGCGTAGAAATGCGTAATTATGGAGAAAAGGGTTAAACGGGTTAGGTGCAGATGTAGAAAATTAGTACTCCGGTGTATTTATGCGCCTCTCCAGTCTTGCTGCAATCCATTTTAACATAGGACTTGAAGCAATATAGGGATTGGCTTAAAAATAAGAGATTTTGATAGATGAGTTTGTTTGGCTGTTTGTTGTTTGTGTGTTTGTTTGTGCTGATTAACGTCCGTTTCTGCTCACTTTGGGCTTTGATAGATGGGTATGAGACAGTTCTAAACATAGGTCAAAGCTTAGAGTTTGGTTGAGAAATGGCAATATTAGTATTTGAATACACACCTTTGTCTTTTGCTCTTATTAATATTATATTAATTGTAAGGACGACGACGACGATGATGATGATGATGATGATGATGATGATGATGATGATGATGATGATGATGATGATGATGATGATGTATGATGATGATGATGATGATGATTATATCTGGGGCTTGTTAGTTATGGTTATAAAACATAGGAGCAAATGGGTATCCTTGTCAGAAAATGCTTATCGACTGAAATATATTTTTAATTAAACTCAACACACATTATGAGAATTCTTGTTGTGAAATACAATCGAAAAGTATACACCAATGATGGAAAAGCGTCCACAAGAAACATTATTAATAAAATCTCTGTTTAGCATGAATATCTAATAGATTGTGGAAAAACAAGATGAACAAGATGTGTTTGTGAAACGTTATGCCCCAAACATAACTTTTGGCCTTGATGTATGACCTTTACCTTAACAAGTCACCCCTAAAATGTTCGCCTTTATAAGTTGCACATACATACCAAATTTGAAGTATGTATGTTGAATGGCAACAAAGTTATCGCCAATCTAAAATTTACCCGTAATTTGACCTTGATGTATGGCCTTGACCTTAATAAGCCATCCCTTAAATGTTTGATTTCATAAGTTGCACACGCTTGCCAAATTTGAATGGCTACAAAATTATCGACAACGTTAAGGACAAACCAACCAACTAACAGACAGACAGAGCAAAAACAATATTGCCCTCGGGGACATAATAAATGCCTAGGTGGAAAAAAGAGTGCAAAGATTAGCCAGGGTCGAACTCCGGTACCTTGAATCACTACGCCTACCAGTTACCACTGGACTGTACAGAAAGGTACAACTATTGATCAGAATACAGGCGTCGCGACCTTCGACATAAAATGATGACAACGTTTTAATTAACCCATTTACTCTCACAATCCCATATATGGGACATAGGCAAACAGTGTAGACTCTGATCAGACGCCGCATAATCCGGCGTCTGATCAGAGTATACACTGTTTGCTGATAGGAAATTCAATATAAAACAAAACAAAAATGAAAAACTAAACCAGACATCCCTTAGATAAAAGATAGATTAATCCAATATATAAGCATGGAATAATCCACTGGGAGCAAATGTGTTAATATTTTACCAAATCAATTACAAACAAGATATGTTTGTGAAACACTATGCCCTCAAAATTAGCGCCAATATGAATTTGACCTGTAATTTGGCCCTTTGACCTTGGTATATGATCTTGACCTTAATAAGTCACCCCTAAAAATGTTCGCCTCCATAAGTTTGAAGAATGTATGTGCAATGGCTACACAATTACCGTCAACGTTAAAGTTGTTCATAAACCAACCAACTAAAGTATTTTGTGGCTGTATTTCAAAAAGCAATGTTCGTATACATTCAATATGGCTTCATGCCAATGACCCCGCGATCGCCCATGGTACGTCTGTATAACTTCAAATGCGCATTTTCACGTGGTGCTTCTGTAGTTACAGAAGAGCCTGTCTTAAGTGGCCATCAAAACTAGGCCTAATTAAGGATCTGTAAGGCAGGTGTTAGCTTCATGCAGGCCAAAATCAATGCGGAAAACTCCTGTAGATGCTTTACTTTTCCCCTGCATGAAGCAACCACCTGCTTTTAACACTCCATGTTCAATAAATGAATGACCGCTTTTGACCTGCATGAAAATACCACCTGTCTTACAGGCCCAGAAATAGACTACATTTTGATGGAGTAATAAAGAACTTGTATTGTATTGTATTGTATTGATGGCCGCTTAAGACAGGTTGTACTATATTCAAATGTTTTATCATATCCCTGTAATGATTAATTCCATTATTTCGCGCGTTCAGAATTATCTCTGTCTTTTTTTATAAAAGACTCAATTAAAAACACATAAACTCAACACAGAAAGTCATTGTGTAATATCCTCCCAATTTGACCTTAGACTCATGCATATTCCGTGTATTATCGTCGATAATCTTCGGATAAATTTCCGAAGGTATAAGAATGCGCGGCAAGAATACAATCCTCGTGGAACATGATTATTACCGGCTCTTGGTTTGATATTTTTTGTCACAGAGTATTACGAACAATCCCGATAAACACGCCGAAACTTAATCGAGTCTCAGGTCAAATTGGGAGGATAATAAATGTTTTCGTTGGAATATAGGTAAACAACGAGTAATGACATTTGGATCATTCCATTTCAATAGGTTTATGAGGAACATGTGACATTTTTCTTTGGAACTTATTGTTTAAATTTATAATTTTATCATCAATATGTATATAATCCGTCTTGGCGCAATGGGTAACGCGGAGGACTAATAATCAATGCGGCTCGCTAAATAATTTAAACGATACGAGTTCGAAGCCTGCAGTATGCACATTTTTTTGTTGACCAATATTTTGCTGCTATTTTCTATTGTAAATATATGAGTTTCAAAACAGTTAAGTGGTGTTTATTTTTTTTTTATATTTTCATTTCAATCATTTTATTAAAATTATTTCATTTCACAACAATAGGTCTATAACATTCTCAATTATTTTTCTAGCATCCTCGCTATGCTTCCATACTGGAGCTATTCTATTTCCCAGTCATGTAATTAACAAACTGTGTAATACATCAAAATCACGATATTTTTCGTGCAAATGAAAATGAAAACTAAAATTACATGTCACTGACGGGACTCGAACGCATGACTGCGACTCAATGGTAAAAAAATCGATTACTTGCCTTCGACCTAACCGACTGAGCCAGTCGAACTGGAACAGATGTAAGAGTAAAAAATATGTACTTAATATGTAAGAAAACACCTATCACACATATTTCGAGGACTAGTTAAATATTGTATAGTCAAACAACTAGGTCTGACGTGTCAAAGGTCAGCAGAGTCCATTTTTGAGGGAGAGCAGCATTCCGCATGTTCTCGGACCTTTTTTTAAACAGCCGAGTTTAGTACATTAGATAAAAATGAAGGCAGCATTGTTGTCAGCAGTTTAGCGCAGTAGGTATAGTCTAGGTACGCACAATGCATTGCGATAGTAGTCTTTTTATTAAGCGTGGGTTCGAATCCCGCGTCGACCTAAAACTTTTTTTAAAATATTGAATGAATTGTAAAGCATTATTTAAATTCATACTGTATTATTATGCTGACCATTTATACACGTCAATGTACTACTCACGTTGGGGACATTAAAAGGACATTCGGACACTGGTGATAATGAAGTTGACGGACACTGCCAGTGAGGGAGAAACTTAATTGCATTGAAGTGAAATGAATTGCAGTAAAACATCTATGATCACTCGAAAGAGAGCCTTTTAGACAGGTGGTTGATTAATGCAGAACAAAACTAATACAGAATGCTTTTAAGGGAGCTTTCTGCATTACTTTTTTCTTAAATTATGCTGCCGCCTTAAAGGCCAACAATGGCTTATTTTTGGGGTGTCCGGTTTAGAGATGTTTCATGGTAGATATATAACAATAAAAAATGTATGCTGGTTGAAATGAAATTGGAAATAAAAGAATAAATGCCCTGAAAACAAAACAAAAGGGTAAAAATCAACCAAAATATAATACTAAGTAATTATAGAATACTGAATATGTTTTAGCAAAACAAAATGTTTAAGGTTGATGCGAGACTCGAACCCGCGCTTAATAAAATGTTCCCAAGTGTTACACTTCCTCATGGCCCGATGACTTATCCACTACGCTATGTTTCCGATAACTAATCTTATTGTTTGTACCTATAACTAAACATTTTCTTTAAAAAATGACACGTGATAACCGATATGCTGATCTCCCTTACAAATGGACTCGGCGAACTCGTGACCCGGCAGACCTAGTTGTTTGACTATAAATACCGCCACGCCTCAAAGCTTTTTGTTTATCTATAGTGGATAAGTCGCAAGGCCACAAGAAAGAATATGATAGGGGAACATTTTATTAAGCGCGGGTTCGAGTCTTGCATCAACCTAAAACATTTTGGCTAAAAAATATTAAGGATTTGATTGATTTTTTACATTTTTCTTTTGTTCTCGGGGGTTTTACTCTTTATTTTCCAATTTCATTTCAACCATCATATATTTTCACTGTTAGGAAAGGAAACTTTTAGAAATTTGTAGTTTGAAACCATTGTGATAAATAGAGCATTTGCTCCTATAGGAGCAAATGCTCTATTTATCACAATGGTTTCACAAAGTGACTTTTACAGAGTCGTCAAAAGTCGTCAATATGAGGGAATGGGTTAAAGCAGGCGGCAGCATAATCAAGGAAAAGGGTAATGAAGAAGGCACACTTAAGAACAGTTTGTATTACATGTAGTTTTATTCTGTATTATGCAGCCATATGTCTAAAGAGCTCACTTTCTTCCTTTCTGAGTGGTCGGTTTATAGATGTCTTACTGCATTTCATTTAACTATGTTCTCCCTCACTGGCAGTGTCCGTCCCGTGTTCGTCAACTTCATTATCATCAGTGCCCGGTGTCAATTCTGAAGTTTTTAATGATACCATCTATAGTAATGCCTGATTCCCAATATGTCCTTTCAATGTCCTCTACGTGAGTAGTGCATTGACGAACATGTGCACCAATGGTCAGTATGAAATAAAATAATGCTTTACTACTCATCCAAGATTTTAAAAAAAAGTTTAAGGTCGACGCGGTATTCAAACCCACGCTTAATAAAAAAGACTACTTTCGCAATACCTTTTTCATACCTATACTTTACCTACTGCGCTAAACTGCTGACAACAATTCCGCCTTTATTTTATCTAATACAGTGCTCCCTCCCTACAACGGCCATCTCAATAACGATTCCCTCCTTACAGCAACGCATGTCACTGTTTCCGAAACAACAAGGCTCCAGAAACAACTTTTTTCCATCGTATTTTCTTTATGCCTCCATCAAACCCTATGTTGTGACCACTCTTTAGAATCGTCACTTTGTGACGATTCTAAAGAGTGGTCACAACATAGGGTTTGATAGAGGCATAACGGTTTTAGTTCTCGAAATACACCTTATCTGGGGATCTGCAAACAAGCTAATTATGTTTGATTTTCCCTCCCTATAACAACTCCCTCTAAACAACACATACAATCTTCGTATCCGAAAGGGCGTCGTTGTAGAGAGGGAGCACTGTATACTAAAAAGTCGGCTGTTTAAAAAATGTTCCGAGAACAAGCGGAATGCTGCTCTCACTCAAAGATGAACTCGGCTGACCTTTGACACGCCACGTCTAATTGTTTGACTATAGTATCTGACTTCACTTACTGACCAGCGCACAGAGTCAAATCAAGCTGCAACGCCAAGGCTAATTAACGACCAGCAAAATCATGCGATCAGGATGTTGAATCCAGGCCCCAGTAACCATTGTATGAAAAAGTACAGCACCTAGTTATAGTCTACTTTCAGTCCAAATGACCGTTCAGCCGACTGTACATTTACTCCCCTGGTCATTGAGCTATTCGCCTACAATATTGAGCACTCCTAACACATGGCGCAATTATGCAGCCGCAGTACCGGCTAGTGACTCTCACAGGTACCCCTTGGTGGAGAGGAGGCAACCTTGTGCGGGTTGGAGACATTGAAAAGCGTCTCTGAAATTTCTTGGGGGTGGGGGGTGAACTCCGGACCTCCGGATTGGTAGTAAGCGCGTTACCACTAGACCACCGCACCACCATTGTATGTCGACTGTTCGGCTGAACTAGGGGACGATTAGGCGCTTGCAAGAAATAATGACGTGATTTAATTATATTAATTGTTATAGTAGTACATGGAAAATGGAATCTTTAGTCGTGGTATAAACTGTAGTATCATATGTAGATTATATCATAAGCACACAAAGCAGATCCTGATCAGACGGCTCCTATTGCAGCCCATTGATATGTGTCTATACTTTGTTTGTAAAGGAGTAGAAAGGCGTATTTATGGAGCCAATGGTTAATCTGTTACTGTATATCCTTACTACTTCCAGTTGCATCCAACTGAGATTCTCACAATTCCGGATTTCGATCGGTTTTCTTGCGATATGCCTCTTTCTTAGCATATAAACAAATGCTTTATGTATTTTTAAAAGCGTTTCGCGTAGATGCTACCTCCTTTTTCATTGTTTCTCATCGCTAAATTGGGCGTGTATTTACCATAACAAAGGCCGTTTTATATTTTAAGAGACACATAATATGAGTAAATTAAAACATTTGACGTGACTATTCTTTAGAATCGTCTCATCGAGACAAATCTAAAGAATGTTTACAACATGGGGTTAGGTGGAGATATTGTGATTTTAAAGAATGTTTACAACATAGGGTTAGGTGGAGATATTGTGATTTTAGTATTTGAATACCCGCCATTATATATTGCTCTGTAAATTCTCGTTCATACATATTACTTGTACAATATGCCGCTGAAATCGCGAGACGCCCTCTGGTGAGAACCCGACTCATTACTCTTTCATTCATGTACAATTCGCGGTTAAACCTTTTCATGTAATCAAAGCGTTGCAGACGCTACAATATTTTTTGCATGGGATCAATGTGTTGAAAATTAAATCTATGTTATCTATTAAGTGCGCTTTGGCATGAAATAGCGCGCATAAAAAGGGAAAGGGATTAACACTCTTTCCAGCGGGTAAATCAGTTGCAGCTGACACTTCAGCCGTTTCCCGCTATGAAACTGACCACGGAGTAGCTTCCGAAATTAATTAATGTGCGTGCTTATACCCCCATTCCACTGAGCGGCGATTCCGCTACGCTTCTAAATTTTGGTAGAAACACCTCGAATCGTAGCAGGAGCGGCAACAGCGCAGTAGAAGCGCCCTGGTCGTAGTAGAAGCGTAACAGAAGCTTCATGATCGCCACTTCACGGCGATTGTTTTGACCTTGCTCAAAACAATCGTAGTGACATCGCCGTGGACTCGAATCGCCGCAGAAGCGTAGTAAGAAATTCATGAACGCAGCAGTATCGTAGCCGCAGCGTGAGTAACGTAGCGCAATCGCAGTCGCATCGCAACAAAAGCGCCGAGATATTTGTCCGCATACAAATGCTTTTTCACACATTTGCAAACAGAGAAGACCTAGATCAGAAGCTCCTATTGGTGCCGTCTGATCAGGGTCTGCTCTGTTTGCTTATGATATAAATATGATTCTACAGTTTTTGTCAAAGCAAAAACATTTCTTAAAAAGTTTAAATTTTAAAAATGCAGCTAATAAATATGCATAAGATAGTTCTTTCTTACATGGATATTGAACAGGGTAAATGTTAATGCTTGAGTCACCCTATGAAAGACTTAGCAAAAGAAGACCTAGATCAGGCCCAACACTGTGTTTTTCTTGATCTTGGTCTTCAAAACAATTTGATCAATTTACTTCGAAGGATGATGGTCAACTACTTTGAAATCAGTTTAATCACCCATTTTATATAGAAACGTTCCAAAAGCGCAACAGAAGCGCAGCTCCTGCGCCTAGGTCGAAGCAAGGTCGTAACAGCAACGTATTAAGCGTAGACGAAGCGTAGCCTGAATTCCTTGTCGTAATGGAAGCGTAGTAGAAGCGTCTTGGAAAGACCTAAAGCGCCGTAGAAGCGCAGCAACATCGCGACAGGATCGTAAACAGCGCAGTGATATCGTTCTTGAAGCGTACTATAAGCGTACTAGAAACGCACAAGTCCCAAAATTAGGCACATGACGGCGCTTCTGCGGCGATTTGGAATATTTTGGAGAAGCGCCATGATCGCCATGAGCGCAGTGGAAACGCCGCCAGTGGAATGGGGTGTTACCTAATCGCTTGCCTAAGGTCATCCGACACGCATTTCTTTATTCATACAGTAACTGCCTCTGGGAGAATATATATTATGGTCACGTGATTTCGTTATGTGACTGATATTTGTATGTTCGCCCACTCTCTTTACACAGTGTTATATTTTGTGGACTCTTTTGCACATACAATAAAACCTCTCTATAACGGCCACTAAATTACATCAAGTATTTTGTGTTAAAGGCAGGTGGCTGCTGCTTAAAGCAAGGTGAAAGTAAAATAGAACGTTCCTATAGGAGCGTTCTGTTTTACTTTCACCTTGCTTTAAGCGGCCACCTGCCCTAAATACCAAATAATTAACTCAATTTAGTGGCCGTTATAGAGAGGTTTCACTGTACCAAAGCTAACGTTACGAAGCCTTTTCAAGTCAGAAATAGTATACCTGAGGCCTGTTCAGGATCGCAGGCGCTTGATTGGGCGCTTGCCCGAGCAAAAGTATCACTGCTGAACGCGATCGAGCGTTCTTTCTAAAAATCAAGTATATTTTTGTTCTGCGGTCGGGTTCTAGAGCATCAGCTTGTTCATTACGATTGTTTTCTTCCAGTCGGTTGCTTCTGTTACCTTGTTGGTAGCCATCTTGGAAACACAAGCGAATGTCAAAGCGATACACCTCGCGAGTAGGCTAGCTTGCGCTAGCTGGCACTAGGCGGGCGCCCTCGTTCAGAGTCCAAGCGCTCGAAGTGACATCGAGCGCCCACACTCCTGAACAGGCCTCTTGATTGTTTCCGGATGCCATGATATCGAATGCACGTCAATAAATTGTACTAGACTGCCATGTCAAATGGCTGTTGTCAGATATGTAGGTGAAGCATATGTCCGAGTTGAGAATATGACTTATATCTTAGTATTCATTGCTTACGCAAAGAATACAAAAATGTTATTGAACGACAAACAAGGACATATTCAGTACCGGAAATTAAAGACGAGAATCACCAAGAAATCGATCTGATTTATGGCTGTAGTTCTCAACGTTTATCATGCTAAACAAGACCTTACTGGCATTGCCAACGCATTTGCTCCGTACGAGACGGTGTCTTACTGGCATTGCCAATGCATTGGCTCCGTACGAGACGGTATTTTATCAGGATAAAAACTCCCTGACACTTGGTCAATAGTTTCTCAAATGATAAAACGAAATAAATGATGTAAACTGTTGCATCAAGATCAGTAATTGAGCAGACAGATTTGTATAGCATAAAAACGTGATAGGATACTGAAGTACTTATAGTATTAGCATGTTTGATTAATTGTTAAATTATGATATAAATGGCATCTCAAATAAAAAAGCAAAAGGTACCTAGAGCAAACCCTGATCAGACGACTGTGGGAGTAAACCCAAAACAGACGGCCACTGTAGGCATTGTTTGATCGGGTATGCTCTGTTTGCTTATGAAATAATATAGATATATGATTCTAAAGTTTCTAATATGGCTGAAAGTTCTGTGATCACGTGCCAGTATTAACTTCATCGTGTTATTATTTCTTACTTGAAAATACACGCAGTAAAGGGTTATATTATGATTGGCTAACGCTGGAATGTACTAACCAACCAATAGTATATAGCGAGACTGAGAAACGGGAGATAATCCATGTCAAGACTAATGGTGCACACAGTCCAAATACATTATACTTATGGTACTTAAATCTGCTCTTAACCCAATACCTCATAGGCTGTTTTTAGATACAACCTCTTTGAATTAATCTACCAAAAAGGAGCATAGAGAAAACGAAAAAATGTAGTTTGAAACCATTGTGATAAATAAAGCATTTGCTCCTATAGGAGCAAATGCTCTATTTATCAAAATGGTTTCACAAAGTGGCTTTTACAGAGTCGTCAAAAGTCATCAATATGAGGGAATGGGTTAATCCATCAACTCTCATGCGCTCATACATGGAACATAGACAAACAGTGTAGACCCAGATCAGAGGGTTCCTGAATGAGCTCTCTGATCAGGGTCTATCCTGTTTGCAGTGCCAATCAATGTCAAATGCTTTCACCAGCACATATGTGTTTGTAGGAACCCCTCTCATAAAACATAGATGGGTTCCAATATCCAATTTAACCCGATTTTCCGGATGTAATACGGGTGTTAAAGGGTAAGAGGTAGACAACCCCTTTCGCATCAATGTAACAGGCACAAGAGAGTTACCTCCCCTACATATATGACGCTCTGTAGTCTGCAGCGTTAACTACTAACTTTATGCGAAAACCAACCTTATTTCATTTATGGTAAGAATAGTGCTAAGGTGTACCGTTTGTAAAATCTACGTGTATCTAAATTTCGCCGACAGAATGCAAGCAGTATAATTCCATATAAACTGTGACACAACACAGACTACAACCACACAAGGGATAGAGATTACAAAAATTCCGAGTCTGAAACGGAGTCTTTTCTCATGTATCAGGGTCCCTGCTTATAAAACTTTTAGTTGAGTCTGAGTTCGTTCTCAAGTTTTTGATTGGTCAGATTTGAGCCTCTGGCTCAAATCTGACCAATCAAAAGTTTGAGAACTCAAATCTGACCAATCAAAAGCTTGAGAACGAAACTCAGACTCAACTGAAAGCTTTATAAGCATGGACCCTGACTGGTCAGATTTTGAGCAAAAGCGAAAGATGAGTAAAACTGCTCGCGCTGATATGTTCACTGACTGCCGATTCATCCTTTGAGAAACTATTGGCCGAATATCAAACAGCTTGGATCCTGATAAGACGCCGAGTTACTCAGCATCTCATCTGGATTCAAGCTGTTTGCAAATAACAAACATGATGCGCCAAGAGTTAACATTTACTCGGCCATGTATTGTCGTCAGTAAAATGTGTCGTCTGCTTCAATTTTCGTTTTCAGATTTTCCTCCATTTTGTGTATACAACAAACAAAATCACAGTATCGAGTAGTTTGGATTCGGTTCAGTCTCAGCTCGATTCAAACTGTTTGTACAGGTAGCCAAAGATTTGCCATTGGCAACGAAAATAGCAGGTGCGGATCCAGTATTTCAGATTAGGGGGGCGTAGAAATGTTTTTGGAGGGGGGGGGGCGTAGATTTTTATGTTTGATGACATAAATAAGTAGTGTGTTTGTAATACATGTTGAATTGGGTGAGAGAAATAAAACATTCCTACTGAATCATTGTTTTATTGATTTTTAGTAAAACCTCTCTATAACGACCACTAAATTACATCAATTATTTTGTGTTAAAGGCAGGTGGCTGCTTAAAGCAAGGTGAAAGTAAAACAGAACGCTCCTATGGGAGAGTTCTGTTTTACTTTCACCTTGCTTTAAGCAGCCACCTGCTCTAAATACCAATTAATTAACACAATTTAGTGGTCGTTATAGAGAGGTTTTACTGTAAATAAATCTAAAATATTACTAAAAATTGTTTTGGCAATTTTAGGGGGGTATGCCGGCTCCGCCCACTCTAAATCGCGCCTGAAGAGTTACTACACATAAATGCACGGAGCATGTAGCGAAAACAAGTTAATTAGCTATATGACACGGCAAAAAATTAACTCTTTGCACGTTAAGTAAATGTTTCGTTTGCATCAATTGTCGTCTGCTTCATTTCTTAAATAAAATTTCTCTCATTAAAATTTCTGGTCGAAGTGTCAAACAGTTTGGATGTTAATGAGAGGCCGCATCACGCGGTGTCTCATCTGAATCCAAACTGGCTGTATATGTTTCGCCGCTAGCATGCAATGAGTTCAATAGATCACATTTCCATGGTGTTAACATGTACAATTGAAACGAGTGTGAAAAACGTCATGGAATAACTTCCATGGCTTCCACCATAGGCTATTTTCTAGTGGGCTCGTAGAGGAGTCGTCTGATCAGGGTCTGCTCTGTTTGCTAATGAAATTTGATAAATCTGTTTCTTTAGTTTTTCTAATCGCTTAAATGTTCCATTTTCTTCGTTTCATTATAAATATTCTGCTCATAAATAGCCAGCAGGTATTGAAATTTAGAAAGGTAAATGGTTAAAAGACGTACCTATAAGGTAACAAGTCCCAATAGAGTGCCTCAATAGATGCTGAGTTATTGATTTGGTAGATTTGCAGTGTAACGCAGACTTGGAGTGTTTTTTTCTGAGCTACGGATATATACCACGGAGTCTCTGTTGAATACTCTTACGGTACTTTACTGGTCACTAAATACGTACGGAGTTAGAGTGTCGTGTCAAGTATACAGCAGGAGTATGCCATATACATAAAATATACACATATACATCACATCCCGATCGGATGTACTGTTTAAGGTTTGTATAAAAAAACATTTTTTTTTTTGTAATAATTATCACATTCCCTGTTCATGTAAAAAATAATGACATCATGAATATTTATTAGCTGAATTTTTATAACGGCATATATACATGAGGTTTTGATATTTGTAGAAACTGTAGTGTCAGCTCTATAATACTTTCATAAGCAAATACAGCGGACCCTATTATAATATCAGATAATTGTACGTACTCAAAGTCCTCATTTTTTTCTCTATGATGTGACCACTCTTTAGAATCGTCTCTTCGAGGGATTGGTGGAGAAATAAAGAAGTTATTCTTGAAAATGTTTTAATTTACGCATCTTATCTGGAACTCTGTAATATGATACAATACAGTATTTTGAAATGGAATATGATATGATATATCACTTTATATCATATTATATTATATCATATTGTAATATTATATACTATTTTATTATTGAGTGTTATATATTATTATATTATATTGAACAGAACAGGACATGATTGTATTAAAGTACCTGAGCAATACAGTTTATCGTCACATCACAATACAATTCAAACATGCATGAAGCAATTTGAATAAAATTAAGAACAGAAATTGAAAAAGATATAGATTGCGGAAGTAGCGTATCAAAGAAAAGAGCATATAAGTAATAAAACATACCCATTGTGATATCAGTCATCAGCTAATCAGCTTATATGATCATACTCGTAGAATGTGTTTTCTCTTTTCAATTTCCTTTTAGCAATATATGACACGTTTGTTTAGCGTGTTCACATTTACAGAGTTCAAAAGATTTATGAGTTTTTAACATATTTGGTCCATGGAAATATTAATTATTTTAGTAGGTTTCTTTTGATTCAATAAAAGAAGGGAACTGTTAAATACAATAAAATTCAAATTCGACATCGTTTAGGTTACAAAACACACATTTCTCAAGGTTTCTTGCAATTGTTTCGCGTCCCCCAGTTTCAATTTTTAGCTCGACTGTTCGAAGAATAGTTGAGCTTTCCTAATCGCCCGGGCAGAATTATGGACCTTTTTAACTTAGAATGTTTGGTTAAAGTTCAATTATTTACATTTGCATCCTTTGAGAAAAAGCTTTGAAACTTGGAACACTTCTTTACCATCACAAACTTCATTTGTAGGCAAGTGTACACAGCTCTGTCAAGTATTTTGACAGAATGGTGGCCCTTTGTAACTTAGAATATTTGGTTAAGGTTTTATGGCCCTATTTAACTAAGAAGTATGACCCTCTTTAACTTAGAATGTTTGGTTAAGGTTTTTGTTAAGGTCTACTTATTTACATAACCCTTTGAGATAAAGCTTTGAAACTTGGAACACTAGTTCGCCATCACATGCTTCATCTGTAGGCAACAGTACATAAATCTGCCAAGCATTTTAACAGAATTAGTGCCCTTATTTTCTTAGGTTTTTCTAATCATTAAATATTTCAAAGTGATCCAGAATCTTGAATACAATTAAAATATTTTACTGAGATTTTTAATACTTGACTCTAGTATCATTGGACACCATTTTAGTCCACTATCGATCAATTAACACTAACAATACTGAGAATAGTCGAGTGCGCTGTATGTGAAAGCTCTTGTTTAGATTATTATGATGACAATCTTATTCTTGCAAGTATGTTCCTGAATTTGACATTGTACATTTTACTTAAGTAATCTGAAACTTAGATACATATACAGTAATAAATATCGATTTTGGAAACAGGTGGCAGGTTAATGCAGGGTGAAAGTCTAAAAGTATCTATTTTTTCTCTGCTAGAATTCTGGTTTGGAGAGCTTTTACTCTATATGCATATTACAATGAAGGAATCGCGTCATCTCTATGTTCCATTGACTGATACACTATTAGTTACACGGTTATTTGGCAGGGTGTACGGGCTGGTATGACCGGGTTAGATCCCGTATTTCCTGAGGCGTCAGCCGAAGGAAATATGTGGTCTAACCCGGTCATACCAGCCCGTACACCCTGGCAAATTACCGTGTAACGAATTTATTACCAGTCAGAGATCCGATTTACCTAATTAAGAAACGAACAACTCTTATTTTTGCTGAAATTAGATCTCTAATTATATGACGACATGTCAAGGAAAACATGGTGTAATCACAGAGCAAATATGACGTCGTCTCAGAGCAATTTCGAAAGAGGAATTCAAACTTCCTTTAACTTAAACGGTTACATGTTGTACTGAGAAGTTGATAGTGTCATACTGAGGAACGTATGGGAAACAGTTTTTACGTTTATTATCGATTATTTGGTCGTAATCCATCCAGAATTATTGGAGTAAGAACGATATGAAATTTCGAATCGACGCTAAAAACAAAAAACAAAACGAATGACGCCACGCGTCAAATTTGAATTCTGTATTCTCCGTGGAAGCCGCCGAATACGGTTCTGTACACCCCGGCAGTTTTTGGCAAACTGACCAATCAAATTCCAAGGATTTACTCTGACTGCTGATAAATATCTAACAGGCGTCTCCGAAGTACAGGGGTAACTAATTTAAGGTAATAAAAGAAGGATATAACCAAACTTCGAAAAGTCTTAAATCTGCAGCAGAATGCGTACATATCTCTCATTTGTTCATTACAGTGGTACTTGTGCAGTTACCCGATTCGACCTATAAAGTTTCAACGAGTATCGTCCTCATTCTCCATATATAGCTGTGCTATTAGTTGACTGTTTAATATTTAACATTGATTTTAACATTTAGCATGCTATTGGCGGATGAGTGAGTATATATGCAAACAGTTTGGATCCAGATGAGATGCCGAGTAACTCGGTGTCTCATCAGGATCCAAACTGTTTGACGCCCTGATTGCATTTTGGCAGATAGATTGATTATAGCTTGAATTTTAAAAATGTAGTAGGTGAGAAAATATGTACCAATAATTTTCTCAGGAGGCTAAAGGTTAAGAAGTATCTTTGTGCTCGTTCAATGCAGCTATGCTGGGTGAAACCCCATACTTCACTTCCGTAGCTCAAGATAGATGAAATGAATGAATGGAATAGGTTAAGCATGTTTTTAACTGATACTGCCATATTTTTCGTTATTGACGCGCACTTACTTTTTAAGAGCCTTATCCGACAGAGCTTTAAAGGTAATACAGGGTTATGAAATGGAATATGATATGATATTCGATATTTCTTTGTATTATATTATATTATATTATTTCATATTATATCATTTTATATGATATGATATGCCATGTTACATTATCTACATTATATTACATAATTATATAATATTATATTATATTATTAACAACATAAGTCTTAAAAAGCAGGTAGATGCTTAACATAGGGTAAAAATACTGTCTGTCTTAACCCTTTCACCGCCGCAGTCGGCGCCAACTTTCTAATTGTCGTCTGCAATCCGAGTTTGTTAAATCATTCAGTAAAAATAAGGAAATGAGATAAATAAATGCAAATTACAACGGAATAAAGCACATATATAGAAATTGAGATTGAGACAAATAGTGAAGTCCCTGATCAGACGCCGCTTTGAAAAGGCAGCGTCTGATCTGGGACTGCACTATTTGTCGTGGTGCATTTATGCGACTGCGGCGGAGAAAGGGTTAAAATATCGCGAGTTTGAGTTATATTAGGACTATTAGTTACGTAACACCACGCAACCCCTAAATATGGAATCTGTCAGTCACCATTCAACGATAGAGTCGATTCGTTATGAAACACCATTGCGTATGTATGAAGTACAAGGTTCAGTTTCATTGAAACAAACAACATCAACTGACATTCGGATATTTTCTTTCAGCAAGAAATAGGCAACAAACAACTCCAGAAACATTTCGCAATAATGACTGATCAACGTTCTAACATTTCCTGGAAGACTCGCCAGCGGGAGCCTAGCAGTATCACTTTGAATATGAACGGGGCCATACTAAGAGCGCCATTTTGTGGATATGACGGATCAGGCCGTGAAAGACGTTGTCAGGTGCTGAAACTAACATTGTTGGCAATTATTCCGGGATTTATACTCATTGTCAGGAATACTATCAGTCTGGTCGACAACGCTAACGTAAGTTTCACCCTTGAATGTATATGTGTAAATAATGACATAATGAATATTAATTTAGCACATGGACACGTGAGTATTTGGCCAGGGCAAAAAAGCGGTAGAATCATATCTGTATTATATCATAAGCAAACGGAGCCGTCTGATCTGTGTCCACTCTGTTTGCAAAGACACATAAAGGCGTATTTATGGAGTAAAGAGTTAACTCTTTACTTCACGAATATGCATGTAAGTCGTAAAGAAGTTATATTCTGATATGGGCTGAGAGTGATTAGAAAGACATAGCAGCATAACATACAGGGTGTCCCAAAAAGAATGGAACCTTGGATCAAATGTGTATTTAAACCAAAGTAAGAGGACACTTTAAAATGTAAACATTTACTTTTGTAGATATGTCATTTGTGCATATTTCTGCCAAATTTCTCTTAAAACTATGCATTGGTTTTAAAGATATGAGTATTTTAATGAATACACCTAAAATCTGTTTTAACACGATATGCGTACATTGCATAGTCCACGCCTATATCAAGTTAAAAAGGGCGTTTTGGTTGCTTTTCGCTGATATCTTAAATACCAATGGATATGTTTAAACAAAAGTTAGACCATATATGGAAAATGTTATCTCTATTAAACTACATGTATATACATTTAAGTTAAGTTAGCAATATTGACGGAAATGGGATAACTTGCATATCTTAATCCCGGGTTCCGTTTTTTATGGGACACCCTGTATAACTATTGCTGTCGATGTATTTAACCGTTTAACCGTTTATCTAATAATGAATATTCATACACGAAATGATGATTGTACGAATATCAATTAGCTAAACTTTTTTAATGGCCAACATATAATTGTAACGAAATCCGTTACAGAATGTTCCCAGACGAAACGAACAAAATATCTAAATGTTCACCAATCATAAGTTGCACATGCATGCCAAGTTTGAAGTATGTATGTGCAGTGGCTATAAAATTATCGCCAACGTTAAAGTTAGGACCAAACCAACCAACAGATAGACAGAGCAAAATCAATACATAACAAGCAAGGTTTAACGCAAGCGTAAAATGGCTGCGTAACATGTCTTTAAGCAGGATAGAAGAAAATGAGGGAGCAATATTGTTTAGTACTTTTAATTAACAGATATCTTGGGAAAACATGACTATAATGTACAAATTAATAGCAGAAACGGGTGTATGACACCAATAATACACATTACGTCACAAATCAATGTTATTCATTCGCTGAAACACACTGACTTAGAAACCATTATCACATTAAGTGATGTTGACAAGGCATACAAACTCCCATACTTACAGTATACATGAAATTTTTCGAATAGGTCGACTCAATGCCCATTAACTTTTTCACTTACATCGTCCACAAATTAAGAACAGGTTAGTATAAGATATGCATTTAAATGGAAGCAAATTCATGCACAATGGTGAAATATGAAAAACGGTCAACAAAACCACGAGTAAAAGGTCTCAGCTAACTTTACCAAAGCCAACATGCAAACAAAGGATTTATATTTTTATGTAAACTAAGGGTGCTAAGAAAAAATGAGAGAATAAAATTGTTACGCTTCCACCGAGGATCGAACCCACGACCACACATTTTCTAAGCCATCATTATAACCCTTAGACCACTCTGACAGCTATGATTAGGAATGTGATTTTAATGAGTTATACCAATATGACCTAATTCACTAGCATTTTCACTGAAACTGGATCATGGCAGAAAAGAAATAAATAACCCCGAGAAAAATATGTGCTCCCGCTGAGAAAAATATATGAATCAAAATAAATAAAATAAATGAATATGTACAAATAAAAACTCGTCTCACAGTAAACCATAGTTATGAAAAAGAATGGCTTTTATAGAAACACAGGAACGCAGAAACGCATGTTCAAAATTCACAGCCGTGTAAACGGAATAAATACAATGTGTCCACCACGCCACGCCACCCCACCCAACCCCACTGAGAGCTACAGATGTCAATACAGCGCATACTGACAGCCACAGTGTCACGTAATCCTAATTCTTGCATAAAACGTGCTGTTGTAGTCCCTCTAGACCATGTATTAACAAGGCGATTCTCGTGCTCACGCGCTGTTGTTGACCGGTTTTAATTATACCTATCCGGGGCCTAATGTAAACAATGGACGCCAACGCTATAGCGTTTTGGCCTAAGCTAGATGAACGGTGCGAGTATTTCAGGGACACCGACAATGAACTGCTTTTAGTGATAGACATATTGAATGAAATCCCGTGTAAACGGTATTTGATACAATCTTGGAATGACATCAGAAAGAAAAAAAAGAGTGGCCCGGAAACTGCATAAATCGAACGAACGGAAGTGTCAAAGAAGTGTATAGTTTTGCTTGTATTTGGAAGAAATAAATTGATACAGGAAAGCAGAAAATGGGTTTATGCAAGAATAGCGTTAATACACGTTTGTTTTCGGGCAATAACATCTGCAGTGTCCCTTGGGAATGTTGTTGCCCTCGCCCTTCGGGCTCGGGCCAACAACAGTCCCTCGTGACACTGCAGATGTTATTGCCCGAAAAAACGTGTATTAACCCTCTAATATAGCACGTACTGACAGATGTCAGCTACAGCACACAAGTTGGCTTCCTTCTAAAAGGAAGCCAAAGAGAGACCTGCAGCAGTTTTTTTTATCGAATATTTGCTATATACAGGAGCAGTTTGACAATGTTTTGGCACCGGATCGTAAATAGGTTTCTATAAATAACTATTGTGCATATCATGTAGTACATGCGTTATAATTAGAACGAAGACGGTAAATATTAAGCGCCACTGCTTAGGAGATATATAATGCTTTAATCGTTGCAAGTACATGTAGTTCTTTGAAAAAATATATCTTTGAATTGGAATTTATCCAGTCAGCAAACTTCTCTAGTGACGTAATAAAGGCGTGCGGATAAACTTAAGTTTCTTAGAATAGAATAGAATATATATTAGAACAGGTTTTATTTACCAACCATGGACCCTCTCGGGTTACAAATGAATGCATACTAAAACATTTATGATTAGCATAATTTACATGAGACTAAAGCACGTGTATCATATCTCAGGCACATATTGGTAAATTACATATAAACAACAATACATTTCATCTTGCTTCCTCGTGAAGTTCTAAGGCACATAGACACACCACTCAAAACATTGGTTTATGCATTTAGCAAGCACTTCCAAGTTAGCTAGACCCTCCTATTAGTTTTCTTCCGGTAGTATCTAGAAGGTTTATTAGGTTAGTGATAATACTAGCCGTTTCTAAGCCATAATGATCCTTAACAATGTAAGTACATGTATTTCAATTTTCTGTAAATAAGCATATGTTGATGGAATAACGAAAATAATCACCACTAGAATTATACAAATAAGAAAAGAGAAAAAAATAAGAAAACAAATGTGGGGGTTATAGTTGGATTCAAACCCACGCCAGGTCATTCAGAACGTAAACTGAAACACTTTTTTCCAACAGCTTAGCCCGCTCGGCCACTCTGATTTATCAGTTTTATTAACTTAATTCACCGCTGGAGAAACGCGGTTTAATAAGAATCAAGTCGGAAAGCAAATATTAATGGATAAAAAGTACATGTTTCCATTCTATTCGCATGCTAATTGGATTAAGAAGCTCTTATAAAGGGACGGGAAATGGCATAGACCTAAATAATATGTTCTGCCCCATCGAGGTCAATCTAAAAATAGAAACTGAGCCGACCGTTACTCGAATTTTATACGGAATGCAAAAATGATTGCACTTTGTTCTGGGATAAAATAATCATGTCTATTTGAATTAAAATATCGACAATCTGGATTCAACTGATCCTTTTGTTCAAATTCAATCACGTTTTCTATAAATACTTTAATATTCAAACTCTTTATTGGTCAGTGATAGTTTGACTGCGTATTTTCTATATGACCAAAACTCGCGCATGCGAATAGCCACAACTCGTCCCGTCCGGTAGACGGCGATATTCTTTTTACTCCTTGAGATAAATTGTAAACCATCCCAGAATACGCCGACATCCAATTCCAACACTGAGGAGAGAACCTGAGGGGTCTTTCCAATAAATACACCAGAAATCCGGCTTGTAGTGATAGCTACAGATGTCAATTAAAGCGCATTTGTTCAGTTTTCATGTGGAAATGCAATGGTTTAATACAAGCTTTGGTTTAAACATATTTATTTGCATAGTAATATGTGCAAAGGGGTTATACTACAAGTTATAACATCATTACCATTGGCCTTTTCCCTAGATATATACAAAATAGTGGCATAGCATAATAAAGTAGAAAATGAAGTACTTATTTTGCTTAAAGAATGGAAAAATATTGGTTATAAGGTGCCGCCTAAAAAAGGCTACATAACTAAATAACTAAATTTACTGAACTGCGATGACCCTAATAAGATTCCGTAGTTATATTATAAATATATACTTGTATTTCACGTTGATTCATTAGGCTAAATTCATCTTCAAGTATTTTTGCTATATCAGACAATGTGATCAGACACGATTCATTTTTTTTATCAGAGTGTTTCCAAATATGGCAAAGTAATATTACCAAATTGTCACAAAATTCAGGTTTTATTTTACATCAGACCTGTTTCCTGTTTACATCTACAGTGGAATCTTGAACTTCGATATAAATCCAGTTAAAATTCGGTCCCTTCCAAATTTTATAATACAGAATTACTGAAAAGAGTTTTTAGCATTTCTTGCGACCTGCATTAACCCATTCCCTCATATTGACGTCTTCTGATCACTCTGTAAAAGTCATTTTGTGGAACCATTGTGATAAATACAGCATTTGCTCCTATAGGAGCAAATGCTGTATTTATCACAATGGTTTCAAACTACAACATTCTAAAAGTTTCCTTTTTTATAGTTAATGTTCCTTTTTGGTAGATTTATACAAAGAGGTTGTATCTAAAAATAGCCTATGAGGTAATGGGTTAAGCTGTCACATCGGAAAAGTTTTCAAGTTAGAAATAGGCTGACTCCCGCAATCTCTAAGTAATGTGTGGGAGATCTCAGTATTATTTGCGACATGCATCAAGCTGGCGCATGTCCTTAAAGATATGTGAAATGATGATTTTTAAGTTGTTCTGTATCACCAGCTTTGGAAGGGATGAAACTTTTAACTTATAAGTTATATCGAAGTTCGATTTATCCGGGGATCGGTGTATCGAGGTTCAATTGTATAAGGAAAAGTAGCCATGGCAACGGTAGCCATACTTTTTTCCTTTGGAAAATATATTCAAAGGATATATAGTGTATGATTAATCAAGACACAAAGCTGTAAATCAAAATCCGACTAATAGTTTCTGAAGATTTTAACCGTAAACGAAACAAGAATAATACAGAAGAATTTACATATTTTAGGCAAGTAGCCACTTAACCCATTACCTCATAGGCTATTTTAGATCCAACCTCTTTGAATAAATCTACCGAAAAGGAGCATTAACTAGAGAAAAGGAATTTATTTAGAATTTTGTAGCTTGAAACCATTGTGATAAATAGAGCATTTGCTCATATAGGAGCAAATGCTCTATTTATCACAATGGTTTCACAAAGTGATTTCTACAGAATCGTCAAAAGTCGTCAGTATGAGGGAATGGGTTAATGCAGGACGAAAGTCTGTCCCGGAGGAGACATTATTCCTGCATTTAGCTGCCACTTGTTGTACAGACCGACATGGATATTCATTTGAACGTGCGGTTTACAGGGATTTAGTGTTGCTTTACACTCGGGCAATATTTATCTTCTGAAACAATTGAAAGCATCAAATGTAAAAAAAATCTGTAATGCTAGGAGTCCACTGGACCGGCGCCAGTTGGTGCCAGTTCGCGCCAAAGATTATGTGATTGGCGCGTAGTGGCTCGCTGTGGCGCCGAATTAATGTCCGCTCGGCATGAGTCGCCAAGTGGAATAAACTGGGTATCATATGGCTTCCGCCAAATGCCACCTGGCTTGTTCCAAAATGTTGCGCCAGTTTGTGCCAGTTCGCGCCAATACACGGCCAATTTGATTCCAAAAGACACCCTGATGGCGCCATTCGCGCCGATAGAGGGCTACTTTACACCACTTGGTGATTAGTTTGTGCCAAAGGTCGCCAAATTGGTTTCAACTTGCCGCCACTTGGCGCTACTTGCGGACTATATAAATATCGGCCATCGGTTACCTGGTTCAGACCCTCCTCAGCTGCTCTATGAACAACATCTCTACTAAATATTTACAAGTTTGATATGTCTGAGGCTTTTGATAATGTTGGAGTGATGGTGCTGCTCCATCAGAAGATGATGAGATGCTGAGGTGGCCACTGCCTATCAACGAACATTTCAAATTTCCCTTGGCGCGCGCCATTACATTTCAGTGGATTCCAATAGGCGGATTGTTTGCGCCAAAGGGTCCTACAGGATCTGGTCTATCCTTTTTGAAAAGTGGGTCACATAATTCCACTATGAATATTCATAATATGATAATTCTAAAGATGGATCAATTGTGGCCATTACAGTAGGACCTGTCTTAAGCGGTCAATTTTGTATTGAACATAGGATTCTTAATAAGAAGTTTGGTGCTTAATGCAGGGTAAAAGTAATGCAGAAAGCTCCTGTATGACCTGTCTGTATTACTTTGACCTACATTAAGCCACCATCTGTCTTACAAATTAATAATTAGACCTCTTTTCGGATAACCGCTTAAGACTGGCTCCTACTGTATATACCATAATTGTAAATTGTTGTATGTATGTATGAGGGTGCGGCTGGACACTGTGACAGAGTGCTAACTGACCATATAATCGGATGTCAATATGAATGATGCAGTGCAGACAGAGTAGACCAGTTCAAAGAACAAGCCACATTTGTTTAATTATAGTCATTGACAGAAGGTGTGGGTGCTAAGCTAGAATGTCTGTGAGACCCGGATATTGTGGTTTAACCCTAACCCTTACTTGTTATTACAAAGGTGTTCCTGACAGGTTCCCATTAATTTGCTTCCTTTGAACTGGTCAACTCTGGAGACTGGGAGTGTGTGTGAGACATGTGCAGAGAGTTGGACCATTCCATTATTTAGTCAGTTCGTATAACACCATTGAACTAGTAACATCGTTTATGATAAGCTCTACCATTACTTTGAATTATTATTTTATTATTAAAGAATCAAACAGAAGTGACTTTTCTTATCTCACTCTCAAAGCCAAGCGGACTTACAATATTACATGGTGGAGAATTCAAACTGTGATTTAATTAGAACTTAAATATACAAAAGGATTACATGTATTTCATAAATTGTTACCATGGCTGATATCAAATTCCAAATTCCAAAGTTCCATGGTTACACCACAGAAGATGCGACCAGGTTTCTGGAGGACTTTTCGGCATATTGTGTATTGCACAATATCAAGAAGAATTCACCGCGTCAAGTTGCAGCCTTTCAATTATTTTTGGAGGGACCAGCTAAGATTTGGTTTGTGTCTTTGCCAGACGGGGAAAGATCCAACTGGGCTACCGTGGAGGTATTATTTCGTGACAAATATACGGACAGTCACGGTTCAACATTTTTAGCGAACACAGAAAGATTTCATTCCATTCTTTTGTCAAATGCTGACAAAATCGAAGTGTTCTTTAGCCAGGTTAGTGACTTAGGTAAAAAGCTTCAAAAGTCAGACATGGACATAATGCTTAAATTCATAAACAGTCTACCTCATCAGTTGGCATTTTATGTCAGGGCAGGGAACCCGTCATCTTCACAGGATGCCCTAGCCAAAGCCAAAATGGGGGAAGCCTATGGTTATAGGTTGACCAACACTCGAGTGAACACTAATACAGACAGTGCCCTACCTTCAGTATGCTCTGTTTTAGAGGACAGAATTACGGCACTTGCCAACCAGGTGCAGTCATTACAAACAGCAGGCGTGCGAGCGGACCAACGGAATGGTTGTTACAAGTGTGGGGGTGAGGGTCACCTCCAACGGCGATGCAACTGGACTGGGGGTCCCAAAGATTCGGACACTGTTTGTCAGCTGTGTGGCCAAAAGGGACACTCAGCGCTGAATTGTGCCCGTCACCAGTCAAGGAGGTGCCAACTCTGCCTAAGGACAGGACATGTCGCGATTGACTGTACACAAAATGGTCTTTCGGGAAACGGGAGGTCCCCAAGAGGCCGAGGGCGCGGCAACTTGGGAGGTCGCCAGTGACGTCCAGAAGACGAAGTCGTCCACCGACGCGCAGTATGAGAAGCCAGACCACAAATAAACATATAGTTAATAGTGTAGTGAACAATAACTTTTTATATGTACCTATTGAAATCAATTCTAATTATCATTTAAATGCTCTTTTGGACAGTGGCAGCGCAATAAATTTAATTTCAAAGGACACATATGATCAGATACCATGTAAGTACAAAACGTCTTTTATCATGTGTTCTGAAGATATTATCTTAGCAAATGACCAAAAGGTTTCAGTGCATGGTACTGACAATATCAGGGTCAAAGTAAAAGACCAATTTCAAACTATTTATGTATATATTTTGGAAAACACTTCGCACCCATTTATCTTAGGATCAAATTACATGAGACAAAATGGCATTGTCTTAGATTTTAGTCAGATGTCGATTGGCAAGGGGGAATAAAAAATATGTTTAACTAAGAAAATAGTATTGGATCCCAACACTGAAACTGTTGTTTGGGGTCGAGTAGCTAATCATATCTCTGCTGGGGTGCAAGGTGTTTGTGTTGGAAATGTGCATATTTCAAAGAAACATATACTTGCAGCAAGATCTCTGGGAACAGTTTCACATGATAATTTAGTTCCAATGAAAATTCTTAATCCGACTGATAGTGCAGTTACCATTTACAAAAACAAATCTATAGGGCAATTCTCAGCATTAGACAGCAGTTTCCAAATTAGCCCTATGGGTCATTCAAGTTCAGCAGGTGTTAGACACAAATCCGCTAGGGAACATAGACTTGCTGCAGGTAACATGTGTTCAAATGTAAACATAAATGCTCATTTGAATGGTAATGACAAAATCAAAAGTCAGAGGCAGCAATATTTGTCAAATTTTAAACTATCTAATGACCACCTTTCACATAATGAAAAGGAAGAATTGTATAACTGTTTGTTTGCCAATAAGGATATTTTTGTGACAAATGAAAATCCAGATCTCGGTTTTACAAATGTAGTTGAACATCAGATTCACCTTAAACCAGGTGCCATGCCAAAACATCAACGTCCCTACAAGCTTCCGCCTGATAAACGCGAAGTTTTACGTCATCAGTTAGATGAGTTGCTCAGACAGGGCATTATTACACCAGTCAATGAAAACGAAGACATTCCAATCTCCAGTCCGATTGTTTTGGTTTCAAAACGCAATAAGCCCAAACCAGGAGTCAAGCCTGGGTCCCGAGAAGAAAGTTTATCAATGTACCGTTTTTGTGCAGATTTTCGCTATTTAAACTCTCAGACTCAAGATTTCTGTTATGCAATACCAGATGTGCAAGAATTAACAGAATCCTTCACTGTGAGAGTCCCAAACTACATGTCATCAATTGACTTAAGCTCAGGTTTCTTTCAAATGAAGATATCACCAAATTCTGACAAATACACTGCATTTAATACATGTTTCGGTACATACAAATTCAAACGATTGCCAATGGGTTTGAAAACATCACCAAATTCTTTCCAACTTTTAATGGACAAAGTTCTGCATGGGTTATCTTTCAAATCTACTCTTTGTTACCTGGATGATGTTGTCATAATATCAGAATCATTCCAGCAACATATGGCAGATTTGCAGGAGGTTTTTGATCGTTTTCGTGAAGCAGGTTTGAAATTGTCACCAGGTAAATGTAATTTTGCTCAAACAAAATGCGTGTTTTTGGGCCATGAAATTTCAAAGGATGGAATTAGACCTCCATGTGACAGACTAAAAGCTGTAGAACAATATCCTGTTCCCAAAAATACCAAAGCATTGAAAAGATATTTAGGCATGATGAATTGGTTTAAGAAATTTATCCCAAATTACAGTGCAGTTGCAAACTGTTTGTACAAGTTACTTCGGAAAAATGCTAAATTCTGCTGGGAAAAAGAACAGCAAGATGCATTTGAAAAATTGAGAGATTCTTTGCTAAATTCTGAAGCACTTGCTTTTCCAAGATATGATCTGCCATTTGTTCTGTCTGTTGACAGTTGTAGTAAGGGCATAGGCTACATGTTGCAACAAAATCAGACCAATGAAAAATCAATGAAAGTAGTAAGGTTTGGATCCAAATCACTCTCAAAATGGCAGCAGTCATATGGACCAACTAAACTAGAACTTCTTGGCATGGTAACAAGTATTCTTGATTGTGCCTCCTATCTCAGGGGAAGGCATTTCGTTGTAGAATGTGACCATCAGGCTTTAAAACCGTTGTTTCAAAAAAGTTTGAAAGGGGCTATTTACGAGCGCTGGTTAGCTATATTGCAGGAATTTGATTTTGAAATTAAGTATAAACCGGCCGACCAAATGGTAGTTCCAGATGCATTATCTCGATGCCAACCTCTGTCGAGGTCAGGGTCAGAATTCTCTAGCCCAGATGAATCAGATCCATTCTTCCCTTATGTTCAAGATAAGGCTAAAGGGGATATTCGCTTTCCCAATGGCATGATATTACAGGATATTCTGTGTCCTCAGAATTCAGTCAGTTGGGGAAAAACTGTTAATCATGTTGCTCATTCTAAATATCTAGAGAAACCCTTACGCTCTGACCATCAAGACGACTATGATGCTGACACAGAGTTTGATCAGCCCCCTGATAGGAAATACCCCTGTACAGCCCCTACATCTGTTAGAGTCAATTACACTCCAGACCATACAGTCCCAAATGAGACTAGCCACAGTGATACTGGAAACAGTGATACTGCCTGTTCTCCTGACCAGTCCTCTTTCAACGAGGATATAGGGCACAAAGTTGAATTGTTTGCAAAGTTTGACTTTAGTTTAGAGAAAACTAAGGAACTGCAAGAAAATGATCCACATTTAGTCCCTATAATCCGCTATCTGCGTAATGGGTTGTTACCAAAGGGTCAGAAGAGAGCCAGGCGAATTCTATTAGAATCCAGTGACTATGCAGTAATAGATGAGCTCTTGTTTCATTCTAGGGTACCAAAATCTAAACGTGCAAAACAGGTTAGGCATTATCAACTTGTACTGCCGGATACAATGGTTAAACCGGTTCTACAATTGTACCATGATTCACCCATGGGAGGCCATGCTGGCATTACGGACACACTGGATAAGGTCAAGGAACACTATTTCTTTGCCAAAATGGGTTCAGTTGTCACAGATTATGTAAGATCGTGTCCTCAGTGTCAAATGCGCAAGAATACCAAGCACAAGACTAAATCAGGCATAACTGCATATAGAACACCGTCAGCACCTTTCGAAGTTTGGCAAGTAGATCTTTATGGTCCCTTACCAGTTTCCAACCAAGGCTATTCCTATGTTTTAACAGCAGTCGACATGTTTAGCAAGTATCTTGTTACCATTCCATTAGCTAACAAGGACACATTGTCTGTTGCATCAGGTCTCACGAAAGTTTTCACAACTTTTGGAGTCTGTCAAACTATTATTTCAGATCTAGGAACTGAATTTACATCAAAATGCATGAAAGAAATTTGCCGTCAATTAAACATACAGCAAGAATTCACTCCAAGTTTTGCTCATCATTGTCTTGGTGCATGCGAAAGGACACATAGGACATTGGCTGAAAGATTAACACCTTACATGAACAGTAATTGTCAGAATTGGTCAAATCTACTTTCAAGTATCACTTTTTCAATCAATCAGTCAGTCCATTCTTCTACTGGGTTTTCCCCACATGAAGTGATATTTGGTAGTCGTCCAACATTTCCTCTTGTTGCTCCAAAACCAACCGATTTTGATACAATTCCAGTTGATGTTCGGACATTTGTGAGACAAAATACTGAGAAATTGAATACAATTCGCAAGGAATTGAAAAACAATGTTGTTAGGTCACAAGAAAAAATGTTGCACCGAGCAAATGAACAGATCAATCCTTTGAAGGTGTCTTCTGGAGATTTTGTTTACCTGCAAACAGAGGTAACAGGTGCGGGTCAGAAATTAAAAAGCAAATATACGGGTCCTTTTATAATTGACAAATTCTGCAGCTCTCATTTGGTTATCCTCAGAAACTCTGAGACAGGAACATTGGTCAAAAATCCTGTCCACCTAGACCGTCTCAAAATGGTGTATGTGCGCGAACCACAGCCTACTCCTTATTTCCTCAATAAGGTAGTGACAGGTGAAAAGAGTCAAAAGATTCTTAACAGTGACCGTTCACAACACATTTCCATTACCATAAATGATGATGAAAATGTTCAGTCCCAAGTACAGACGGACGAACAGACGATTGACTATGAGGTCCCAGATCTCAGGAGATCTCACAGGGAACGCAAAGCCCCTGATAGATTTGGAATTAATGTTAATCTAGATGCATTGTTGTCATCGGAGGGAGAATTCATTGATTCTAATGGTTATCACAAGCTAAAACGCATTATAGGTCAGAGGCCAGGTAAATCAGTTACTGAGTATTTAGTTCAGTTAAAGGGAGAACCCTCTGAAAATGCTGTTTGGGTACCGAAATCTGGATTAAATCAGAAAGCAAAACTGTCGGTTGAGAGTAAACCTCCTCCAGTGATTATAGACATGGAGTAAGTCTGTTTTGCAAAATGCACATGAATGAGTAATGTCCAGGGATTTCTCACTTCATTGTGCCAAGGTTACTACGAAATTCCTCTGTAGTATTTAGGGCCGTAGTAAACCCCTAGTGGGAATTTAATTATACTGGTATTCAGTTACAGGTTGCCCTATCTACATGATTTACAGAAATAGTGTGTACGTGGTGTAAAGAACAATAGCAGCTAATTTAAAGTTTAAACTGCTATTTGAATGATTTACATTTAAAATGTATTACTGCTTTATATATGATTTTGTTGTCATGTCTGCAGATTTATTTGTTTTTCACTTTTGTCTATTGCATTTGAATTTATTACAGGTCAGATCTGAATGACATTGCTATGTAGTTTTACTGTTTGTCTTTGTATAAAAGGTCTAACACTTTACTTCATACTGTCATGTATTGCTCTGTTCGGCATAAACATGACGTGGAATTCATAATTTGAAATGAATTCCGTGTTTGTTAGAACTACTTAAAGTTGTTTTTTTTATATTAATTATGATAAAATGGTCAAATAATGGAAATGCGTCTATGTATGTAGAAAGATTTTGTGGGTTGAAACAAACGGTCAGTTAGAACTGATTATGCGTGTGTGTGTGTGTGTGTGTGTTTTTCTGTGGGGGATGTTGTATGTATGTATGAGGGTGCGGCTGGACACTGTGACAGAGTGCTAACTGACCATATATTCGGATGTCAATATGAATGATGCAGTGCAGACAGAGTAGACCAGTTCAAAGAACAAGCCACATTTGTTTAATTATAGTCATTGACAGAAGGTGTGGGTGCTAAGCTAGAATGTCTGTGAGACCCGGATATTGTGGTTTAACCCTAACCCTTACTTGTTATTACAAAGGTGTTCCTGACAGGTTCCCATTAATTTGCTTCCTTTGAACTGGTCAACTCTGGAGACTGGGAGTGTGTGTGAGACATGTGCAGAGAGTTGGACCATTCCATTATTTAGTCAGTTCGTATAACACCATTGAACTAGTAACATCGTTTATGATAAGCTCTACCATTACTTTGAATTATTATTTTATTATTAAAGAATCAAACAGAAGTGACTTTTCTTATCTCACTCTCAAAGCCAAGCGGACTTACAATATTACAAAATAGTGCATCTGAACCCATATGAGCCATCTTATACGAGTCTACAACAGAGGGTTAATACACGTTTTTTGGGCAATAACATCTGCAGTGTCCAGAAGGACTGTTCGGGCGAGGGCCACAACATTCCCAAGGGACAGTGCAGATGTTATTGCCCGAAAACAAACGTGTATTAACGCTATTCTTGCATAAAACCTATTTTCTGCTTTCCTGCATCAATTTAATTCTTCCAAATACAAGCAAAACTATACACTTCTTCTTTGACACTTCGTTCGATTTATGCAGTTTCCGGGTCACTGTTTTCTTTCTGATGTCATTTCATGATTGTATCAAATACCGTTTACAAGGAATTTCATGTTATATGTCTGAAAACAATTCATTGTCGATGCCCCTGAAATACTCGGACCGTTCACCTAGCTTAGGCCAAAACGCTATAGCATTCACGTCCATTGTTTACCTAAGGCCCCGAATAGGTATAATTAAAACCGGTCAACAACAGCGCATGAGCACGAGAATCGCCTTGTTAATACATGGTCTAGCGGGACTACAACAGCATGTTTTGTGCAAGAATATTCACTACCACTTATGACAAGGGTTCATACCGATTCTGTTGTGGCATTATCCATTACACCTGACCGTTTGTGCTGAGAGATAAAGGCTTGTAAGCATTCTGTTGTACCATTATCCATTAACACTTTCGGCGCCAAATTTCGAATTGTCGTCTCCAAACCACCTTTGTAAAATAATTTTGTAAAATAAGGAAATGAGATAAATAAATGCACATTTCGAAGGAATAAAGCACAAATATAGAAATAGAGAATGAGACAAAAAGTGAAGGCCCTGATAAGACGCCGCCTTAAAAAGGCGACTGCACCATTTGTCGTGGTGCAATTATGCGACATTGGCGGTGAAAGGGTCAAACCCGACCGTTCGTGCTTAGAGAGAGGTTTGTAAGGATTAAACGTTAGGAATCAGCTAATTAAGCCTCTTTTATAAACTCATCGGGGTTTTTGTTGTTGTTGTTGTTGTTGTTGTTGTTGTTGGGGTTTCTTCCGTTGCTGCCAATGTCGCACCTCTGATTGCTTATGAAAACCGTGAAGATCCAGAGACAAGCCGAGTAATACGACGCTTCGTCGGTATCCAAACTGTTAGTGTGGATATACAAATGTATGGGGGCAAAAAAGGGTAAACTACGAAAATTGCAGCAGACGACACATTTAGCAGACGACATGCAAACGATTTGTTGTTAATTGGTTTATATTGCGGTTTCACGTCGCTTTAACAATATTTCAGTTATATCGTGACTACAAGCTTATGTGGCGACAATTACAGGTGGAGGAAGACCTCAGAGGTTTTCCGTGAACCGAACAAATTGCGTTGTTCCCTGCACAGTAGGCAACCGATCAACTGCAAGCATACTGGAAGGGTTTTTCTCATGAAAATCCAAATGCCCACACACATAAGAAATGAACAATGTAAAAGTAAGACAATGTACATGTAAGACCATGTTTATGCTGAACTAGATGGTGTAACCATGGAAACCAAACAGCTGAAACAAAAAAACCTTTCCGCTGATTTGTTATGGTGTGAGAAGAGACTGAATGCCAACCAGTCACTTTACATTTAGACTGAGGGTTCCCGACCTCTGTTGTATCGCAAACTGTTTGGATTCTCAAAAACTTTCTGCACACTGAACAAGTATCGTCTGCAAAGTTGTCGTCTGCTTCAATTTTTCCCTTTTGATTAAAAAATAATCATAGCATCAAACAGTTTGGATCCTGATGAAACGCCGAGTTACTCGGCGTCTCATCTGGATCCAAACTGTTTGCAAAGGTTATCACAAATTCGCCAAGAAGAAGGTTAGAATAAGTTAAGCATCAGCTGGAACCTGAATAAATGTTGCTATAGTATTGTCTATTGAAAGATCACATTCTCCATGAATATTCATGTGACAAATTATGACATCATGAATACTATTTAGATTACAGTAAAACTTCGATTATCCGAACACTAAAATACGTATTATTACCGATCTTTAAGACAGGTGGCAGCTTAATGCATGGTGAAAGTCATGCAGAAAGCTCCTCTAGGAGCTTTCTGTATGACTTTCACCATGCATTAAGCAGCCACCTGCCTAAAAGGGTCTAAATTCTTCTATACCGAAAATTCGAATAATCGAGGTTTTACTGTATTATGACATCATGAATACTATTTAGATGATTTTGTATAAAGACACTTGAAAGACACTTTCGCTTGAAAGTGTAGTACTGAATAGTTTTTAAAGAAAGTAAATTTAAGTCGATCGCTTAAACGTAAACAGGGACTTACAATAGGAAAACGTGTCTGTATGTATGTGTGCGCGTGCGCGCGTGCGCGCGTGCTTGTGTTTGTATGGGTAAATTAGCTATATAAGCTGCTGTTTGATCTCTATATACTTAATGCACCAATCCAATTCCTACATTACGCTGTGTCATGTAAGCAGAGAAGAAATAGACAAGTGTGTGCATTCAAATACTAAAATTGTTATTTCTCAACCAAACCCTTTCTTGTGACCACTCTTTATACGCGTCTCGAAGCTATTGTTGAAAATGTTTTAAAGAGGAAGTTCCTACAATGAACGCATTTTTTCAACAATATCAAAAATTGGTATTGAAATTGTGTTATGTTCAACCATTAGTAGGAACATGTCAATTTGAAATTGAATAAAAAAAAAAGGCCCCTGTGATACAAAATAAACCGTTTTCTACGTTATTTATATTTTTTGTTCTACAACAAAATATTATTGACCAAGGTCGAACAGTTAACGACACTAAATCGCGAGCCGAATAAATACTAATACACTACCAAATAACATATCAAACACATGACATTTTAGTGTTCTTCGTTGTTTATTCGACTGGTTTACTTGCGATATATTTCTTTTCGGCATATCAACAAATGGTTAGTGTAACTGTTAGGCACTGTTAAAACACGTTACAGGTAGAGACTATCCCTTTAATGTACTCATCTTAGATGGGCTATTTGCTACTATAAAACCGTAAAAGAAACGTGTTCACTATTTGCTATTATCAAGTAATCGAAATGGTGCCAAATTGGACAATGCAGCCTTATTATCCTACCAATTTGACCTGAGACTCATTCATATTCCGTGTATTATCGTCGAATAATTTTCCGAAGGTATAAGAATGCGCTATAAGAATACAGTTAAACCCCTCTAATGCGACCAGCAAAAAGGGACATAATTCACAGTGGCAAAGGCAGGTGGTAGCTTAATACAGGACGAACGTTATGCAGAAAGCTCCTTTCTGTGTAACTTTTGTCCTGCTTAAGCAACAACCTGCTTATCAAGACATCCATGTTTATTCATTAAGTGGTCGCATTAAAGGGGTTTTACTGTACAATCCTCGAGGAACATGATTATTACCGGCTTTTGGTTTGCTATTTTTTGTCACAGAGTATTACGAATACGAACAATCCCGATAAACACGCCGAAATTTAATCGAGTCTCAGGTCAAATTGGGAGGATAATACAAACGTGTGGAGAGTGAGGTCTAGGTGTCCAAATAATAACAGCAATTACAGCATGTTAAAAGTCAGTATTATTTGCCATTCGAATAAGCGATTCATATACACAGTGAAATACGAACATTCAAATACGTATCCCCGTGTTATGTGTTTTCGACGATCTAACGGTTTTCGCGATCGCGTCGATTGATAAGAATCCTTACTGACAAAAAACTTTCACATGCTGAAAAATCATTGTATTTACATACTATAAGGATATCCTTCGTTTTCTAATTATGTCTGTTTGTTTTAATTCGTTGAGGAGAAAACGACCACTCACCTTTGCACTAAAATGGGTGACGTCATCAGTTTTCGACGATTGACCTCTTTTGTTGCCAAAGTACACTGTCGGTCAAAAGTTAGGCACATGTTCACTGGATCCGATAAATTATTGTATATAGAAAGCGCAGAACGTAAATTATTAACTTTTAAACATATTTACACGTTATTTACAAGGTTTATTTTATTTAATTTGTTTTTTTAGATTTTACACCTGGGGCATAAAAAACTATCTCCCCTTCTGAGGACCTTTTCCTCAGTGCAAAAAGATAGATGCACCCAGCCGTTGCACTTGTCACAACATCCCCATTTCACGATAGCCAAAAAAGGTTTCAGATGGATGTCTGCTGGTGTAAATTGGTGACAAATTATACATTTTTCAGAGTCTTCAATCTCATTTTCACTGGATTCAGAATCTTCTGAATGTAAGCATTTTTGCTGTGTTTTGTTGGGTTTTGCTTTTGGAACTCCTGATGTTCCCGCAACTGGTTGTATTTTGTATGGTGTTTGGAAGAGTTTGACTTTCTTTTGTGAATTTTCATGATGGTTTGCTGGTTTCCTTTTATTCGCCTGTGTGGTTGTGTGCTCTTGTATGGCCTTATAAATATTGTCTTCAGTGATGGTTTTTCCTCCTACTACTTTGCTAAGTGTGTTTCTGACTTTAGCTACTTTTACATTCTCTAGGATCTTTCCTCCTCTCATTTCAAGAAATTTTTCTCCATTATCTTGTTCAGTTGCACATTTTCTTGTTTGACTTGAGTCTACGTGTTCATTTTTTTTTGTAAATGAAGATGCTGGAGCAACAGCTGATGATGGCACAACACATGAGTTAAATGGAAATATGCCACACTTTTTGAAGGCTGTTTGAATGTTTGATGGTGTTAGTATGGTTGTGTACACCTTGCAAGCTATTCTGCAGACATCATACCGAGTTAGCATAGTTCCAGCTGATTCTCGTAGATGTCTATGGCATGTAGCATTCCATGCTATCTCGAAAGGGCCATAGCAACAAACATCAAGTGGCTGGAGCAAATGACTGCAGTGTGGGGGCAGAACAAATAGAATTATGTGGTGTTCCTTTGCCCATTGTATGAGGGAAATAGAGACATGGCTTCTGTGACCATCATAAAGAACAAGCACTTGGTTCTTCTCATTTCTCTCAGGTAAATATTTGGCCAAATGTTCCTTCATGTAGCTCTCAAAAATTTCTGTGTTGGACCAACCACTTTGAGATACAGTACCTGTCACACCAGTAGAAGCTCCCTCAAGAAGAGAATCCACCATCCTCTGGCAAGGAAATATGAAATAGGGTGGAACTTGTTGGCCAACCGCACTGACACATCCAATCAAGGTAACTGTCTTTGATCTGCCTGCTGTTATTGCCTGTGCTTTGTATTTATTTGAGGCAACAATTTTGGGTGGTTTGTGGTCAACAGTGAGTCCCTTTTCATCTATATTAAAGATTCTTTGTGGTTTTTCAACAAGATGGAATTTATCCAGAATTGTTTTTAATTCAGTGAAATACTTGCTGATTACTGATTCAGTTGCATTTTTTGCCCTTGCCACATCTAAACTCCTTGGTTTTCTGACCTTTAAATCTGGCCATCTGGATAAGAAATTATGCAGCCACTGCAAACTTAATGGATGTTCTTTGTCTCTGAGTCCCAGGTGGATAGCAAAGTATGTGGCCAAATTGATTGTCTCTTGTCTGGAATATCCATATCCAACCTCAGCCATTGTGCTGATATGGCTAGCAAGCATTTCTTCATCTTGGATCTGAAAGATTGGTTGTGGTCCTGACTTGACTGTGTCCACATTGACCCTCCCTCTAACTCTATCTTTAAGTGTTGAAACTGGCACACCAAATTGTTTTGCTATTCTTTCTACTGGCAATCCACTGTCCAAGACAAAGTTATAGGCATCTGTCAGATTTTCTGATTTGTATGATCTATACTGCCTCCTTTTATTTGTAAAGCTCTGCAAAAAAGTGGATACAGGACATTAAAAAAACGCTAAAAACATCGTTAAAATGCGGAAGGCAGTAGTTTGTAAATCAACCTTTGACAGACGCTGTAGTTTGTGCTACGAGGTTAAAAAATCACGCGATGTACAAAATAGGTCAATGGGCGTTGCAGACGAAGTGTAAATAGAGATGGAAAATACTTTCTTACTTGCTTAAACGATTGAATTTTAACAGGACATTTTGGAAATAGCTAGAAAATGGTAAAACACGTGCACAGCAGAATTATTTAAACTTTCTTACCGTTCGAATATCCATTTCGGTCTTATTTTCCACTGGCGTTATCTTCAGGTGTTTATGTTTATATGAATTCACGTGGCGTCCCGAAATCTCGCGAGGTTACTATATAGAACGTGCATAAACGAGATCGTCGAAAATACATGACCGTCGAAAACACTTAGTGATTGCCCTACTTTTCCATCCAATCAACGAGCCGCATTTTTGAAATTTTTCAGACTCTAATCCACATAAATTTTATAAAATCGACTCCAACTTTCGAAGACAAACCTTCCAGTGCGCATGCGCAACAAAACTCCGCCCACTACTAGACAAATCGAACGAGTTGCTGTTATGACGCTATCGACACGTGAACGAGTATACATACTATACGTACACTTGTGTAAAACGTGGAGAGGAAGACTGTGTAAATGCAAACCACTGAGAGGCAGAATTATAGACCCAATAGTAATTGGGCAAATAAACTGAGAGACAGAATTATAGACCCAATAGAAACTGGACAAATAAATCACGAAACATCCCACCTGTTGAAGCAGGATTATATTGAAAAAGGACTAATCTAAATAAGCAAATAAATCAGGAAATAAGAGCAAACCTGTATTTGAAACCGTAATCCGTTCAACAAAACATAAACAACAAAACCTGTAATCTTTTGTAATTATTCTTATTTCAATATTCTGATAATAATATAATGAATGTTTAATATTAATAAGCTTTATTTTTTTATATATGGGGTGTCGGTAGCAGTGAAGATTTAAATATTTGTAAACCGATTAGACCCTGATCAGACAGCATAGGAGCTGTCTGATCTGGGTCTTCTCGGCTTACAAATCATCGTTAAATAAGCCAGAGAGCAGGTCAAACGACAGATTGTTGTCAGACATTATTATTTTGCCTCCAGAAAATTGTTTCAAACTGTTAAAATACACATAGACGGGGAATATTTGATTACATGACAAAGCCAAATATGGCAATGTTTACAAGAAAACGGCGCGAAATCAGTTTCACTGTGTAGGATTTTCAAAACATAAACACGTGAGAATATTAACAAAGACGACGTTTGTTTGATTGGTGGGTTTTCTGAGTATTTTACATAAACGGATGTGGGTTTTAGATGTACCATAATCACGTGACTATATACAAGTTTGACATTGCTCAGTGGGCGGGGCTTATAAACTCAGCCTGTTGAAAAGTAGGGCAATCACTAAATCGGTTAGAGCTTATAAACTGCAGTCTTCGAAAATAAAACGGCCTATAACGCTTCGCTTCGCTCGCGTTATCGGCCGTCTTATTTTCGAAGACTGCAGTTTATAAGCTCTAACCTATACGTGAAAGTCATGCAGAAAACACCTCTAGGAGCTTTCTGTGCATGACTCACCCTGCATAAAGCAGCCACCTGCCTACAAAGACAAAAATTCTTAATTACTAAAATTTCGTAGTATCGAGTTTTTAATGTATGTCAATATCTTACAGATACTTCAAGACAACAACTATGTCCAGGAAAACATCTTGTTCAGCACAGAAATTGGTGACGTCATACACAGTTTACAAATAGAACGTGGGACAACAGCCTTGTATGTTTCTTCTAAAGGAGATCCGTACATATGGTCCAGACTTAACACTCTTTATAGCAGCACGGATCGGGCTATATTCAAACTGTCCAAATGGTCTCCAAAGAACGACCCAGCGTATTTTCAGACACGCAGTGCTTTCCACAACGAACTAAAACGGTATCGCTTTGAGCTAGATCCTCTAAATGCAACATTGAATGATGTGATAAGCTTCTATACCGACATTAATGCAATCCTTATTCAGAGAATTGGGGCAAGTCTCAATCTACAGAGTGCCTTGAACTATTGGACTGACCTTGTCGCTTATCAGATGCTGTTGATAAGCAAGGAACAAGCGGGTATTGAGAGGGCACTTGGCAGCACATTTTATGCGAGAGGTATGAAGATCAAGATTTTCTCTCAAGTCTATTCGTAACTATACAGTTGAACTTCGATAACTCGAACTTCAAGGGACCGTACAAATTAGTTCGAGATAAGAGGAGTTCGAGTCATCCGATTTCTAATCTGAACGTTTTCTCAAGGTCACAGCTTAATACAGGTCTAAAGTAATGCTGAAATCTCCTAAAGGAGCTTTCAGTATTACTTTAGGCCTGAATTAAGCTGTCGTATGTGTTTCTAGATACCTGTAGCGATACAGTTTAGAGCAATTCTGTATTGTAAGTTTTGCAGGCACTGAATTGTAGTTCGAGTTATCCGAGTTTGAGATATCGAAGTTTAACTGTATATAGTAGAACCTGTCTTAAGCGGTCATTCATTTATTGAACATAGAAGTCTTAAAAAGCAGATGACTGCTTAATGCTGTGTAAAAATAATACAGAAAGCTCCTCTAGAAGCTTTCTTATTACTTTTGATCTGCATGAAGCTATCATCTTTCTTACAAACCCATGATTAGACATCTTTTTGACGGCCGTTTAAGACAGGTTCTACTGTATTTCTTACTAACATATGGTATTTTCCTTGCACACGTGCTTCATATACAATAAAACCTCTATAATCCAAACTGCCGGTATAACAGAGTTGAGAAGTATTAAGGTCGGACTGCGGTTGCTTAATGCAGGGCAAAAGTAATGCGGCAAGCTCCCAGTTGAGCTTTCTATATAATGTTTACCCTGCATTAAGCTGCCATCTGTCCCATTTCCTCCGTATATATAAATTTAAGAATTCATAATTCTATGCATATTCATGGACTGTTTTTTATAGCTACACGTCATCAATTTAATTGTTGACTGCGATAGAAACTTCAGGATCGGATCTGTAGTATACCATAAAACGGCAGAGCCTGTTCAGACAACTCCTACAGGAGTCTTCTGATCCGGATCTGGGTCTTTTCGAAAATCCCTATAAAGGCTTCTTCATGGAGTAAAGGGTAAAACCACGACAATGATACTTATTTCGGATAAGCGAGGTTTTATTGAATATAAACATATATATGTGGGTTATAGCTATGTCTTCAGCGGTAAGTCAATGAATTTTTATATTTATGCCCCCAAAGGTGGGCATATAGTGATCGCATTGTCCGTCCGTTCGTCTGTCCGTCTGTCCGTCCGTCCGTCTGTCCGTCTGTCCTTCCGTCCCAAATTCGTGTCCGGTCTGTAACTTCTTCATCTATCAATGGATTTCAATATAACTTGCCACAAATGTTCACCAGACAGAGACGATGTGTCGCGTTCAACTCCCTGGTCCATGGGTCAAAGGTCAAGGTCACAGGGTACAATTACTTTGTCACAAATTTCGTGTCCGGTCTGTAACTTCTTCATCTAGCAATGGATTTCAATATAACTTGCCACAATGTTCACCACACAAAGACGATGTGTCGCGTTCAACTCCCAGGTCCATGGGTCAAAAGTCAAGGTCACAGGGTACAATTACTTTGTCACAAATTTCGTGTCCGGTCTGTAACTTCTTTATCTTTCAATGGATTTCAATATAACTTGGCACAAATGTTCACCACACAAAGACGATGTGTCGCTTTAACTCCCAGGTCCATAGGTCAAAGGTCAAGGTCACAGGGTACAATTACTTTGTCACAAATTTCATGTCCGGTCTGTAACTTCTTTATATATCAATGGATTTCAATATGATTTGGCACAAATGTTCACCAGACAAAAATGATGTGTCGCTTTCAACTCCCTGGTCCATGGGTCAAAGGTCAAGGTCACAGGGTACAATTACTTTGTCACAAATTTCGTGTCCGGTCTGTAATATCTTTATCTATCAATGGATTTCAATATAACTTGGCACAGACAAAGACGATGTCGCGTTCAGCTCCCTGGTCCATATGTCAAAGGTCAAGGTCACAGGGTACAATTACTTGTTTATCTGTGAATGGATTTCAAAGGAACCTGGCACAAATGTTCACCACACAAAGACGATGTGTCAACTCCCTGGTCCATGGGTCAAAGGTCAAGGTCACAGGGTACAATTTTGGGGGGCATTTGTCACGTGACTGTGACATCTCTTGTTTTATTCAAGTTTAGCCTGATAAGTACAGTAAAACCTCTCTACAACGACCACTAAATCGGGTTAATCAGTTGGTATTTTGGGCAGGTGGTTGCTTAAAGCAAGGTGAAAGTAAAACAGAACGCTCCTATAGGAGCGTTCTGTTGTATTTTCACATTGCTTTAAGCATCCACCTGCCTTTAACTCAAAATACTTCATGTAATTAAGTGGTCGTTATAGAGAGGTTTTACTGTACACTGTCTGCGATGCAAATTTCAAAGGAGAGGTTCTTCTACAGTAGAACCTGTCTTAAACGGCCTTCGAAAAGAGCTCTAATTATGGGTCTGTTTTATGGATGGTAGCTTAATACAGGTCAAAACTAATACAGAAAGCTTTCTGCATTAAGCTTACTCTGCATTAAGCACCCATCTGCTTTTAGCTCTTTCGGCGTCAATGTTGCCTGTTGGCACCATTGAAAACAGTGCAGTTCCAGGTCAGGTGCCGCCTTTTCAAGGCGGCATCTGACCTGGGCCTTCACTGTTTTCTGTATTATTTCAGCCCAAGCATACAGGTTTTTAAAAATAAATGTTTTACTAATATACATTTATTATTTTGATTAGAATTATATTTAATATGAAATTATTATTGCAGACGACACTTTTAAAATTGGCGTCAAAAGAGGCTCTTATGTCCAATATATGACTGGCCGCTTTAGACAGGTTCTAGTGTATTTAGTGTATTTTTATAAAACGAAGAAAGTCAAGCGCATTGAATCCTGTCCAGATACTGAGTATCCCGGCGTCTCGCTTGCGCTGCGTTCAGTTAACATAAACCGTTACAGTATCTGTTCAGTAACTGTTTAAGTAAATTTTAAGACCAAAATGTTACGATTGTTGCAATAATCGCAGCATTTCGGTCTTGAAATAATTTGCGAACAGTTACAATTTATTGCCGGCAGAATTTTACCTATATAGCTTTGACCGACATAATTTAGTTATATAATATTGTAACGATTACTGGACATAGGGTTGGGACCAAAGTGTTTATAATAACCGTTTTCTCCTTTTTAGCAGAGTACTCGTTAAAACTATCGAAACAGCTCATCTTGACACCTGCTTGTAATGGCTATTCCAATTACCCCTTTCCTTCATACAAACGTGTTTTCACGCATTTGAAAAACAGAGTGGACCCAGATCAGACGGATCCGATAGGAGCCGTCTTATCAGGGTCTGCTCTGTTTGCTATTGGCTACAATATTGCACTTTCCATATTTCATTATAACTATTTTGTCTATTGATATTCAGTAGGTATTGAAATTTGAAATAAACATGGAACAGGGAAAGGGTAACAACTTAACACTATTGCAATAGTTATTTTATACCTGCATGCAATGGCTGTTGCGATTATCTCCTATTTAGTAGACTATATGTCACGCGCTAGTTCAATGTGACACATTGTGTCAGCTATATTTTACGTGTTAAAGATGCAGCCACACTATGGCAGTGTCCACTTTTTTGACTCCAAAGATAAACCCCGGTACGACATATATTATGGTAGTACATGTATAATAACATATTTTACGAATATTTCAAACCCTTTATTCCACATAATTATACTACTTGTAACGCATTTGCTAACAGAGTAGATCCAGATCAGACAGCTACTGTCTATGAAGTACTATAGATGTGATTATATTGTCTCTACCATGGTTAACTGTTTTCTTGCCCATAATGCCATAACAAAACCAACTACAGTAAAACCTCTCTATAACGGCCATTGTATTTTGTTGATTATTTGGTATTTAGGGCAGGTGACCGCTTAAAGCAAGGTAAAAGTAAAACAAAACGCTCCTATGGGAGCGTTCTGTTTTACTTTCACCTTGCTTTAAGCAGCCACCTGCCTTTAACACAAATTAATTGCTGTAATTTAGTGGCCGTTATAGAGAGGTTTTACTGTAATTAATATTCTTGATATCAATATTTGTTCCTAACTATTCATGACGTAAAGATATAATTAATTTGTAAAGAATATTCTTTCTAAGCTTTCGCGCCAAGAAATGGTAATTGAACACTGTTCACTGATGAAGACAACAGGAGTGGGCACTGCCGTGTTTCAGTAACAACGGAAGCTCGTGAATTCTACCATTCGCTATTATTTTGCATGTCAGTCACTGTCTCGAAACATGTTTTGTTGTTGTTCCTGTCGTTGTTTCAGGTGGGGTATTTTATTTTTGTTTTTGCTTCATTTTTTTGTTGTATAGTGGATTTTTTTTGGAAGTGGGTGGGTGTTAAATGTTTTAATTTGATGTTGTTGCGTCTGACAAAAATAGCAGACGTCAAAACACAGGTAAACTCCTCATATAATTTGGAGAAGAAAATACGTTTGAAAAAAGAAGTCGAACACACTTATATACATTTACGTTATTTGAGTCCGTGAACAACCGAGATACAGCAGAACCCCTGTAAACCGGAATTCTAGTAGACGGTTAACCCATTACCTCATAGGCTATTTTTAGATACAACCTGTTTGAATTAATCTACGAAAAGGAGCATTAATTAGAGAAAGGGAAAATTTTAGAATTTTGTAGTTTGAAACCATTGTGATAAATAGAGCATTTGCTCCTATAGGAGTGACAAAGTGACTTTTACAGAGTCGTCAAAAGTCGTCAATATGAGGGAAAGGGTTAACAGTGTTAAATCATTACTATAAGTTCTCTCGTTATATAAAGTCGTTATTATTATTATTATTATTATTATTATTATTATTATTATTATTATTATTATTATTATCATTATTATCATTATCATTATCATTATCATTATTATTATTATTATTATTATTATTATTACTATTATTATTATTTTTAATCATTATTATTATCAATTGTATTGAACAGTATATACTAAATTGAAATTAACTTCTAAACCGCCGTTTTCAAGTAGCCATGTAAATCATCTAGCCAAAGTCCACCTTAAAAAAGATAGTCTCTACTTGCAACGTGTTTTAAAAATGCTTAACAATTACATCGATCATTTATTTTTATGCTGAACGAAGTACATCGCAAGAAAACCAGTTGAATAAATGCTGAAGAAGACAAAACGTTCATGTGTTTGATATCGAAGACCCGGTGGTATTCTGCAATGTACATACATTTGAACTTCGATATCTCGAACTCGGATAACTCGAACTTCGGATAACTCGAACAAAAAGTTCAGTCCTTCCAAAACTTACAATACATAATTTCTCTAGAATATATCGTTACATATGTCTGGAAATACATGTGGCAGCTTAATACAAGTCTAAAGTAATGCAGGAGCTTTGAGCATTACTTTAGACATGTATTAAGCTGTGACCTTTAGAAATTGTCCAGATTAGAAATCGGATGACTCGAACTTCTATTAACTCAAACTTATTTGGATGGTCCCTTTAAGTTCGAGTTGTCGAAGTTCAACTGTATATTAGTATTTATTCGGGTTTCGTTTTAGTTTCGTTAACTCTTCGACAAAGGCCAATAATAGTTTGTGTAGAACAAAAATTATAAGTATCGATGAAAACGACGTAATAAATGTCAAGTTTTGTAACGTTATTGAAAATATCCGTATATTGAAGGTACTTTCCCTTTAAATAGATTCAAGTCAAAATGTGCATACATTCTCACCATTTCGCTCCTCGCTCGCGGTTTTTTCCCAATGCTACGCCAGGGAGTTTGCTTACAGTCGATGTATCGAAAAACAACACATGTGCAAAAACGTGTATACAGTAGAACCTGTCCTAAGCGACCATTCATTTATTGAACATATGTATACCAAAAGGCAAGAGGTTGCTTAATACAGGGCAAAAGTAATGCAAAAAGCTCCTATAGTATCTTTCTGTATTACTTTTGACCTGCATTAAGCTACTACTTGCCTTACATATTCATAATTAGACCTGTTTTTATGGTCGCTTAAGAAAGAATCTACTGTATAGTAAACACAATTTGAAATAAAAAGTGTCAGTTCAGCAATTTGTTTGGGTATATTATACTGCCGCCTTGTTTCATACAAGTGTTAGAAGGTTCCAAGCTAGCGGTCTAAGGTCAAACTGTTTTATTTGATGTGGCTTGCATAATTATATTGTTTTTCATTCTGCATTTCATTGTTGCTTTCGGTAGATTTATTTAAAGAGGTTGGGTTTAAAACAGTCTAGAAGGGAATGGGTTAACTCTTTAGCCGCCATGGTGACTGGAAAATGATCTACAGAGATTGCTACAATGAGTAAATACACGATAACATTAGACAGATATATAGATAGATTTATTTCAATATTGTGCAAGTAACATGGTTACAATAGCAATACAATGAAAAAAAGCAATGCATATATAAACATCATGAAATAATTAATGAACCATGTCAGTCACATCAATATCAAGGATGACACAAAAAAGAGAATATGATCTCTTATTTCCATTGCGGTCCTTGATAGTTGTGGTCTGACATAGAGAGGCATGAAAATGATATAAAATGAAATGAATTGAAATACTTTGGTTTTCATTACAAACAGTTTGGATCCACAGTGTGACTCGTTATCTCATCAGGATCCAAACTGCTTCACACTGAACTTATATTTTGAGAAGAAAATTGAGGGAAAATCCACTCTGACATTTATAGCAGACGATAATGTGTGCAAATGAAACTTATTTGGCGCCAATTATTAGTTCTGTTTATTTTATTTATCACGAAGCAAGTACAGTACAATCTCTCTATAACGACCACTTAATTACATCAAGTATTTTGTGTTAAAGGCATGTGGATGCTTAAAGCAAGGTGAAAGTAAAACAGAAGGCTCTTATAGGAGCGTTCTGTTTTACTTTCACCATGCTTTAAGCAACCACCTGTCCTAAATACCAACTAATTAACCCAATTTAGTGGCCGTTATAGAGAGGTTTTACTGTAGCTTTGTCAGGATGCTAGGTGATGCCCCAATGACAAGACCCAGCTTCAGACCTTTTTAAATATTTCGGGCGTTCCGTGAGGTGACAATGTCTTGAGCCAAACACAGCACAAGGCTTGAAACTATAAAATTGATGTGGCTGGGCTATGCTAGCCGGTGATGAATATATGGTGTTCTGAGGCTACTTTGCCTGAGACGAACACCATGAAAACATGAAATTATATACAAAAAACCTATGTTATGGTGATCAACAATACCTCAGCTTTGGGGCCAACAATTAAACAATAAACTATAACTGTGAACAACTACTACAGCCCCAAGCCAGCGAGACGGCTGGTCGATGCCTCAACTTCCAAATGGTGCTTGGAACAAAATCCTCAAGCTATGTCATGAAACTGTATAAATGTGAGCTATATAACCCTAGACTATGCGAGTTGAGACCCTAAGCATCAAACCCTGTTGAAACCTGTGGTTTGAAACTATCTCAACACTGTGATTTCAATCCTACGTATCAGACCCTATGTCTCAAAGCATGTATGTAACCCTACGCTTTGAAACCTATCTTGAGCGGTGTATGAAACCTGCTTCAAGAAGCTTATAAAACTAACGCTTTGAAGCCTGCCTGCAGTATGTTCCGAGCCCGTGCTCGAAAACACTGCCTCAAAAAGACAGCCTCAAAAAGACGGCTTCAAAAACACGGCTTCAAAAAGTATAGCCTCAAAAAGACGGCCTCAGGCAGACGGTTCAGCAACGCTCCGAACCCTGAGCACGGTCTACAGCAAACCTGCTTCAAACCGAATATAACCCCAGGCTATATCAGTCTGAGCAACACTATCTCAATGCCTCAGCTACTCTGAGACCGCTATGAAATTGCGGTATAATATTATTAAAGGCTGGTTGGACTGTCTAAACGTGCAATTTTCATGCCCAAAGAGAGAACTCAGAGGACAGTTACTTAGCCCATTCAAAGAACAGGTAACTGCACAATTACGTAGCCCAAGCAGACAATATATTCGCCAGTCTTTAACCTTAATGAGTGCAATACTCTATCAGTCAAAAACCAACGATATAGCTTCTATACGTAAGTATATAAAGCCGTCACTGAAAGTTCTATGAATATTCAGTGCCCTGATCACAAAATAACCAGCAGTGATCGTTGAATAAGCTTGCGCCAGTCTCAGCATTTGTATACAGCTTCCATTAGTTTGAGGTACTTCAGAAAACTAGCATATAAACATTTTATTCATATTAATTATTTCGATTGACCAATCGCCTCACTCATTTGAATATATACACAGTACTAATTTTTATAAGGTATAAAACAAACAAAATGAAGTTTAAAAGTGAACTTACTTTTATAAACAACAAATCAATGAAATCTAACTAACAATTAAAAAAAGGGAGATAATCCTGTATATACAAAACTACAGTTAACTCAAATCGCTTACCTAGCGATATACTACAGGTTTTCTTGACAACAGCCCCCTTCTCAAGAAAACGCTCTACTGTTTTCAACTAATACAAGAAAATCTGTCACTCTATTGACGGCTCAGGTAGTCAGCACATACATTGTCTGAGCCCTTGATTACTTGAACCTTGAATTGATAATTTTGTAGGAACAGAGCCCATCTCATGATCCTACCACTCTCTATCTTGCATTTCTGTATGTATGATAATGGTGCATGATCTGTCTGGAGTATGAACTCCGCACCATACAGGTACTTCTGAAATTTTCGAATGCCGAAAATAATGGCTAGGCACTCACGCTCTATGACGGAGTAGTTCTTTTCCCTCTGTAGCAGTTTTTTGCTAGCATATGCTATGGGGAACAAGCCATCTTCAAACTCTTGCATCAAGGCTGCTCCAACTCCACTGTCTGAGGCATCTGTTTGTAAAACAAAGGGCCTCTTGAAGTCTGGTAGCCTGAGGATGGGTGAGCGAGTTAACATGTCCTTGAGCGTATTGAACGCCTGCTCATGTTCATCCATCCAAACAACTGTGTTCGGCTTTCCTTTCTTCGTCAGGTCTGTGAGCGGAGACGCAACGTCGGCGAATGCTGGGATAAACTTCCTATAGTATCCCGCCAAACCCAAGAATGCTCGTACTTGCCTTTTGGTTTTGGGTCTATCTGCATTCTTGATCTTATGAAGCTTTTCTTGCTCCATCTGCAGCATACCTTTGCCAACTACATGTCCTGTGAATGAAATGTTTTCATATCCAATCATGCATTTGGATGGTCTTATGGTCAAGCCGGCATCTCGCACCCTTGTAAAAACTTCTCTCAACATTCTGAGATGTGGCACCCAGGACTGGGTATGGCCCATAATATCATCGACATAGTTGTCGGCATCACTGCAACCATGCAGCAGTTTGCGCATCATCCTGTTGAACGTGCTTCCCGAGTTTACCATGCCAAAAGGCATCTTCTTAAACTGGTAACTTCCATCTGGGGTCGTGAAAGCCGTCAGATGCTTTGACTTATCTTCAACAGGTATCTGCCAATAACCCTTGCTCAAGTCGATCTTCGTGAAGAATTTATCTTCCTTCAAGCTTGACATGATGTCCTCAGGATTACCCATAGGTTCTGTGTCAAACCTTGTCACCATGTTGAGCCTTCTGAAATCAATACAGAACCTATTTGTGCCGTCTTTCTTTTTCACCAACACAATTGGTGAGTTGTAATCTGATTGTGCTGGCTCTATCACTCCAGCATCAAGCATGTTCTGAACCTCATCAGAAACTTCTTTTCTCTTTGCATATGGTATGGGGTATGGTCGAACCCTAACCGGTGTATTGCTGGTGAGCTCTATCTTATGCTCCTCCAGCTCAGTTGTTCCAGGCTTCTCTGTGAAAATGTTCTGGAATTCTTCAAGCAACCTGAGCACATCGTGCCGTTGCTCACGTGTCAAGCTTTCTGACACCATGACATCTTTGTATGTCTCAGAACTGGTCAAGCCTGCCAGCTCTATCAAACTTTCATCATCTACAACCCCGTCGTCTTCACTGTGTTCAGCCTCTATTATCGCCATGCATGAAACAACATCCTCGAGCTCTCTCTCTTCGTATTTCTTCAGAAGGTTGATGTGGTATGTGCCAACCCTGTCACCAACCTGGACCTTGTAGTCCATCCTGTTAACTATATCAACAACTTCGAACGGCCCCTTCCACTGCAGAGTCAGTTTGTTGTGCGAGGTAGGCAACAACAGCAGAACTTGGTCTCCTTTCACAAGCTTTCTGTTTCTGGCTGACTTGTCATAGTGGTGCTTGTACATGCCCTGGGCATCGTTCAAACTTTCACGAGCTATCTTGCAAGTGTCCTCGAGTCTGTATCTCAGGTCAAGCACATATTGGTATGTGGTCATGACTTCTGGCGTTTCTCTCTCAGTCCAGAGTTCCTTCAGCACTTGCATGGGACCTCGAACAGTGCGACCATACATGAGCTCAAACGGTGAGAAACCCGTTGAAGCTTGTGGGACCTCTCTGTAGGCGAACAGCACAGCAGATAAATATCTGTCCCAATCCTTCGGTCGCTCCTGGCACATCTTCTTGAGCATGCTCTTCAAAATGCCATTCATCCGCTCACACCACCCATTACACTTTGGGTTGTATGGTGTAGTAAATAGTTGTTTCAGAGATATCAGCCGACAAACCTCCCTCATCAACTCTGAGGTGAACTGACTTCCTTTGTCACTGAGTATCTCAGATGGGAACCCAACTCTTGAAAATACATCGAGCAGTGCTTCAGCCACCCGCTCTGTCTCGATCTTTGGCAAGGCCACAGCCTCGGGGTACTTTGTAGCATAATCAACTACAGTGAGTATGTATCTGTTCCCTTTCTCAGATACAGGCGTTATGGGACCAATAAGATCAACGGCAACCCGATGAAATGGTGTATCCATAATTGGCATCTCTCCCATAGGTACCTTTGAGACTCTTCCCTTTGGTACTGTCTTCTGACAAATATCGCATGAGCGACAAAACCTTGTCACATCACTGGTTACCCCAGGCCAGTGAAAGCTTGTTGTAATCCTATCAACCGTCTTCTTGGCTGAGAGGTGTCCACCAACAATTGATTCGTGTGCCAGGCTCATCACACGTCTTCTAAGCTTTGTTGGGACAACTACTTGTTTCAAGTCAGTTGAAGCAGAGCCCTTGCTCTCTGTGAACAACCTATACAGAACATCCTTCTGTACCTCATATTTATAACTGTTTCCACCCCTTGTGGTCAACGTACTCTTGTCTCGGGCATAAGACCACAACTTTTGCAAAGATGTGTCTTCAGTCTGAGCCTTCCTGAGCTCATCAATAGTAACCTCATCCCCAGGAGAGTTTGGAACACTTAATGCCCTGAGAGGTCTCTCTTCCTTCTTGTTCTGAGCTCGTGTCATGACAGCTGCCGAAACTCTAGCTTCGGGGTTCTGTGCTTCATGACCCATGGTTTCGAACCATTCCTGGTTTGGGGTGTTTGAAACTCCAGGTATATTTCCCAACACCAGATCACATATGAGTGAGCTCAACACCATGGCTTCAACATTGCCAGTGTAATATGGTGTATCAACCTGAACCAATGCTACTGGTACTATCTTGGCCCCGCCATCGATAGTTATCATAATATGTCTCTTGTCCAGCATCTGGTCGTCTCGCACCAGGTTCTTTCGTATGGTCGCCAACTCACAGCCAGTATCTCTCAAAACCTTGACTGCTCGACCATCAACTAACCCTGGTTGCAAATTCAAATTTATCTCGCCTTCAAGCGATTCAACGGTACAGCCACCTGCTATGATCGGCACAGACTCTCCATTAGCTAAGCATAGCTCTTCGTCTCTGATACATTCTTGTATGTGACTTTGGTTGCATGAGACGGACATACACAGAGCAGATATTTTCTGCTTGTCTGGAGACTGGTGTTGACTCTGATAACGCCTATGCTTGAACTCTTTGTTGTATGTCTGAGCACCATGCTGCTGCTGCCCAGAGTCTTCATAACACATTGCTCCAGCACTTATTTTCTTCGGGCCATTCTGGCGACAGTCTCTGGCGAAATGTCCCTCTTTTCTGCATATGAAACAAACCTTTTTCTGAGGTTCAGACCGTGGTGCTGGGCTGGCTCTGAGGTTAGTATTTGGCCTCTGATGTTGCCTGTTTGATGATGAGTTGAGCTTGGCATGCTTGTTCGAGCATATGGAGCCACCATGAGCCTCTATATATTGCTCAGCTAGCTTCGTCACATCATCAACCGACTTCGGGACTCTCTCTTTCAAGAACAAAGCAAGTTCGGGCGAACAGGTTTGTATAAACTGCTCTCGAACCACCAAGTCCATCAAGCCTTCATACGATTTCTCAACCTAAGCCATCTCTGTCCATCTACTAAAATACCTCATCAACCTAGCCATAAACTGAAAAACAGTCTCCCCATGCTCGGGTCGACTTTCTCTGAACTTCTGCCTGAAACCTTCTTCTGTCAGCTGATATCGTCTGAGCACAGCCTTTTTCAGAGCCTTGTAATCATGAGCATGTTCTGGAGGCATGCTGGTATATACCTCAAGACCCTTGCCTGTCAAAAGCGAGCTCAAACTAACTGCCCATGTCTTCTCTTCCCAGCCCTGACTCTGAGCAAAGCGCTCGAACCGTTCTATATATGAGTTCATATCATCTTTCTGCTCATCAAACTTCGGCAATTTTGGTCTGGGAGCCTTACTGCTTGTTTCTGAGGTAGGTCCCCTCATGCCTGTCTCAGCCCTTAACTTGACCAGCGCGATCTCACGCTCCTGTTCTTCACGCTTCATATGGGCTTTTCTCTCAAACTGATCATGCTCACGCTTCTGTCGCTCATCTTCTCGTCTCGACATACGCTCTTCCCTATCTAAATATTCTTTCTCTTTCTTCTCAGCATAGTCCCTGAGGTCTTGCCCAGTCAACCCTAAACGCACACCAGCCGAAATCCATTTATCTATGTCCATGATCACCAAACTAATGCTTCAACCCTATGTAGCTTCAGCTATAAAAACCTTCTGAGAACTATCCCGGACGAGCCCCCAAATTGTCAGGATGCTAGGTGATGCCCCAATGACAAGACCCAGCTTCAGACCTTTTTAAATATTTCGGGCGTTCCGTGAGGTGACAATGTCTTGAGCCAAACACAGCACAAGGCTTGAAACTATAAAATTGATGTGGCTGGGCTATGCTAGCCGGTGATGAATATATGGTGTTCTGAGGCTACTTTGCCTGAGACGAACACTATGAAAACATGAAATTATATACAAAAAACCTATGTTATGGTGATCAACAATACCTCAGCTTTGGGGCCAACAATTAAACAATAAACTATAACTGTGAACAACTACTACAGCCCCAAGCCAGCGAGACGGCTGGTCGATGCCTCAACTTCCAAATGGTGCTTGGAACAAAATCCTCAAGCTATGTCATGAAACTGTATAAATGTGAGCTATATAACCCTAGACTATGCGAGTTGAGACCCTAAGCATCAAACCCTGTTGAAACCTGTGGTTTGAAACTATCTCAACACTGTGATTTCAATCCTACGTATCAGACCCTATGTCTCAAAGCATGTATGTAGCCCTACGCTTTGAAACCTATCTTGAGCGGTGTATGAAACCTGCTTCAAGAAGCTTATAAAACTAACGCTTTGAAGCCTGCCTGCAGTATGTTCCGAGCCCGTGCTCGAAAACACTGCCTCAAAAAGACAGCCTCAAAAAGACGGCTTCAAAAACACGGCTTCAAAAAGTATAGCCTCAAAAAGACGGCCTCAGGCAGACGGTTCAGCAACGCTCCGAACCCTGAGCACGGTCTACAGCAAACCTGCTTCAAACCGAATATAACCCCAGGCTATATCAGTCTGAGCAACACTATCTAAATGCCTCAGCTACTCTGAGACCGCTATGAAATTGCGGTATAATATTATTAAAGGCTGGTTGGACTGTCTAAACGTGCAATTTTCATGCCCAAAGAGAGAACTCAGAGGACAGTTACTTAGCCCATTCAAAGAACAGGTAACTGCACAATTACGTAGCCCAAGCAGACAATATATTCGCCAGTCTTTAACCTTAATGAGTGCAATACTCTATCAGTCAAAAACCAACGATATAGCTTCTATACGTAAGTATATAAAGCCGTCACTGAAAGTTCTATGAATATTCAGTGCCCTGATCACAAAATAACCAGCAGTGATCGTTGAATAAGCTTGCGCCAGTCTCAGCATTTGTATACAGCTTCCATTAGTTTGAGGTACTTCAGAAAACTAGCATATAAACATTTTATTCATATTAATTATTTCGATTGACCAATCGCCTCACTCATTTGAATATATACACAGTACTAATTTTTATAAGGTATAAAACAAACAAAATGAAGTTTAAAAGTGAACTTACTTTTATAAACAACAAATCAATGAAATCTAACTAACAATTAAAAAAAGGGAGATAATCCTGTATATACAAAACTACAGTTAACTCAAATCGCTTACCTAGCGATATACTACAGGTTTTCTTGACAAGCTTGAAAACACATTTTACATATCGTGTGGTGTCCGACAGCCTGATTCCAAAACAAGTCCTTCCATACAATTTGCACAATGAGTATTCTTGCATAAAACGTGCTGTTGTAGTCCCGATTACCCATTTAAAAGAAATAGCGTGTAGTTATGGTTGTATTTTGATCAATTAAATGACCACAGGAAAACAGAAAAAAGGTTTTATACAAGAATAGCGATAATACACGTTTGTTTCTGCAGTGTCCCTTGGGACTGTTGTTGACCTCGCCATTCCTGTATTAAACATGTATTATTCGGCTACCATACTTTGTTATAGACTGCATAATGGAAGTGTTATTTCAGTACTATGTTATAGATTGCATAATGGAAGTGTTATTTCAGTTACCATTCTATGTTATAGACTGCATAATGGAAGTGTAATTTCAGTCACCATTCTATGTTATAGGCTGCTCATTTTAACTGTTATTTCGGCTACCATACTGTGTGATAGGCCGCACAATGTAAGTGTTATTTCAGTCACCATACTATGTTATATACTGCTCAATGTAAATGTTATTTCGATTACCATACTATGTTACTAATTGCATAAAGTAAGTGTAATTTCGACTATCATACCATGTTATAGGCTGCACAATGTAAGTTTTCTTTCGGCCACCATACTATGTTACATTTTTCTGAAAGTAAGTATTATTTTGTCTAGTATACTAACTTATATGCTACACAATTATCACAATGTAAGTATTATTATGTTATTTCGGTTACCATACTAAGTTCTAGGTCCCATAAAGTCAATGTTATTTTGGTTAGCATAGTCTGTTATAGATTGTACAATGGAGTGTTGTTTAGATGGCATACTATGCCGTAGGTTCCACAAAGTGTTATTTCAGTTACCATACTATGCTATAGGTTGCACAAAGTAAGTGTTATTTCAGTTACTATACTACACTATAGGTTGCACAAAGTAAATGTTTTTTCAGTTACCATACTATAATATAGGTTGCACACAGTAAGTGTTATTTCAGTTACCATACTATGTTATAAACGGCACAATTTCATGTATCATACTATGCTATAGGTTGCAAAAAGCAACGTAAGTGTAATTTCAGTTACCATACTAGGCTTTAGGTTGCACAAAGCATAGTAAGTGTTATTTCCGTTACTATACTATACTATAGGTTGCACAAAGTAAGTGTTATTTCAGTCCCCATACTATGCTATAGGTTGCACTAAAATGAGTTATTTTGGTTACAGTTGTATTTATAAATATTAATTAGCTTAATACTTACAATGGTATATGACAATGAAACTTAGAAACTGTAGAGTCAAGTAAACAGAACAGACTGATCAGACAGCACCTACAGGAGTCGTCTAAGCTGGGTCTACTCTGCTTACAAAATCCTTAAATTCTACAGAGTATAGGAATAATAGTAATAAAATTGTTCAATGCAGATATTTGTTTTCTGTTATATTTTTTCTCCATACAAGTTCATAGGAATTAAGATTCGCAATTAAAAACTTTTAAGAATAACTCCTATGGTGTGGCCACTCTTAGAATCGTTCTGAAGAATGATCACAATATGGAGTTTGGTGGAGAAATGACGATTTTAGTATTTGAGTACGCACATTAATCTATAATTCTGATACACTATACCTTGTTTCTGTTCAACAGATGCGGTTACGAACGGTAATCTGTTAAACCCTTAGCCTGTTATAAAATCATATACTTAAAATCTGATCTGTAACAGTTTTCACTTAAAGTAAAACCTCTCTATAACGGCCATTAAATTACATCAAGTATTTTGTATTAAAGGCAGGTGGCTGCTTAAAGCAAGGTGAAAGTAAAACAGAACGCTCCTATAAGAGCGTTCTGTTTTACTTCCACCTTGCATTAAGCGGCCACCTGACCTAAATACCAAATAATTAACACAAGTCAGTGGCCGTTATAGAGAGGTTTTGAAAAAACATCGACCGAGTGTCAAACAGTTTGGACCCTGATGGGATGCTGATTAAATATGCGTCTCATCTGATTCGAGCTGTTTGCAATTAGGTTTAGCTTAACCGGCAAAGGGTAAATTGTATTATGTGGCATCCAATGAGTTGTACAGTGGTTAGCATAGTTTTATTTTGAAACTGTACAGAGGTCCAGATAAGGTGCGTAAATTTAAACATTTTCAAGAATAACTCCTTTATTTCTCCACCAAACCCAATACTGTGACCACTCTTTAGAATCGTCTCTTCCAGAGTGGTCATAGTATAGGGTTTGGTGGAGAAATGACGATTTTAGTATTTGAGTACGCATCTTTATCTGTAGCTCTTGAGACACATACGACTCTAGATAAGAGGTGGAAACAATTTGCTCTACATTCCACCTTACATTGAAACTACTCATTAGAATCACCCGTTTGGAACGACCCTAATGCGTAGTTATAATATACAAAGGTCCTGATAAGATGCGTAAAAGCATTTTCAAAAATAACTCCTTTGTTTCTCCGCCAAACCCTATGTTGTGACCACTCTTTAGATTCGTCTAAAAAAGACGATTCTAAAGAGTGGTAATAAAATAGGATTTGGTGGAGAAATGACAATTTGAGTATTTGAGTACGCACCTTTATCTATAACTTTGACACCTTTATCTATAACTTTGACACCTTTATCTCCGTTGCTCTGATATGTGAGTTGGAATCAAAGATAAGAAATATACATACAGTAAAGTTCCGCTAATGCGACCACCTAAAAGAGGTATAATTCTGGGTGCTAGATGCAGGTGGTAGCTTAATGCAGGACAAAAGTAGAGGAGCTTTCTGCATTACTTTTGTCCTGCATTAAGCAACCACCTGCTTATAAAGGCACCCATGTTTATTCATTAAGTGGTCGCATTAGCGGGGTTTTACTGTACATTGACAAATACGTCTCTTATCTGGAGCTCTAATTTATGAAATAAAAACAATTTATTCTCAGATATACACATCTTTAAGACTTTTCTATACACTACATTGAATGTTTCATTCTTGCAACTAAATAACGCAGATAAACGTGTTGTGTTACTGAAAGTCCAAGTATTTGCAATATTTCTTATGTGACTGTAAGAAGCCATTGGTAGTATTGTTCTATTCAACTGTGGACTCGTAATAAACCAGAAAGTCATTTAAAGAAAATTTCTACTATGCATAGTGTATACGTTCCGTGAGTATACAACGTAAAAACGTATAGTCACTTCAGAAGTACTAATGATGTGCGCAAAAATATATACAACATACAAACACATGCACATACATGTATATACATACTGCGCATATGTAGTTCGCCAATATCATTCACAATATTAGTGAGCATTTTAGTTCCGTGTTTGTTCGCTATATTCGTGAGAGGTTTAGTTCCGTATGTTTTCATTGTACTCGTGAGCTTATTAGTTCCTTATGTGTTCGATATATTCATGAGCGTTTTAGTTCCGTATTATGTTCCTTGTATTCCTCAGCATATTAATTCCGTATGCGTTCGATATATTCATGAGCGTCTTAGTTCCTTATGTGTTCGCTATATTCGTGAGCGTTTTAGCTCCGTATGTGTTCGTTATATATAAGATAGGTTGCGAGTAGTCATTTTGTATAAAGTGTTCCTTCTGTGTTCGCTATATTCGTGAGCGTTTTAGCTCCGTATGTGTTCGTTATATATAAGATAGGTTGCGAGTAGTCATTTTGTATAAAGTGTTAATAAACTCGTCTTGGAAAATATTATCAAGCGAACCTCTGGCGATCTTTCCAAGGCGAGTTTAACCCTTTCGGTGCCAAATTTCTAAGGCTGCAATCCAAATTTTGTTAAATAATTCGGTACAGTAAGGAAATGAGATAAATAAATGCAAATTTCAAAAGAATAAAGGACATATATAGAAATAGAGAATGAGACAAAAAAGTGTAGTCCCAGATCAGACGCCGCCTTGAAAAGGCGGCGTCTGATCTGGGACTGCACTATTTGTCGTGGTGCATTTATGCGACTGTGGTGGTGAAAGGGTTTAATATAAGTCTGTACGAAATGCCTACGCTCATTTTCTTTCTATCACATAACTTATCTCGACTATAAATGCCGTTTTTGACAGGCCCTACATGTATATTTCTAAATGACGTCTTGGCGTATTGGTGTTACAGCTTATGTTGAACATGTGTAATATAGAGAAATATGTGATGGCTATATTAACTCGAATACAAAAGAGGTTATGTGATAAACCGCAATTTTAACTCGTTCTGTAAGACTGTAACAAGCAATTACGAGTGGTAATGTTATTGGTGAATGTATAAATTCACAAACGTCTTTCTACGATTATAAGTTCTTAGTGAAATCTTCATAAAATGACCGAGAGAGTATTATCTGTCTGGATAAAGGGTTAATAAATAAACACGCCTAAAAACTGCCGATTGCTTAAGTAATGCAGAAACCCCACCCTTACTCCATGAATATTCATGAAAGAAACAATGCCACCATGAATATTAATTAGTTGTTTTTTTTATAATCAGCCACGAATACAAGACGTTGATCCCAGAAAGAAACTGTAGAAATCACACCTATATTATATCTTGAGCAAACCGAGCAGATCCTGATCAGACGGCACCTATAGGAACCGTCTGATCTGGGTATACTCTGTTTGAAAATGCGTAGAAAGGCGTATATATGGAGTAAAGGGTGAAAAGCAAAATGTCTTCAGATTTCAGATTAGGGGGCGGTTTTTTCTTTGGAGGGGGGCGTAGATTTTTATGTTTGATGACATAAATAAATAGTGTGTTTGTAATACATGTTAAAAAAGAGCTTAATTGGGTGAGGGAAATAAAACACTCATTGTTTTATTGATTTTTAGTAGATACAACGACCACTAAATTACATAAATTATTTTGTGTTAAAGGCAGGTGGCTGCTTAAAGCAAGGTGAAAGTAAAACAGAACGCTCCTATAGGAGCGTTCTGTTTAACTTTCACCTTGCTATAAGCAGCCACCTGCTCTAAATACCAACTAATTAACACAATTAAGTGGTCGTTATAGAGAGGTTTTACTTATATAAATCTAGAATATTACTGTTTTGGCAGTTTTAGGGGGGCGTACGCCGGCTCCGCCCCTCTAAATCCGCACCTGATCTCAACAGGATCCACACTGTTTGACATTCGGTCAATAGTTTCAAAAAAGCTTGATCGAATCGGATATAGGGAACATTGCATTAGACCAAATTTGAGAAGATTTTTCATTATATTTCGACAGACCTATAAGAGTTAATATATCGGTCTTGGAGACAGGTGGCAGCTTAATACTTGGTGAAAGTCAGACAGAAAGCTCCTCTGGGAGCTTTCTGCATGACTTTCACCCTGAATTAAGCAGCCACCTGCCTAAAGCTATCTACATTATTCTCAACTAGAATTCCGGTTTTGGAGGGGTTTACTGTATATTGTTTTATTGATTAATCTTGCTTAATTGTTGTATTTAGGCAACTATATGCTGAATCAATTAATGCTGATTGTATTCGTCAAGGTCAAATGTTGTAGACCTTATCGCCCATTAATACTTTACTCCATGAATACTCATGAATACTGTCATAAAAGACACCATTTGGCATCTGATCAGGGTCTGCTCAAAAAACGCTTTTATGAAGTAAATGTTCAGCAAACTGACCAACGTCCAAATTCTAGGAGATACGTCGAAAGCAAAAGCAGCAATGCGAAAAGGGAAAATTGCAGACTCGATTGTATTGAGTCTGTTCATGGGCAGTTATTAAAAGTGCAACACTACTCATGCCCCCTGGCACCGGCTTAAGTATTCGATTCCCATAACTAATAGCATCGAACTTAACGTGACCATAAACCAAAGTTCAATGTATCAGTGATTCACACTACATCTAAAGGAACCAGAGAAACTATGTCGATAACAAGAGTAGGGCCTCGCGCACGGGTTTCTGTATCCTCTCTTCTCTCTGTGGGGCGTCCAATTAGCCCATGGTGAACAGAAACGGGAGTTAATCAACAAAATCAATCAATCAATTTTTTGGCCATGGCAAAAACTGTAGACATACAAATGTATCTATATTATATCATAGGCAAACAGAGCAGACCCTGATCAGAATTTCCACAACCCTTTACTCCATGAATATCTTTAAAGAAATAATAACATCATAAATATTAATTAGCTGTACGTTTATGATGGCACTTGAACACGGAGCTGTAGAATCTGTTACATTCCATAAGCAAACAGAGCAGACCGTGATAAGACGGCTCCTGCAGGATATGGGTAGTTTCTTATTGAAAAGGCATAAAAAGACGTATTTATGGATTAACCCATTCGCGCATATTGACGACTTTTGACGACTCTGTAAATGTCACTTTGTGAAACCATTGTGATAAATAGAGCATTTGCTCCTATAGGAGCAAATGCTCTATTTATCACAATGGTTTCAAACTACATAATTCTAAAATGTTCCTTTTCTTTAGTTAATGCTCCTTTTCGGTAGATTTATTCAAAGAGGTTGGGTCTAAAAATAGCCTATGAGGTAATGGGTTAAAGGTTTAAACCTTTTCCTCATGAATATTCAAGAAAGAAATAATGACATGATGTATCGCATAAACATTTAAGTAAGACATAACCACTGGGGGCCAACTACGTATTATTATCAAATGTTTTGCTACGACAATTTACATGGGTATTTTAATAGATTTGTTTTCCTACGAAGCCAATGTATCAATTGGGAAATGTTTTCCTACGATAACAAAGTTGCCTTCGTAGGAAAACAAATCTATTAAAATACTTATATAAATTGTCGTAGCAAAACATTTTGATAATAATACGTAGTTGGCCCCCAGTGATAACGAAAATAATGATTAGCTGGAGATTTATAATGGCATAATGATAAATGGATCTTTGACCATGGCTCAAACTGTAGAATCAGATCTGTTTTATGGCATGTGCAAACAGGACATATTTAGACCAGACGGCTCCTAATGGAGCCTTCTTATCTGTGTCTACTTTTTCCAAAGGCGTTAAAAGGCGGAAAGAGTTAAATACAAAGTGGTCAAACAATTCATGTACATGTGAGAATAACCTGACATCTAAACAACCCCCCCAAAAAAAAAAAATCGTATATGCAATAACAGATTTGTATACAATTCATTGACGGTTTATTACAGACTTCTTCTAAATTTAAAACCAAGTGGAATTATCTTTTTTCATATTCTTCCACCTTTGCTTCACTCTCAACAAGAATTGTATACAATTCATTGACGGTTTATTACAGACTTCTTCTAAATTTAAAACCAAGTGGAATTATCTTTTTTCATATTCTTCCACCTTTGCTTCACTCTCAACAAGAATCACGTAATATAACGACAGTGATACAAGTGGACTTTAAAAGTCCTTTACTCCATTGATACACATTTTTACGCCTTGGCAAACAGAGTAAACCCAGATCAGACGGCTCCTGTGGGAACCGTCTGATAATGCCCCTATTCCACACAGACCACGAATCCCACGAATCGCCGCGAATTGACAAATTTTAGGATTCGTAGTGGAATCGTAATCAGTTCGTGCAGTTCTTAACTGATTCGTATATATTCGTAATCAGTTCGTGCAATTCTTGAGCAATCGGCAATTCGTGACAAAATTTTTGAGCTGTTCAAAATTTTGGCCACGAACTCCCGAATCCAAAAGATCGTAGTTAATTCGTATCAAATTCGTAGTGCTTTCTTAGGAATCGTAATTGAATCGTAATTGATTCGTAGATATTCTAAGCCCATTAACTCTTAACTGTTAGCTTTATTCGTAGTGCTTTCTTAGGAATCGTAATTGAATCTTCCACCCTCAGCTCCTGCATCAGTCTGTTGTAGTAACTGTATTCTAGCCTTCTAGGTGGTGTCAGCCACGGTCTAACCCATAACATGGGGGCTCTTCTCCTTCTTCTTCGAAGCAGTCTCCTAGCTATCATCAGCTGGTGCTGATACTCCAAGCCCAGGGCAAAACATTACAGCTGCTCTACGATTAACATCCATTAAAGAACTGATGCCTTGCAAGCAGGGCTGAGGGCCTTTTTATACATATACTTAGGGGAAATCAAACGAATTGTCAAGAATAGTCAAGAATTCATTATTATTCGTACCTCATTCGTATATGCATTCGGCGTATTCTGAACTGATTCGTAACAGGTTCCTAACGTTCGTGTAGTATTCGTAGTAGATTCTGGTAGATCGTAGTGAATTCCTTACAATATTCGTGCGATTCCAGCCGAATCCCACGAATATTCGTAACACTATCGTACCTGTATCGTAAAGCGTCACTAATTGAACAAGAACATTTACGAAATTCCACGAATTCTCACGGATCCTAAAATTTATCAATTCTTGGCGATTCGTTGGATTCGTGGTCGTTGTGGAATAGGGGTATAAGGGCATGCTCCGTTTGCTTATGATAACATTCTTATATAAACTGCCAATATAGATATACAGTAAAACCTCGATTATTCGAAATTTCGTTATAAACGAATTTAGACCCTTTTAGGCAGGTGGCTGCTTAATGCATGATGAAAGTCATGCAGAAAGCTCCTAGAGGAGCTTTCTGCATGACTTTCACCATGCATTAAGCTGCCACCTGTCTTAAAGATCGATAATAATACGTATTTTAGTGTTCGGATAATCGAGGTTTTACTGTAGTTCTACATTTTCTGATATGGTCAAACATTACTGTGTCCATATGATAATATGGCAATCTAATTAATATTCACGATGTCATTATTTCTTACATGAATATTCAACAGGGGCGGGATTTAAGGACGTTGTAGCGCTTCAACCCTTCATATTTGCAAACAGATTAGACCAAGATCAGACGGTCCCTGTAGGAACTGTCTGGTCAGTGTCTGCTCTGTTTACTTTTGAAATTAAAATACAATAAAATCTCGATTATTCGAACACTAAAACACGTATCATTATCGATCTTTAAGACAGGTGGCAGTTTAATGCAGGGTGAAAGTCATGCAGAAAGTTCCTCTAGGAGCTTTCTGCATGACTTTCACTTTGCATTAAGCAGCCACCTGCCTAAAAGTGTCTAAATTCTTTTATACTAAAATTTCGAATAATCGAGGTTTGACTGCAGCAAAATCTCGATTATTCGAACACTAAAACACGTATCATTATCGATCGTTAAGACAAATGGCAGCTTAATGCAGGGTGAAAGTCATGACTTAAGCAGCCACCTGCCTAAAAGGGTCTAAATTCTTCTATACAAAAAATTCGAATAATCGAGGTATTACTGTAAATCTAACTCTGCAGTTTCTACGATCTAACTCTGCATTTAAACTCATGTGGACATAAACCATCATAAATATTTATAAATGGCAGATTTACTGTGTAAGTAGTATCAATAATTCTGTGCACCACATATTTCCATCAAATACTGCTTCCCGCGCTTAAAGTGATAGTCCCTACAATGAGCGCATATTTTCAATAGTATCATAAAACTCGGTATTCGATATGTTCAATCATTATCATGAAAAATGTCAATTTGACTGTGTATGTGGTGTTCCATGCATGACTCATAGATTTTTAAAGCGAATCATTTTTACATTAAAATTGCCCCTGTGGCACAAATTAAACCGTTTTCTTCAATACTTAACCCTTTCCCTCATACAAACGTGTTTTCACGCATTTTCAAACAGAGTAGACCCATGTCAGACGGCTCCTAGAGGAGCCGTCTGATCAGGGTCTGCTCTGTTTGCTAATAGAACTTGATAAATCTGTCTCTTTGCTTTCTAAAATGTTTGCAATGTTCCAAGTTCCATATTTCATTATAACAATTTTGTTAATGAATATTCAGTAGGTATTGAAATTTGGACTAAACTTAGAACAGGGAAAGGGTTAAATATGTCTGTTGTATAACAGACTACTATCGGCCTATGTCAAATAGTTACGCAACCCGAATCATTGGAGAATAACATTAGGTCACCGACATCAAACTTCAGAATTTTAAAACGCGTTGCAAGTACAGACTTAAGTTTATGGCTGATAAAAACTTAAAGAGCAAGATATTAATACGTCTATCATTATGAAACCTTACATTTTATGATATAATTTCCTATGATAATAATAATGGTTTAGTATGTTCAGGTGTTTCGTGAAAGGTCATACCAAAATGCTTGACTTTAACAGAGCTACAGATAAAAGTTTAGTACCACATACTGAAATCGTCTTTTCTCCACCAAACCATATACTGTGACCACTCTCTAGAATCAGAGTGGTACCGCCACAGTATATGGTTTGGTTTAGAAATAGAGTTGTTCTTAAAACTGTTTACATTTACGCATTATATTTGGACCACTGTTTAAGTCGGCATAATGACGACCATATAAACAGTTCAACTGGTCAACATACTCACTCGAGAGACAATTAGCGAATCATCATAATCATCAACAGACAAAGTAGGTTAATTGGTTAACGACCAATAATAGACAGCAATCCAACAATCTTCTGCCGATGCAATAGCGATATAGGGAACGAGTTCCATTTTTCTGTCAAATACACTTTTAACGATAATCGAAAACGATTAACTCCTTTTATAGAAATGAGGACGGCAAATCAATACGCAAATATGTTCAGTTATCTTTAATGACGAAAATGTTATTTTGCTAGATCAATTATATATGTGTGTGTGTGTGTGCGTGCGTGCGTGCGTGCGTGTGTGTGGTGCACGTGTTTGTGAGTATGGGCGCGTGCGTGCGTTCGCGCGTGCATATGTCTGTATTGCATGTATGTCTATGTATGTGCGAGCGTAGATGCATATGTTCCTCACCTATGCAACTGCGCCAATTACCATATAGTCTACCTAAATAGCATTTCAGATACAGTTGAACTTCGATAAGTCGAACTTCAAGGGACCATACAAATTAATTCGAGATTTTCTCGAGTTCGCAGCTTAATACAGGTCTAAAGCAATGCTGAAAACTCCTGTAGGAGCTTTCAGCATTACTTTAGACCTGTATTAAGCTGCAACATGTGTTTCTAGATATCTGTAGCGATACAGTTTAGAGCAATTCTGTATTGTAAGTTTTGGGAGGGCTAAACTTTTTGTTCGAGTTATCCCAAAGTTCGAGTTATCCGAGTTCGAGATATCGAAGTTCAACTGTATATATGTTTAAACTCTTGTAACATGTCAACCCGTGTTCTGAGAGAATTATAATGTAAACTGTAAACTAAACGAGCCGCTTGTGAGAAGGTGTGGTCTTACAGTATTGCAAACAGTATAGACCAATATCAAATATTACGTCTATGATGAGGTTTATAATCAGGTTTTAATCCGAATGGATAGTTAGCAAATTACAGTAAAACTGTTCTAAACCGGGCGTTATATTTAGTATAAATATCGGTCTTGGAGACAGGTGGCAGTTTAAGGCATGGTGCAGGTCATGGAGAAAGCTCCTCTGGGAGCTGTCTGCATGACTTTCACCCTGCATTAAGCAGCCGCCGGCCAAAATGTATCTAAATTCTGCTCTTCTAGAATTCCGGTTTAGAGGGTATTACTGTACTACATATTTGAACGACGGACAGACAGTGCAGATCCTAACCTGATGGCATGTCAGAGACTCGGTGTTGCTGGTCTGTGATCAACAATGTTTGCGATGCTTTAAGATCTTCCCGAGAATGGATCAAAATTATTGAGAAACTGAACTCCCACACACACAAACTAAAACACAATTGCGCAATAGGAATTCGAAAGTACATGAATAGAAGGCTAGTGTCTAGATTCTAATAAGTACATGTACCAAATACAATCAAATCGCGATTACTCGAACATTCAAATACGTATCATTATCGATCTTTAAGACAGGTGGCAGATTAATGCAGGGTGAATATGTCGAACAGTAATGTCCCTCTAAACCGGAATTCTAATAGAGAAGAATTTAGATACTTTTCGGCAGGCAGCTACATATACATGTATTAAGCAGCCACCTGTCTGAAAGGGTCTGAATTATTTCGAATAATCGAATTTTTACTGTATAATGAAACCTCCCTAGAAATATACACTTAGACCTTACCAACCGCTTTATAAATTGATTTCTTCTGAAATTCTGATTGTTGCCTTCTTTAGATTCGTTCAAGATTTTTAGAATCTATTAACTGGCTTTTGCAAACAGCTTGGATTCAGATGAGAAACCGAGCTATTGGGAGTCACTCGTTGGTTTGACACTCGTTTAGTAGTTTCTCATCAGCAGGCAGGCAGTTTGACACTCGTTGAGTAGCTTCTCATCAGCACCTAGGCTGTTTGACACTCGTTTAGTAGTTACACTCGTTGAGTAGTTTCTCATCAGCACCTATGCTGTTTGACATTCGTTGAGTAGTTTCTCATCAGCACCTAGGCTGTTTGACACTCGTTGAGTAGTTACACTCGTTTAGTAGTTTTTCATCAGCACCTATGCTGTTTGACATTCGTTGAGTAGTTTCTCATCAGCAACCAGGCTGTTTGACACTCGTTGAGTAGTGTCTCAAAAGCTTGGTCGAATCGGAGGTAGTCCAATATTTTACTAGATCTAAATTGGGCCAGACATTATTTTTCACAACGGTGACAGGCTGAAATATTTCGTTTGGTTTTTATAACCATCAACGACATTCAGAGTCATATAATTCTTTATTACATAACCTCCCGTTTATTCGAGTTAATATAGTCACCACATATTTCTCTATATTATACATGTTTGATACAGTATATCATCTCTATAACGGCCATGAAATTGTGTTTATTAGTTGGTATTTAGGGCAGGTGGCTGCTTAAAGCAAGGTAAAAGTAAAACAGAACGCTCCTATAGGAGCGTTCTGTTTTACCTTCACCTTGCTTTAAGCAGCCACCTGCCTTTAACACAAAATACTTGATGTAATTTAGTGGCCGTTATAGAGCGGTTTTAACGTATTAGCTATATGTCGTCAGGTAGAAACAGCCCGTGTTATTCTGTGTTCTATACATGTAGGTCCTGTCCGGAATGGAATTTTAGTCGAAATAGGTTATGTGATAAAACTGATATGATTCTCGTAGTCATTTTGTACAAACTCATATTAAACTCGTCTTAGGATGACGAGTTTAATATCAGTTTGTATAAAACGACTACTCGCAACATATCCTATATTTATCATAGATAACAAATTTGTTTCTGTGCATTATTGCGCATTAGATGACAGGAGTTGAGATGTGGAGTCATTAGATCACGTGGCCTTTAGGCCGAGTGATCTAATTACCCACATCTCAACGTCTAACTGTGATCTAATGCGCGATAATGCACAGCTATGAATTTGTTATTTCGATTCTAACACGACTTTCTTAATGTAAATATGACAAAACCGGAAGCGTTGTCAATGGTTACGCCATTTTTCTGTTACATTTACTCTACACGACTTTCACCCATGGTGTTGTTCGAGTAAAGGGCTAAATCTCAACAGAAAACAACAATTCCAAGTCAAAAATGCTTCATCTTCCACATTGAAATGAAGAACTATACTATTTACATAATGCCTGCACAACTCTATGCCAGAGACACCGTGTTTACAGATTTAGAAATGTGAAATTATATTTGACTGTGTACATCTAGTGATTTAAGGAATTTTATTCATAAGTTTCGCATGTGGGGGGAATGGAACAGCCGATCGGAATGCCGCTCACGCAGTTCATTATCACGGATTATAGCACGTTTCTCGGTATTCTTAGTTTATAAGCCGTAGGTTCGTAGTCGTGTTAGAATTCTCTATATTACACATGCTTATTATAAGCTGTAACGTCACGTAACACCAAGACGTCATGTAGATATATACATGTAGGATCTGTCAAAACGGCATTTGTAGTCGGAAAAAAGTATGATGCTCGTAGTCATTTTGTACAAAGTGATATTAAACACGTCTTGGAAAATGATATTAAGCTCGCCAGAGGCTCGCTAAATAAGATTTTCTAAGACACGTTTATTGAATGAATGTGAATCGTGTGGCGTTATCGTGTGACGTCACATCTTATACTACACATGTTATCTTATACTGCACATATTAGCCCGGATACAAGCAAAGTTATGTGGTAAAAACTGTTCTTGTATATGCTATTATGTACCACGTGAGTCTGTAACATTTTGGTTTATCAAGTAAAATGTAATAAAATGTATCATGAAAGATAGAGAGCTTTGAATGTCTGTCTATGGACAGTGTTGTTAGCAACCCCGAGAATGGGGTCTTGAAGAAAGGGCTTTGCTCCAGCCATGCCGTTGCTGTTTTTTAGAAAAAAATCATTTGCAGCCGTTTTGATGAACTGTCAACCACGGAGACTGTGCTTAACCTTCATTGTTACTCAGCATAGCACAAGCACCATGTGACTATGTAAATTACTCCAGAAGAACATGTCCCAAGCGGCCATTCATTTAATTAACATATCAGTCTTAAAAGCAGGTGGTTGTTCCATTCAGGGCAAAAATAATGCAGAAAGCTATTTTAGGAGCTTTCTTCATTACTTTTGACCTACATTAAGCTATCACCTGCCTTACGGACCTATATCTAGATCTCTTTTGATGGCCGCTTGAGACAGGTTCTACTTTACATAAATTGTATGTTTTAATTTTCGTTCCTGCTACAAGTATGCTGTAAATGTACAAAAATTATTTATTATGTAATATGACATAAATTACCTGAACTTTATTTCCTGAAAGGTCAATTTCCCATCGAAGATCTTATCTGGTACAAGGAGAAGAAAATTCTTGGTTCAACGTACTTAGCCCAGTCTGTGGTATACTCCGAGCTGGCACGTGACTTGCTTGGCTCGCTTTACATCGATACCATGCTGAATCGTAACCTAGACATCATGCGAGAAACAATCTCGGAAAACCAGGCCTCTGGACCATCCGTTGTGTCTGGTGCTATCTGGTTCGACAACATGACTGACTATATAAATATAATAAAAACCATACAAGATCGACTTGGTTTGCAGATTGTACAGGCAAGTTGTATTGAATTATACTCCTTATTTCATGAATATTCATGTAAGAAGTAAATACATCAAGGATAATGCAATTTAACACATACATGTACGTTATGAGCCATCGCAGACACTGCCATGGCGTAGCTAGCGATACGCTCTTACGCACGTGTGTAACATCAACCTGGAGGGTCAAGACATTATTACGGTTAAAATGAAACAATACTCGAAGGCTAAAGAGGGGTAGACTTCGATAAACGTTCCGTCTTGCCATGTAAGCTTAAACCCATTCCCTACAATTGAAGCCTTTTGACGCCTCTGTAAAAATCACCTTTATCCCATTACCTCATAGGCTATTTTTAGATACAACCTCTTTGAATAAATCTACCGAAAAGGAGCATTGACTAGAGAAAAGGAAAATTTAGAATTTTGTAGTTTGAAACCATTGTGATAAATAGAGCATTTGCTCCTATAGGAGCAAATTCTCTATTTATCACAATGGTTTCACAAAGAGACTTTTACAGAATCAAAAGTCGTCAATATGAGGGAATGGGTTATAGGAGCAAATGCTCTGATTATCACAATGGTTTCAAAACTACACAATTCTAAATTTTCTCCTAACCGTCATAATAATTCCATAAGCAAACAGAGTAGAACCTTGTCAGACGGCTCTCACGAGAGCTGTCTTCTGATCTTGGTCTGTTCTGTTTGCAAAGGTGTGAAAAGCCATTGTTTAGGTACAGGTTAAAGCCATTGTTTAGGTACGGGTTAAAGACATTGTGCCAATAAATGAAACACTTTCGAAGTCTTTAACCATGGAATGCAACTAGTGTCTAAATAGATAGCATGCGAAGTTGAAATTATCGTTCAGGAAACTCTTCTTCCGGAAAGTAATACATTGTTGAAGCAGATAAGATGCGTAAATAAAAACATTTTTCAAGAATAATTCCTTTATCTTTCCACGAAACCTTGTGGTGTCACCCCTCTAAAGAGCGGTCACAACATAGGGTTTCGTGGAGGAATGATGATTTTAGTATTTGAGTACGCACCTTTATCTGTTGCTCTGTCGAATGTTTCATCTTCAGACAACCAACAAGCAGAATCAGAACTTGGAAGAAAAGCTCATCGTCAGCGTTTTTGAACTAGCAACAGCAGTTATAATGGCGCCTGTAATTGTTATTTTAATCCGAAACATTATAATAAAAATCCAAATGTTCTCGGTGGAGCTGAAGAACAAAACATTGGATCTGGAGCAAGAAAGGAAGCGGACAGAGGGTTTACTCTACCAGCTCTTACCCAAAACAGTTGCAGGGAAACTGATGGACCAAGGTCATGCGATCCCAGAAGCATATCAATCAGCGACAATTATGTTTTCGGATGTCGTTGGATTTACACAGATATCAAGGTAGTTGCAACGACATGGCATGTATAAACTTGAAACTGTTTTTAAATGCATTCACATTTTAAATATTTTTTTGTACACATCTAAAACAATCTGGCGCGTGTTCGCATTTTCTTAAACTGATTGGCATGTAGTATTTCTGATTGTTTATTTAATTTAATTCATTCATTTATTTCTCTTTTGTCTATTTTATATATTTGTTTGCTTTCAGTCAAAGTACCCCGATGCAGGTAGTGAATATGTTAAATAAATTATACATGACCACAGACAGTCGACTGGAATTCTTTGATGTCTACAAGGTGGAAACCATAGGTAAACGTTATTTTGTTATATATTGAAACCCCGCTAATGCGACCACTTAATAAACAGCCACTGGTGTCGTCTAAAGCAGGTGGTTGCTTAATGCAGGACGAAAGTTATGCAGAAAGCTCCTATAGGAGCTTTCTGCATAACTTTCGTCCTGCATTAAGCTACCACCTGCCTCTGCCACCCAGAATTATGCCCCTTTTTGGTGGTCGCATTAGCGGGGTTTTACTATATAGTGAAACATTTGCTTTATTATATAATATGGACTTGTCAATGCATTCTTCATTCTTCTTACCTCCTAGACTATTTTAGAAATAACGTCTTTGAATAAATCTACCGAAAAGAAGCATTTACTACAGAAAAGGAAACATTTAGAATTGTGTAGTTCTGAAACCAAATGTGATAAACAGAGAATCTGTTCCTTTTATCACAAACGGCGTCCGTATTATAGGAATGGGTTAATAATTTTCCTGCCCAATTTTCAAGTAAGAAATAACGATATCATTAATAGTTCTTACATCAGGTTTGTTTTAATAATGACAAATGAAGACAAACATTTTTTGTTCAGGCTGAAACTGTAGAATCATATCTATATCATAAGCAAACAGAGCAGATCCTGATCAGACGGCTCCTATGGCACCATTTTAAGCTGAAACGTTTAGAATATTTAACTCTTTGACTAAAGAATAATCATATAAGAAATAATTGCATCATAAATATCACTTACATTAAATTATATTCGCATATAAACACAGGGCCTTTTAGCCATGACAGAATCTGTAGAATCAAACATTAGTTAACCCTTCGCTTGCTATTCACGCCAATATACCTACCTGTAAATAGTGAAGACCCAGATGAGACAGCTGCTGCAGGAGCTGTCTCATCAGGGTCTGCACTATTTACAAGTTGATTGTGCAACCACTGCACTCCACAGCAGTGATTGCACAGCGAAATACTTGTACACAGTGAAGATATGTGTAATTATACAACAGGGCATGGGTAAAGAAGGAGAAATGTATTTTAAAATTCAGCAAGCGAAGAGTTAATTTCATATGCGAACAGAACAGACCCTGACAGGGTGGGTCATACAGGAGCTGTCTGGTTTGGGTTCACTCTGCTTATGGAATAATACCGATCTGGTTATACATGTTCCCTAATTTGTATACCATTATTCATAAACTTAAACTGATTCATATCCATAGTGTCATTATTTCTTGCATGAATATACATAGAATAAAGGGTTATGTAAAGTGCACCATACCTTGTGTAGAATGTGCTGGCATTTCCTAGACATTGATGGGGGATATTGTACAGCTGCAATTTATCTCGCTTGATAAATGAAAACAAAAGTATAACAAAGGATTGGTAAATGTAGGTCCTTTCAGTTGGATTACTCATTATTGTATTTCATTGGGATGGTGTGGTTAATTAATTTAAAATTTAAAGAATGATAATGTCTCTAAAACTATAAACATTAAATGATTCAACAGAGTTATAGTCCAAAAAAGTATATAACAAATGGCATAATCATTTGATTATTCTTGTATTAACCCTTCGCTTGCTGAATTTTTAAAATACATTTCTCCTTCTTTACCCTTGCCCTGTTGTATAATTACATATATCTTCACTGTGTACAAGTATTTCGCTGTGCAATCACTGCTGTGGAGTGCACTGGTTGCACAATCAATTTGTAAATAGTGCAGACCCTGATGAGACAGCTCCTGCAGGAGCTGTCTCATCTGGGTCTACACTATTTAAAGGTAGGTATATTGATGTGAATAGCAAGCGAAGGGTTAAATGCGGTGCAAAGAGATCATCAATAAAATCAGAGGAAAAATTTAGTAGGACCTAGGCTTTATGGGAGAGTATTTAAGGGAGATAACTGAACAAGATCTCTTATTACAGTCTCTGTATCTAGCAAATATCCATGGATTTCTTTTTCAGGTGATGGCTACATGGTAGCCTCTGGATTGCCAAACAGAAATGGCGACAATCACGTGATAGAAATAGCTAAACTGTCCTTAGATCTGCTTGCCAATGCCGAGGATATGACCATACCTCACATGGATAATGAATACCTACGTCTTAGGATTGGATTTAATACAGGTAACCCTTTTCTCGCTATCTGTGACATGACTCGCATTTGCAAACAGTTTGTATCCAGATAAGAGGCCGAGTAACTCGACCCAAGCTGTTTGACATTCGGTGGACAGTTTCTCTAATGCTGAACTCTTTCGAGACAGAGAGACAGAAACAGGCAGAGGCAGACCGTCTGGGGTAGAGTCAGAGACAGGCAGAGATAGACAGTCAGAGACATACAGACAGAGACAGACAGAAACAGACAGTCAGAGACAGAGAGCCAGAGACAGACAGCCAGAGATAGAGATACAGAGACAGGTATAGACAGAAAGACAGAGACAGACAGCCAGAGACAGAGAGACAGAGACAGACAGTCAGAGACAGAGACAGACAGCCAGAGACAGACAGTCAGAGACAGAGACAGACAGCCAGAGACAGAGACAGACAGTCAGGGGCAGAGACAGACAGACAGAGACAGAGACAGACAGTCAGAGACAGAGACAGACAGCCAGAGACAGAGACAGACAGTCAGAGACGGAGACACAGTCAGAGACAGAGACAGACAGTAAGAGACGGAGACAGACAGCCAGAGACAGAGAGACAGAGACAGAGACGGACAGTACAATCACAATACAATGGTGATTTATACATGACATACAGCTATTAAATATATAACAAAAACTATGAGAAAAATAAACCGAGAAAGAATGCGTAGGAGAATGACAGACAAAAGGATAAAGAGGAGAATAGGGGAATGTAAGAGAAAGAGAAATTATATGTGAGAGAGAAAGACAGAGTATAAAACACTATCCTTGAATCAAGCAAATGATCAGACGAGACAGGGTTAAACGTCATCGAAAGTATTTGAAACTGAGATTAGAAAGTTTGTACAAAAGATAAGATAGAATTCTAAAACATAGCTGTTAAGACTACCCATTGAAGACTAAAATGCCTGGCGTCCACTTGCCGAAGGAATACAGAATAAATTTTGCTCTTTTCGGGAGCCATTCGGAATCGGGATCATCATTTCGCATGTATTCGGCGAGTGGCTTACGAAGCGTTGCGGAACAGACGCCGAAGCGACACAAAAGCATGGCGACACCTTGAAAATTACCCCTGAATGCTTCCCGAATCGTTTCCGATCGTTCCGAAACGTTGCAGAACATGCCGAAGGGGTGCCGAATCGTTGCAGAAAGAATGTTGGGGGGTTGCCGATCTGAGAGTTTTCTTCACATATTTGTGTTTGGAGTGGAAAATATGAGTCCTTTTCGGATATACATGTATATGAGTTTTGCTGACATCAGCATCTTTTAAGGCGATTCTTAATCGTTCATAATGCATTCGGCATGTCTTCCGCGTGGATTCGGGAACCTTTCTGTGTCTTCGGGAAGCCTTCCGCATCTATTCGGCTTCATTTTGGGAACCACTCGGGATGGATAGGAGATCCTGAAGCCTTGTAGAATGCTCTCGAAACTACCCCGAAACTACACCGAAGCCACCACGAAGGGTTCCCGATCGTCCCGAAGGCTTGTGGAAGGTCCCGAACCCCTCTCGATTAAAACATCCGGCGTCCAAATTTTAAAACTTTTAAAACTTGGATGCCGACTCGTTTTCGATCCCGATCAGTTCTGGTCCACTAGAGCACCGAAGGGTTCCCGAATGTGGATATCGCAGATTCGGGATAATTTGGCATGTCTTCGGGATGTTCTAGAACCCTTCCGCGTCTTTCTTGAACGCTTCGGGAACCCTTCTTGGCACTTCTGGGAATGCTCGTTCTTAGATTTGTTTTTAGGTTTTCTTAGGTTAACCCTATTTGTTCTGTCACTACAAAGTTGCTACTCATGGGAGATATATCTTTGACGAAAGATAATAAACATATTTTTGAAGATACGCAGTAGGAAGTTTTATTTATAAAGATTGCAAAATCCTACTTAGATAATTCAGAACGCTTAGTGCATTCACCTTTCCAAAACAACCGTTTCTAAATTTCGAAATTATTATTTGTATTTTTTCTATTTTTGCCAACATTTTCATGTTCCCCTTTTCTTTCTTTATTATGCTACGGGTTTCCCGCAGCACAGAGTATGTGATGATCTATCATGACCTACTTTTTTGGCACTGGAGTAACATTTTTACCGTCTGCCTGGAAGAGCTTATTTGTTATTGACGATTCGGTCCCAATCCGTTTCGGGCTTGGTCGTTTCGGCCCCATTATAAAAAATAACTATTTTACGCAAAATGTAGTCCAACCGATTTGCATTCAAATCTATATAAATGGAAATTGTGATATGATTGAACGGAAAGTACCAAATTACGCAGAATTAAATCCAATCGATATATGTTTTTGATAAGTTGTTAAATAAGCTTTCAACACCAGTATATGCCGTATTATGATAGTCAAGTATGGGGATTGTTGTCAGTAAGTATCCTGTTTAATTGGAATTACAAAGTTGAAATCGTAACAAGGCATGGAATTTACAAAAAAAACTTGGTTCATTTTAAATTTTAATTTTATTGTGATAAGAAACAAATAAGAAAACACAAGTTTATCAAACAATAAATATACCGAACAAATATGAATGACAAACATACTTATCAGGCAAGAAATATAGAGAGCAAATTGAAAAGGAACAAATAGCAATGATTCAGCTATATAGCGACATGATAAAAAATATATATGATATTTTTTATTTAATAAGCAAACAGAGCAGACCCTGATCAGACTGATCCTACAGAAGTGTCAATTCTGGGTCTGTTCCATTTGCCAAGGGTTTAAAATGCATATGTAGAGATATAAGTACATTTATAGCAAAATATAGCACGATATAGATCTATTGTCTGAAAAAGATAAAATAGTTTTTGCATCAGTTAAAATCTGATACACGGAACTAACTGCGTGTGCGTGAATATTGTACTATATACTCCCAAGTCGCAATGAAGTATTTGGGTATTCAGTCACCGATTCCTTCAGCAAAGAATGTCTGAACTTCATTAAATATTATTTATTAACACAGTGATTAACAGTAATTCAATTTTTACCGGGTTTTCCACGGAAAACATCAGTTATTGAAATGGTGATGTACTGCGGGCAGATGGGCAGACGGGCGACTGCCAATTTTGTCTAGACGATAACTCCTATATGGCTCATGCCATTGGATTGAAACTTCATACATAGAAAGATCATGATAAGAGAAAGTGTCATGCACAAAGTCCATAACTCTGGCTTCACTAATATTGGAGTTATGCCCCATTGAACTTAAAAATGTGTCAGTCCATCCGGGTGTCCGCCCGGTCTTGTCCAGGCTGTAACTCAGAACTCCGTGGATGGATCACTTGGCATACATGTTCCATTAGAAGGTACGGCGTGTTGCATGAAAAAAACATGTCAATAGCTGAAAGGTCAAGGTCATACAAAGAGGTCAAAGGTCAAAATCATGTATATTTTTAACCGGATTAACAGATTTTGCTTGTCCGAAGCATATCTCCTACACTACTTTGGCTAGGATCACCAAATATGGTGTGTGGGTACATCTTGGGATGGCGGAGTGTCGCATACTATTTTATAGGTCAATGTGACCTGGACCTTGACCTTGGGCTTCATTTACAAGAAAACCCTGTCCGGAGCATAACTCCTATACGGAATCAACTAGGATCACCAAATATGGTGTGTTAGTTTATCTTGGGATGGCGGAGTGTCGCATACTATTTTTAGGTCAATGTGACCTTGACCTTGAACTTTGACCTCAATTACAAAAAAGCTTGTCCTGAGCATATCTCCTACACTAATTCAGCTAGGATCACGAAATATGGTGTGTGAGTACATCTTGTGATGGCGGAGTGTCGCGTACTATTTATAGGTCAATATGACCTTGACCTTGGGCTTCATTTACAAGAAAAACTTGTCCGGAGCATACCTCCTATACGGAATCAACTAGGAACACCAAATATGGTGTGTGAGTTCATCTTGGGATGACGCATACTATTTTTAGGTCAATGTGACCTTGACCTTTCACCTCAGTTACAAAAAAACTTGTCCGCAGCATATCTCCTACACTACTTCAGCTAGGATCACCAAATATGGTGTGTGAGTGCATCTTGGGATGGCGGAGTGTCGCATACTATTTATAGGTCAATGTGACCTTTGACCTCATTTACAAAAAAGCTTGTCCGGAAAATGTTTCCTACATTACTTCAACTATGATCACCAAATATGGTGTGTGAGTACATATTGGGATGGCAGTTTGTCGCATACTATTTATAGGTCAATGTGACCTTGACCTTGGGCTTTATTTACAAAAGAAATTTTGTCCGAAGCATACTTCCTATACCGAATCAGCTAGGATCGCCAAATATGGCATGTGAGTTCGTCTTGGGATGGCGGAGTGTTGCATACTAATTTGACCTTGACCTCATTTACAAAACTGTTTGTCCGGAGCATATCTCCTACACTACTTCAGCTAAGATCACCAAATATGGTGTGTGTGTGTGTGTGAGTACATCATAGGATGGCAGAGTGTCGCATACTATTTATAGATCAATGTGACCTTGACCTTGGAAAAATTGTCTTGGGCTTACCTCCTACACTGAATCAGCTAGGATCACCAAATGTGGTGTGTGAGTTTGTCTTGGGATCACATACTAGTTATTGGTTAATGTGACCATGACCTTGACCTTTGACCTCATTTTAAAAAGGCTTGTCCGGAACATATCTTCTGCACTACTTCAGCTAGGATCACCAAATATGGTTTGTGAGTACATCTTGGGATAGCAGAGTGTCGCATACTATTTATAGATCAGTGTGACCATGACCTTGACCTTTGACTTCATTTACAAAATAGCTAGTCATCCCTACACCGAATCAGCTAGGATCACTAAATATGGTGTATGAGTTCATCTTCGGATGATGGAATGTTGCATATTTTTGGTAGGCCATGTGGCCATGACCCTGACCTTTGACCTCAAATATGAAAAACAGATTGTCATTTGGGGTAACTTGAGTTCAAATTGTGGTCTTACTATGCAATCTTTAGTTTCATTTTGCAGTTGCATATTGCAGGCCTGCTTACAAAACGCATATTGTCAGTGCTTTGCTTTGGGGGCATTTGTCACGTACTGTGACACATTTCTTGTTCTGGGAGTTATGCCCCTTTGAACTTAGAATTCTAATCACCAGTTAATAGTGAAGGAAAACCTGGTTTGATGTCGTGTCGACATTTCCTGTTGTTTGTATGAACTGTACATTACTATTTACTACCAGAATAACGGCCAAGAAAGCATTCAACCACAACGATTTATGTACAATTCATTTATAAATTATGTGCAAAATACTGATGTTTGCTCCCGCGGTTTTAACTTTTATTACCCCCTCCAACTAGTTTAGGGGGATATACTACAATCATCCTATCTGTTTATTAGTATGTCTGTCCGTTCATCGATCTGTCCGGTTTTGTCCGGAGCATTACCCGGTCATCTTTCAATAAATCTTTCTCAAGCTTTGTATACTTCTTTGTCATTATATGGCATTGTGCACCTGTTATTTTGGTCAGTTTGAGCATTTTTTGAAGTTTTTTCTTGGAGGAATGTGACCTGAGCATTAGTAATACCAAATGGACAATGCCTGTTCAATATCATATGAACCTGTAAATCTGTCATGATAGCTTGACCAATAAGTTAATTAGGGCATTCGTTATGAGCCCTCATATCAGAATCGGCACTGTTCGCGAATTCAGAACAATATTTGTAAAATATCCGTAGTTCCTAGTAAATAATTCATATTTCGGTGTCAAAAATATTTACATTGAAAATAAAAGTTACATGATTTTGAGAATATTAAATTATTTACTTATTTCTATAGTCTCATTAGAGGTTTTTGATTTGTTTACTTATGGCACAAAGTCTTGTATATTACACTGTTCTTTTGTTATCACTGCTTTATAAAAAATATGTCGCCTACTTTCTTTGTGTAGATTATATTGTTTGAAATGTTTATTTTAACATTTTCTCACACATATTCATTTTAACATCTTTTCAGACAAAACTCAGATCTGATAGATCCTAAAGAAGCTGTTTCATTTTTGTCTGCAACATTTAAAGATAATTATAGTAAAAAATATTGTACATCTCAATTAACACTCCTAATGTCAGTGAAAATTGATTTGTTTTTATTTTACCTAATGATTTAATCAATAAATTATTCACCAAAAATAAACTTCCGTATAGATAAACGGAGAAAAGATTGATCAATCTTGATTTTGCGCATGCTGTAATGAGGAACATTACTTGTTCATTTCCCTTTGCTACTAAACAAGGATAGGTCCTTATTTCGTTTCAAAAAAGTACATACATATAATTCATTTATTAACCCAATGTATACTTTTACTTGGTCGCAATGTACATCAAGGATAAAAACCAAAGGTTTTTTAAATAAAAGGAGACATGCTTTTTTTTTTTAAAAAAAAGCTTCTACTTTTATCAAGAGCAATCAACTAACCAATGTCCCTCATTGCCATTTACGTAGTAATTTCAATTATGCTATCAACACCTAACGTGTTCCTTTTCTATTGTATATTATTTAGAAGCTTTTTTTAAAAATAAAGATAACTAATCATTTACTTTGTTGTTCCTTTTCTATACCCGACTTTTGATCTTCTTATTACTTTTCAGCATGATTAAGTCATATCAGAATCACAAGACTAGCCTTTCGTATACTAGTATACCCGAAACAAAAATGGTATTTAACTAGTGGCAATACTGTTAAAACTACTTTGCTTTCAATGCTTAAATAATAAACACTTTATGCTTCAGTCAAAATATCATTTAATACTTATTAAGCAAATAATTAGGTTTACATTAAATTTGTAATCTTTGTTTTGCCGCAGCACTTAATCACTTTGCTGTACATGTACAGCAATTTCTTAGTTGTATACTAGTTTGTCAATCACCGTTATACGTTACAAAGCGTAATAAGAAGTCTGCACTTGATTGACCAGTATGTGTATGTCATTTCGTACTATTATGCAGCTGTTCATTTTAGTGTTAACTGTATATTTCGATACTCATGGTGTTTTGCGTACTTTGCAAAATCTACCCGTATAAAAGTAAAACTTCGATTATTCGAACACTAAAATACGTATTATTATCGATCTTTAAGACAGGTGGCAGCTTAATGCATGGTGAAAGTCATGCAGAAAGCTCCTCCAGGAGTTTTCTGCATGACTTTCACCATGCATTAAGCAGCAACCTGCCTAAAAGGGTCTAAATTCTTCTATACAGAAAATTCGAATAATCGAGATTTTGCTGTACTATTAGTTAATAGTTATACATATCATTGGCGGGCTATCTGACTTGTTATGCCCTGCTGAGTAAAACCATGTTGCCCGAGCCGTTAGGCGAGGGCTACATGTACTTCCTCAACAGGGAATAAAAAGTCAGCTACCCCACCAATGATCTGTATAACGATTTTATTATACCGCAAAGTTTTATATTTGTAGCAGTTATAAGCGTTGTTAATGTATGCGTCGTTTTGCTTCCCCTCAAAGGCCTCATACTGTAAGGTAAGAGCTAACATCACTCTGCAACCCTAGTTCGCCATGACATAACCTGCTTATTACATTTGTGGATAGAAAGGGATCTTCCAAGTGCATTAGTTTCTCAAAGCATTGAAAGAATCAGACTTGAGCAAAACTTTCAGCAGATCAGAGATTAAGCAGCCACTGTTTTACAACATAATTTGTATAAGCATCATCGGTTTTCGAGCGATGTTAAGTTGCAACGGTGCGAATGTGTTTTGGTCCGTTTCAAAACTACTTTCTCGAATAGAACGTTGACAGTTACAAGCCTCGGTTTACAACTGTGTGCAATTTTCGACTTCCATATAAGTTACGGTTATTAAAGGGGGGTCCCTACATTCGACGCATTTTAAAAATACCTAAAATATACAAAACTCATTTGTTTATATGCTGAAAAGTAGTATATCGCAAGAAAAGCTATCAAATAAACGTTGAAAATGGCAAAACATCCATGTTTTTGATATCGACGATCCCGATTTTTTACCGATGTTTCAGTTTTATTCGGGTTGAGATTTAGTTTCGCATCTGTTCGCGGTTTTCGAGTCTCTCTGACCACTTCCGAGAAAAGCTGTTACATAAACCAATAGAGGGATCGGGTGATCATCGGCAATGCGCGGAAATTTTGAACGGAAAAGGCCGATAATATTTTGTTGTAGAGCAAAAGTTATAGGTATTGATGAATCAGTTTATTTTTCGAAATTGACAATCTTCATAATAATGATTGAGCATAACAAATATCAAGTTTTATGATATTATTAAAAAATATGCGTTCATTGGATGAGATACAAAATAGAATCTGGACGGGTTTACCTAGAATAATATGGAAATACAGTAATAACTCGATACTATGAACACTCAAATACGTACCATTAGTAATCTTTTACACATGAGGCAGCTTAATGCAGTGTGAAATTCGTGCAGAAAGCTCCTCCTAGAGGAGTCTGCAAGACTTTCACCCTGCATTAAGCAGCCACCTGCCTATAAAGACATAAATTCTTCATTACTAAGATGTCGTAGTATCGAATATTTACTGTAAATATGCCAATAACGAAAGTTCGTATATCTATTTCAGGTCCGTGTGTTGCCGGCGTAGTTGGCATTAAAATGCCGAGATATTGCGTCTTCGGAGATACCGTGAATACAGCATCCAGGATGGAATCGCATAGTTTACGTGAGTTGTCAATAGGAGATATTTAAAGCCAAATGTGTCGTTGTAGTGCAAAGAGATCAACGATAATATCAGAGGAAACCAACTAGTAGGACTTCGACTTATTGGGAGAGTATTCAGGGGAGATAACTGAACAAGATCCCTCATTACTTAATATTTTATTCCAAAGATACACATGGTAACGCCTTTAATAAGGCTTATGTAGGAACCGTCTGACCAGGGTCTGGCTCTGTTCGCTTATGAAATACAGTAAAACCTCTCTATAACGGCCACCAAATTGTGTTAATTAGTTGGTATTTAGGGCAGGTGGCTGCTTAAAGCAATGTGAAAAGTAAAACAGAACGCTCCTATACGAAATACTTGATGTGATTTAGTGGCCGTTATAGAGAGGTTTCACTGTAACATAGATTCTGCAGTTTCTGCCAAAGCCAAATACTTCCTATATGCATATGTCAGTATAAAAATTCAGCTAAAACTCGGCTTTACTTCCGTATATGAACAAAGAACAAGTTTTAAACAGTCCGCAATATATAATTGCGAGTTTAATCACTGTGTTAAACTTGTTCTTTGTTCGTAATCCTTTAACTGATGAGTATTGTCGTAATAAAACAAACATGATAAATATCACTATGCCCCGAGTTTTGACCTTGAGTTTTGACCTTGATTTATGATATGGACATTAATAAGCCACCCCTAAAAATGTTCGCATCTTTCAGTTGCACATGCATGCTAAGTTTAAAGTTTGTATGTTGAATGGTTATCGCCAATATAAATTTGACCCGTAATTTGACAGTTGACCTTGATATATGACTTTGATCATAATAAGTCACACCTAAAAACATTTGCCCCCATAAGTTGCTCATGCATGCTAATTTGAAGTACGTATGTGCAATGGCTACAAATTTATCTCCAACGTTAAAGTTGGAGACAAACCAACCAACAAACAAACAAACAAGCAGACCAACAAACAGACAGACAGACAGACAGAGCAAAAACAATATTCCTCGGGGGCATAAACAGAATGTTTACCATGTGTAAGAACAATAGTACGGCATGCGAGTGCCAACGCTCGTCTCTTCGAATGTAGTCCTTGTGACGGTGAACAAGTGTGTGAAGTTTCAAAAGATTTGCATAAATAGTAGAGAGGTAATAAGTTAATAACCGACGTTAAAGATTCAGAAACACAACGGCGAACAACGACGGCAACGACGACAACGCGGACGCTGTTCGAAAAACAGACGAGCTAAAACATTATACCATAAATGTTTGAATATTTGTAATGGTATTTGAACATACTCCAGATCTCGTATTCTATTGGCTGACACTCAATAAATTTCCATGAGCAAACAGAGCAGACCCTGGTCAGGCTGATCTGGATCTTCTCTGTTTCCAAAAGCGTCAACATGTTTAAATAGGTTTGCTTTATCGAGAACATTTTTTTTCTATTTTTCAGCTGAAAGGATCCAAATGTCGGAATCCTCTTCGATGCTACTTAAGAAACAAGATGCAGGTTTCATAATGTCAGAAAGAGGTACCCTAGAAATAAAGGTATACATAACTATACACTGAAAACACTATATTACCCCTAATACACACGCTTTATCACGCATTTGCAAACAGAGTAGACCCAAATCAGACGGCTCCCATTGGAGCCTTTTGATCGGGGTCTGCTCTGTTTGCTTTTGACATGATATCTACGCATTGTATGCCTTTGCAAGTAGCGTAGACCCAGATCAAATGGCTCTTATAGGCGCCGTCTGATCTGGGTCTGCCTGCTCTAGGCTATTTGCTTTTGACATGATATACCGGTAGGTCTGATTCAGTGATTCTACAGTTCTTATCAAAGCAAAACGTTTTATTGAAAAGTAAAATTCTGCTAATAAATATTCATGATGCCCGTTGAAATGTTTAAAACATATAAATGGAATGATTTTCAGTCAGCCCATTTATTCTAATTTATGATATTGATGAGCATGGCTTTCAGTCAACTTGTCTGTATCAAGTTTGTTAATATAGATTATTCTAATTTGTGATATTGATGAGCATGGCTTTCAGTCAACTTGTCTGTATCAAGTTTTGTTAATACAGATTATCCTAATTTGTGATATTGATGAGCATGGCTTTCAGTCAACTTGTCTGTATCAAGTTTGTTAATATAGTTTATTCTAATTTGTGATATTGATGAGCATGGCTTTCAGTCAACTTGTCTGTATCAAGTTTGTTAATACAGTTTATGCTATTTCTTGCGGATAGTGATTTTATATCTATTGTATATCTTTTGCTTATCTTTCACTGACCGGGTGGAAAATCATGTAGTTCCTTCCGGCTAGCGATTTCATATATATTGTACATCTTTCATTGTCTGGATAGATAATCATGCGGATGGTTCCGGTTAGTGATTTTATCCATGTGAAGCGCTTTTGAACGCACATATCCAGTGTGAAAAGAGCGCTATATAAATGTGGTATAATAATAATAATAATAACACTTCAGCAAATCATTTTTTTTTCTTCGCGTAATTTGAAATCTTTGCAACGTTTCTTTATGAGTCAGTTTATTGTATGTGTTTTCGTTTTACTTGTTTATATATACATAAGTGTAGTGACTGCACGATGGCTGTGCATGTACAACATGATCAAAGCTCGCACTACAGCTCCCTTCAAAAACAAGAGACATGTAGTTAAGAAATGTAAATTAACCAATTACTCCATGCATATTCATGTAAGAATTGATGACATCATGGATATTTCTGGATAATGGCGTCTCATTAGGATCCAGACTGTCTGCCAAAGCCAGTCAAGACGTGCTAAGCCTATGAAGGTTTAAACAAATTTTGTTTATCTATCCACCAAACCCTGTATTGTGACTCTAAGTTGTCACAGGGTTTGGTGTAGAAATGACGACTTTTGTTCTTGAATAAGCATCTTTGTCTGTGGTTTTGAACGATCAGGTGATAGCTTAATGCAGGACACGTACTATAAGCTTTTGAAGAGAATTCTGCATTACTGTAGTTCTTCAATAAGCAGTAATCTGACATTCAAGAAAAGTTAGTTGTTATACAGTTAAACTTCGGATAACTCGAACTCGGATAATTCGAACGTCGGATAACTCGAAGTGTTCGTTCGTTCAAAAATTCAAAATACAGTATTGTTCTTAAATGTAATACTACACATATCTAGAAACACATATGACAGCTTAAGTAAGGATGAAAAGATACTACAGGAGCTTTCAGCATTACTTTAGATCTGCATTAGCTATAAACTTGAGAAAGTGTTCAAGTTACAAATCGGATGACTAGAACCACTGTTATCTCGAAGTAATTTCTATAGTTCTTTGAAGCTCGAGATATCGAAGTTCAACTATATATAGTTTCTAATGTATATTTTTACATTATAGGGTAAAGGTACCATGCGTACATACTGGTTAGAGGGGTATTCAGACCGTACCGACCGTCCTTCCAGTCAACATAAGGAACGAATAGAACTTGACATGGTTACCGCCTCATCAGCACTCGATTATTCCATTAAAGAACATAATTCTCATTTGGTTTACAGTCCTGATAGCGCCCGAAATATAAATCTGTCAAAAGACGCCGTTACATTTACACTTACTGGAATGAGAAACGGTAACGGTCGAAAAGACTCAACAAACGCCAGGCTCATACTTGTCCATGAGAAGGAAGACACATTTGCGAACCAGTTCAGTGACAACAATGGCTATATTTAACCCTTTCAACACTGTGGGTTAATTTGTATGACCTTTGCGAATCGTGTATACTCAGATGAGATGTCAAGTAATTCGTGTTTTATCGGTAACGAAATTATTTGACACTTTTGTTTGTAAAAAGAAATGGGGAAAATTTTAACTTTTAGAACTGAAGCAGACGACAAGTGTTGCAGACCAGTGCTACGTAATAAAGCAAAACCTGTCCTCGGTGACCATTTATTGAATGGACATAGAATAATTTTGAAAAAAAAGCGTGTTAACCTATTCCCTTATATTGACGACTTTTGACGACTCTGTAAAAGTCACTTTGTGGTTTCAAAGTACAAAATTATAAAAATTTTCCTTTTCTCTAGTTAATGCTCCTTTTCGGTAGATTTATTTCAAAGAGGTTGGATCTAAAATAGCCTATGAGGGAATGTGTTAATGCTTAATACAGGAAAAAAGTAACGCAGAAAGCTCCTGCGGAAGCTTACTGCATTACTTTTGACATGCATTAAACTACCACCTGCCTTAACCCATTCTCTCCTACTGACGCCTTTTTGCACTTCTGTAAAACTTTTTTTTTAAACCATTGTGATAAATCATCTATTTATCACAATGGTTTCAAAACTACACAATTCTAAAATTCTCCTTTTCTATACTTAATTCTCTTTTTCGGTAGATTATTTTCAAAGAGGTTTGGTCTAAAAATAGTCTAGGAGGGAATGCATTAACCCTTTACCCAATAGCCTGTTTCTAGTTTTGAAGACATATGACCACTTAAAGCAGGTTGAAAGTAAAGCAGAATGCGCCTTAAGGCACATTCTGCTTTACTTTCAGCCTGCTTTAAGCTACCACCTACTAGGATATAGAAAATATTTATTATGCAATATGTTCATGACTTAATGAATTTGAACTATTTTCTTCAGCGGAGGAATAAATCAAACACGCTAAAAGCCGCTTCTATCAGGTAAAGGGTTAAAAGAAACAAAACGATACTTCTTTTAATGGTCGCTTAAGATATGTTTTACTGTAATAAAATAACACTTTTCATCGTCAAGCTAGCCGGGATCCAAACTGTTTGCAGATGAAATCACAGACTCATCTAAATGACAGTGAATGGGCCAATCATAATCCATTGATTACAATCTGGCTGGCATATGAAATCACAGACTCGTCTAAATGACAGTGAATGGGCCAGTCATAATCCATTGATTACAATATGGCTGGCACATGAAATCACAGACTCATCTAAATGACAGTGAATGGGCCAATCATAATCCATTGATTACAATCTGGCTGGTATATGAAATCACAGACTCATCTAAATGACAGTGAATGGGCCAATCATAATCCATTGATTACAATCTGGCTGGTATATGAAATCACAGACTCATCTAAATGACAGTGAATGGGCCAATCATAATCCATTGATTACAATCTGGCTGGTATATGAAATCACAGACTCGTCTAAATGACAGTGAATGGGCCAATCATAATCCATTGATTACAATCTGGCTGGCATATGAAATCAGGTTCGTCTAAATGACAGTGAATGGGCCAGTCATAATCCATTGATTACAATCTGACTTGCATATGAAATCACAAACTCATCTAAATGACAGTGAATGGGCCATATGAAATCACACATTCATCTAAATGACAATGAATGGACCATATGAAATCACAGACTCATTTAAATGACAGTGAATGGGCCATATGAAATCACACATTCTTCTAAATGACAGTGAATGGACCATATGAAATCACAGACTCATCTAAATGACAGTGAATGGGCCATATGAAATCACAGACTCGTCTAAATGACAATGAATGGGCAATATGAAATCAGACTCATCTAAGTGAAAGTGAATGAGCAAAATGAAATCACAGACTCATCTAAATGACAGTGAATGGGCCATATGAAATCACAGACTCATCTAAATGACAATGAATGGGCAATATGAAATCAGACTCATCTAAATGACAGTGAATGGACCATATGAAATCAGGCTCATCTAAATGACAGTGAATGTGCAATATGAAATCACAGACTCATCTAAATGACAGTGAATGGGCCATATGAAATCACAGACTCATCTAAATGACAATGAATGGGCAATATGAAATCAGACTCATCTAAATGACAGTGAATGGGCCATATGAAATCACAGACTCATCTAAATGACAGTGAATGTGCAATATGAAATCACAGACTCGTCTAAATGATAGTGAATGGGTCAACCATAATCCGTTGATTACAATCTGACTGGCATATGAAATCACATTAACATTTAGCCTGCTATGGGCGGATCGGTGAATAACTTTGAAAACAGTTTGGATCCACAGAGACGCCGAGTAACTAGGCGTCTCATCAGGGTCCAAACTGTTTGACATCCTGATTGCATTTTTGTAGACAAATTGACGATAGCTTTAAATTTGAAAATGTAGTAGGTGAACAATTCTGCAAAAAAATTTGCTCAGCAGGCTAAAGGTTAAACTTTAGCTAAATAGTACATTTTGCGTTTTTGTTTGCTTTATAACAGAAAGACTGATGGCTTCCAAAAATTCCAACATCTTTTACTGTTCTCATAAATATTCATACTTAAGCAAATTTGTTTATATATATTAGAAATAATATTTACTATTAAAGCCATGCCTCATTTCTATGTTTATAACAATTGATTTCATGATTCATAAAAAAACTGAGATCTAGCGGAGTATTACAGGTAGATGTTAATTCTCAAAAATGTGTGAAAGGATCGGTTACAATGTTACTTACAGTTCATTGTTTGGTTATCTGTTTAGATACTTTGCTTTCTGAGTATGTTGTCATCAATCTAAACTACATTTCAAGTTGTTTTCTGATATTGGTAGAATAAAAGTTGAGAGGTTTTCGTTATTTCAGTATTTCTTAAATATTTTTTATTGTTCTCATCAATATTCATGTGCATGCAAATAAGGTAATTCCTAAGTATCGCCTTTAAACAAAAGCACAAGGTCTTAGCTTTAATTCGGCACCAGTGTTATACAGTTTGCACAAACACTTTCTGTGATATAGAAGATTTTTGCAGGTAGGTGTCGACTAATAAAATAGATGTGAACATGAATGGTTACTATGGAAACAGTTAAAACGTTACTAAGAGTTTGTTTCGTTTTGGTTCTCAAATTTGATATTTTGTTTTCTGAGGATTGTGTCATCATTTTAACTGCATTTAAAGTTGTTTTCTGGTATGTAGAGATTAAAAAATTGAACATTCTACATTATTCACGTTATTTCTATATTGTTTTTACTATTTTAATGTTCTCATTAATATTCATGAGTATGCAAATAAGGCAATTTCAAGGCTAGAAATAAAAGCACAATGACAATGACAATCTTCAATTTGGTACCAGTTTTAACACTTCGCTTGCTATTCACGACGTCTACCTACCTGTAAATAGTGAAGACCCAGATGAGACAGCTCCTGCAGGAGCTGTCTCGTCAGGGTCTGCACTATTTACAAGTTGATTGTGCAACCAGTGCACTCCACAGCAGTGATTGCACAGCGAAATACTTGTACACAGTGAAGATATATGTAATTATACAACAGAGCATGGGTAAAGAAGGAGAAATGTATTTTAAAATTCAGCAAGCGAAGGGTTAAAGGTTTAGGACAAAAACTGGCTGTGATATGGACGATTGTGCAGGTATTCATGCAAATCAAATCTAATGAAACTTCACACACTTACATGTATTGACCGCCACAAGGGCTACAATCTAACCAAGGGCCATAAATCTGTAAGGTGTTTTTACAAAAGTATACCCCTTTATGGACTTAAAATGTCTCAACAGACGAGCGTTGGCACACTCATACAGTGGTCTTGTTTTTATATAATTGTCACCTTTATTTCTACTTGGTTATTTGTCTGGTTTCCTGTATGGTGCATTTATAAATAACAAGTACAAAAGTTGCTGCAGAGGCAGCAACAGAGAGCGCGGGCAAACGAAATGCTGGGAAAATTGTGTAATAGAGTTATAAATTGTCAACTGTATGAATTTAATATGGACGTAACTTGTCTTTTGTTGATATTTTCAAAATACAGACGGTCTGTTTGAAGTAGGAAGTTTTGGACACATCTAATGGCATAATTACGAACGTTTTGACATCGTGTATGGCTCATAAATGTCAAAGTAATTATTATAGAGTGAAATGCTAGTAAACATTGAAATAAGATTTATAAATGTAAAGTAAGCTGAAATAAACTGATTGTATAGTTTGTTGTCAAGTCTTTTGCTACTATGACATTGACGCTACGGAGGAATAGTTTGAAAAGACAAACTTAAGTGTTTTTGTCGTGAGCTTTGAAATGAATAAACTAATAATATAGTAGAACATAAAGGCCGGGGTGGGTCTGAAACAAATGACACAATGTTGGTAAATAAGTACAATACAAAACTGTAAAAGCAGGATCTATATTGTAGCTATGTTTCATTTTCTGAAATAATTGTAACAATGAAACAGTTAAAAGGGTTCTAAAGGCAATTGTGTTGAGGAAATGGTCATTTTTTTAAATATGTTCAACTGTAAGGCAAATGTGAATAATTGACTAGGTGTTGATAACAAGGAAAAACAAGCATATTTTAATTGATAACTGGTGTATTACAGAATATCTGCAAACATGATGTTGCATTGTGAGACTAACTAAATAGAGACAAGTTAATCTTTGCAAACTATCATTATGTTCTCAGCAACGCTATGTGCATAATGAGAGATATGCCGTTTATGTACAATGAAACCTGTGTAAACGAAACAGAAAAAGAGCATTATTTTAGGAACAGAAAATATCTTTATTCAACTTGTGCAAGCATGTACATTGTTTTATAAATACATATACATAGCATATGTCACATAAGTCAAATAATCTTTCAGATTGACAGTATATTACAATTACAATCGATTTAATTACGTTGTGCATTAAGTGCTGTATATTCAGATTTGAGATGACTTACACGTAAGCGTTAACAAGTGCGTTTCTCCTGCAAAAGGAATACTTTATATATAGAGCCAGTTTAACTAATTCCTGACGGTTTTGACGTTGTAGTAGCTGACAAAACTTTACAAAACTTGGTCTAGCATAATAACACTTTTTACATACTTCTTACTCGGGTCTGTGTATGAACTACATAAAGAACAAAATGGAACTCGTCTTCAATATCACGAGTTTCACAGTAACTACAATATCTTTCATTTCTTGGTATGCTAATTTTGCCGTATCTCCCTGTTTCTATTTTAATGAATGTGAGGAAAGACGCAGCCTAGCAAGATAAAATCTAAGTTTATATGACAATGTATCTAAATATGCTTCAAATCCGAAACAGCTTTTAAAATGTCTGTATGTTGCTAGTGCACCGCTACTATTGATATTCTCATCTCAACCTTGTATAAAACCATCCACTAATCTAATAAATCTAATAAATATTTTGTGAAATGATTTCGGCTTTACAATTATTGGATCCATCCAAACATCAGCAAAACCATTATTACAAACATACGATAGGGGAAGATGGAAGTACCGCATTGGAACGGTCAGTGACAAAAGTCAAGGGGGGTTAAACCGTTTTTTGGCGCCCAACCTAACATTTATTCCATCCCCACCCAAGTTTGATTAAACCATTTCTACAATCGGCTAATAAATCATTGTATACAGTAGATAATATTACATTCTGTGTTGAAACTAGTTTCAACCATTATTTAATAATTCTAACGATTTATGTACAAGGGATATCGACCCATTTCATCATATATATTGTATGTCGATGTACACTTCTTCACGTGTAGTAACCTCTTACAAAATGTTGGGTGTACTCGTTCTATTTGTTTAGATTAAGTATAACCCCATACTTCACAGCTATAATTCAAAATAGAACTAACAAATGCATCAAATAACTGACATGTAACACTGCATTTCAGGTTCAAACCGTTAATATTGGCCATGAGTGCATTCAATGATCTCAGCCCTTTACCTACTATGAACTCTTGATTTAAAACAAAGCTCCCAGTGTAGTTGAAAACCGTCCCAAGATAGTAAGATAGTTAAAGTCACTTACTGTTTCTAAAATCTCACCCCGTACGACCAATTTTCATTTTCATTTAAACCACCCCTTTTCCTAAACACCATTATTAATTTTCGAGCAATTTACTGCTAATCCCCAAGTTTCGCAGTATTCATTTAATTTATCTAATTTATATTGCAAGTTATGTGGCGAGCTACCAAAGACAACGATGTCATCGGCAAAAAGTAAAATTGCAAGCATAATATCATCTACAAATGTATACTTATTCCTATAAGATCTGGATCTTGAAAATTTAACTCTAAATCCTCAAGAAAAAGGACAAACATTATGGGCGAGATTATCTCCCCTTGCATGATTCCAGTATAATTATCGTAGATCTCAGAATAAGTATTTCCTTTTCTAATACATGTTTTGACTTTATCGTACATAAAACACGTAAAATTTTACCGTTAAGACCCAACTTATACAACTTGAACCACAAATAATTTCAATTTATACTATCGAATGCCCTCTTTAAATCGACGAAAGTGCAGTACAAACGTTTATGAGACGCTATGGTATTCAGTACAATAGCGTGAAGAATAAACACCGCGTCACAGTTGACCGACCCGATCTAAAGCCAAATTGTGCATCTGATATGATATTATTTTCCTCACACCACCTGAAACCCTGTTTTATCACATAGTCTACCTTGTGGGAGTGCCGTTACTGAGTGCCGTAAATCTCGGAAAAGCACTAGTGTATATTTTATGCAAATTAGCAATCGTTAGCCAATCGTAGCGCTCATGTAAGCGTCAGCCAATCATAGCGCCCCATGTGGGCCGTCCGTTGTATTACTGCGCTGTTTGAAAGGAATGACAGAAAAAGCCGTCAGCTATATAGCCTGTTTCATTTTCTTTAAAATGAATTTTGCATTCGTGTTCATTACACATTGTTTTCATCAAAATCGTTTACTTTTATGAATATGACACTCGCTAAAGCTCGTGTCATATCATTATAGTAAACTCGTTTCATAAAAAACAATGTGTAATGAACACTCATGTAAGATCCTCTATATTTAATACCCCTGCAAATATTTCAGCAAAGCAGCTAATCAATGAAATACCCCTGTATTTGGAAGGGTTTACACGATCACTCTTTTTATATAATGGAATAACTATGCCATTGGTCCATGAGTCTGGATAAAATCCAGAATTCAAAATGGCATTGAATGAATCGCACAAGTGTGAAGCTATAATATCAATGGATTAAATAAAGTATGAATTCATTAGAATATCAAGCCCTGCCACTTTATCTGAATTGCGTTTTTTAACAACTGCTAAACTTTCTTCAACATACTAATATCATTTGATATCACAATTAAGTTCATCAAAATTGCAATTAGGATTGTCAAAATCATCGTTAGAGCAAAACAACTCTGCGTCCTCACTTACAGTTTGTATTGAAGAGCCCATAATTGTTTAAAATAGTTCAAATAAACTCGTCTACGCTTATTTCGTTAGTAGCATGTGGCTTCTTCCGGAAGAGTGACCAAAACTCTTTCGGCTCAGAATGGCGTAAACGTTCATGTTATTAAATAATTTACGCTTACGAGAAATTAATTTCTGGTATGCTATTTTGCTTTCGCATAATACTATTCCATTTTCAGGCGATGGCTTACTGTTGTAATTGTGTAAAGAACGGAGGTACACTTTTCTAGCGTGTCTACATTCAGCATCAAACCATTCACTATCTTTTTTTCAAATCATCGTCTTTAAAGCGTACATGTTTTGAAAAAAAGAGGATCAGCAACCGAACGCATAGTTGCAACAATAATTTTTATCATACTTTTTAGGGAGTGACTGTGCAGTGCTGATTGCAGGATAGCTGATTGAAGGAGTTCCTGCAGGGGTTGTTTTTGGTATTAAGCAGTCACCTGTTTTGAAAGTGTAACTTACTGTTAAATATCTGTCCGGTTTAGAGAGGGTGTATTTTAATGTAAGAAGGTGCAATAAACTTAAAAAACTTCATACAGTATGGCAATACTGGCTATTCCCAAAGTAAGGTGACACAATAATAAATTGTCTCAGTTTAAATCTGCCATAGAATAACATAAGAGATATTTACATGTGTACATGATGTAGACAGTGAAATAAAAGCTATATAGTAAAACTTTTATTGAGTGATCATATTTTAAGTAAAATTGACAGCTGGTAAGTAAGTGGAAGTGGGCATTAAATGAAGGTTGACATGCAGAAAATATTGTGGAAGTTTTGGTATGTCTTTCAACATGTGTTTAACACCAACTAGTATGAATGGCAAATGGTTTGACTGCTTATATGGTGTTTTATCTCATTACCTAATTAGCTACTTTTAAGATCTAAATCTTTGCAATAAATAAACTGAAAAGGAGCATTTACTAGAGATTGGGGAAAATAAGAAGTGTGTGGATTCGAAACCGTTGTGATAAATGGAGCATTTGCTTCTTTGGGGCAAATGTTCTATTTATCACAATTGATTAGAAAAGTGACTCTTACATTGGTGCGAGGTGATACTTGAAGTAAAGTGACGTAGGTCACATAATGATCAGTTGTCTCGTTTAATTCTGTCATAAAATAATATAAGACATATTTACAATTGTACGTAATGTAGACATAGTGAGATAAAAGCTATACAGTAAAAACCTATATTGGGTGATTATAGCATTAGGAAAGTAACAACTGGTAAGTACTAGAAGTGGGCATTAAATGCATATTGAAATGCAGGAAATATTGTTGGTGTTTTGGTCTGACATTAAATACCAACCAGTATGAAAGGCAAATGATTTGACTCCTTAAATTGTGTTTTAATCCATTACCTCATAGGTTACATTTTGCATCAATAAATTGAAAAGGAGCATTTACTAGAGGAATGGGGAGAATAAGAAGTGTGTAAATCAAACCATTGTTATAAATGGAGCATTTGCCTCTTAATAGCAATTTAGCACAAGTATACCAAAACGTGTCTCCTACATAGGTGGAGGTGATTCGGAAAGTAAGGTCACATAATAATAAGTTGTCTTAGTTTAATTCTGTCATACAATAAAATAAGATATATTTACATGTGTACATGATATACATGGTAAAATGAAAGCTATACAGTAAAACCTGTATTGAGTGATCATAACTTAGACAAATTGGCAGCTGGGCATTAAGTGCAGTTTGAAATGAAGGAAAATCGTGTGGATGTTTTTGTTTGACTTTCAACTTGTGTTTATCAGAAACTCGTATGAAAGTTCAACGAGTTTACTGTTTACATGGTGTTTATTGTTTAAACCCATTACCTCATAGGCTATTTTTGAAATCTACCTCTTTGCATCAATAATCTGGAAAGTAGTATTTTATAGAGAAATGGGAAAAATAAGAAATGTGAAGTTTTGAAACGATTGGTATAAATGTAGCATGGACAGGGGCTAGTTGGAGAGGGGCGAGTTGGTCCTGTGCCGAATGGAATTAGGTGATGTTGGAAGTCGGTAAAGTTGACCTCTGCTTCAGTCGCGATACACACTATTACGGTGGTGCACATGTCAAAATGCATCTGCCCAAATTGCAAGTTGTAAATAGTTGGTACGAATCAGAGGCATCGTTTCGTGTTGCTAAAAAATATTTTATATTGTGATACCGAACACGACAATCTTGTTCCGGATAGGAAAAATGTGGATGGTGGTGATGTTGCGATTTATATAACGGTAAAAACAAAAACATTCCGGCTCCAGTACCAAGCAAATTTCCCCATCACTAATTGCGCGGGCCCCTAAGCGGGCCCGCGCAATAATATATTCACATATCATTTTCAAACTTTCTTTTATTCTATTTGAAAATATCGTTTGACGTATTTAGCTTTATTTTTGTTTGTAATTGCTCATATGTGATAGCAATAAGGAATATGATCTGGATCCATGCTGTTTGCAAAATATGAGCCATGTCGTATTCGGATGGAAAATGGTGTGCATGTGTGCTTGTACTAGGGAACAGAAAAAAATCCTTCGAGCTTGATGTCTGCCAGGAATAACCCTTTATCTTGTGAATATTCGTGGATATTAACCCTATTCCTCGTAGGACACCTTTTTGGTGCCTTTCCAAAAGGAGCAAGCCATCTGATCAGGGCCTGCTCTGTTTGCTTATGAAATTATAATACATGTATATCTGTATCTACGGTAGGCCTATCTACCAATACTAAAACTCGTGTGCTTATATGCCATTATAAAAACTAAGCTAATTAACATTCATTTTAGATAAAAACAAAAAACGATAAAATTCAATAATTATTTGATAAAGAAAAACAATCAGATACTTGAGAATGATCTCAGACTCAGACTCGGAGTTTTATAACCTTGGACCCAGTATTATTTCATAAGCAAACATAACACACTATGATCTGGGTATACTCTGTTTGCAAATGCATGATGATGTGTCACTATTAGGTAGAGTTAGATGAATATATATAGTTTGAAACCATTGTGATAAATAGAGCATTTGCTCCTATAGGAGCAAATGCTCTATTTATCACAATGGTTTCAAAAAGTGGGGGGACAAGAGTTGTCCGCGGACAGCACGCTCCACTTTCTTTAGTGTTGGATAGTGTAGTTGAAGTCTAAGTCGAAAAAGGGGCATATCTATGGCAAAATTAATTTTAGGGTTACCTACCCTTGTGAAATAGATTCCCCTTGTGATAGTAAATATGCATACCAAAGGTGAACCAAATATCGTTGATGGTTTTTTCTAAGAAATGGACCTGAACAAAAAGGTTAACCATTCCCAACGCACCGACACCGACACCGACGCCGACGAGAGGGTCATGACAATACCTCCGAAAGTGGAGCTAAAAATTATATAAAACAAGGGCATGTTGTATTGCTATGCTATGCAAGACATGAGTCCCCCACCGGACTAAAAAAAACCTTCACTCTCCCCACCCCACCCACCCATGGTGTGGTTGACCATGGTATAACTCGGTGTCTCATCAGGATCCAAACTGTTTGTTACTGTTACTATGTTTTTGAAACAAAAATGAAGAAAATCAAAAGAATGAAATTTTGTAGCAGACGACAAAGTTAGCAGACGACAGAGTTTGGCAGCGAAAGGGTTAATACATGTATCTATATTATTCTACAGTTTCTGCCATAGCCAAAACTTTCTGTGCCTATGTACCATTATTTTTTTTATCAAATTAAAGTCATGATGTCATTATTGCTACATAAATATTCATGTACATGTAGTTACATGTAACTGTTAACCCTTTATGCCATGAATATTCATGAAATATATGACATCATGAATATTAATTAATTAATTGTTATAATATATGGACTAATGAATCTTTGGCCATGGCAGAAACTATAGAGTCATATCTATCTTATATCATAAGCAAACAGAGAAGACACTGATCAGACGGTTCTGATCTGGGTCTACACTGTTTGCAAAGGCGTAGAAATGCATATTTATGGAATAAATGGTTAAAAGACACCTTTCACTCCCATTGTTTTGGCGCTTTATGTTATTTTATCACCCTTACCTCGTACCCTTGTTGTTGTGAACAGAATCTGTAACACCAGATCTAAACAATTCCATCAGCAAACAGAGCAGACTCTAATCAGATACCACTGCGCCGTCTGTAGCGGTCATCTGATCAGGGACTACTCCATTTGCAAAGGCGTTAACCCTTTCATCGCCGATATCGTATAAATACACCACGACAAATAGTGCAGTCCCAGATCAGACGCCGCCTTTTTAAGGCGGCGTCTGATCAGGGACTTCACTTTTTGTCTCATTCTCCATTTCTATATATGTGCTTTATTCTTTTGAAATTTGCATTTATTTATCTCATTTCCTTATTGTACTGAATGATTTAACAAAATTTGGGTTGCAGACGACAACTAGAAATTTGGCGCCGAAAGGGTTAACCCATTATTCCATTAATACGTTTTGCTATGCCTTTGTAAACAGAGTAGACCCACATCAGACGGCTCTTATGCCTGCTCTGTTTGCCTATGAACTAATTTACATGTACAGTAAAACTCCTCTAAACCGGAATTCTAGTAGAAACGAATTTAGATACTTTCAGGCAGGTGGCAGCTTAATGCAGGGCGAAAGTCATGCAGAAAGCTCCTAGAGGAGCTTTCTGCATGACTTTTCACCCTGCATTAAGCGGCCACCTGTCTCCAGGACCGATATTTATACTAGAGTTAACGTCCGGTTTAGAGGGGTTTTACTGTACATGTATATCTGATTGTATAGTTTCTACTGTGGTCAAATATTCCCGCGTCCATGTGTCATTATAAAACATGTATCGAAACTTCGTTTCAAGGCGTGACTATGAAATAAAGGCTTCATACTGATACTGAATACATATACATGCAATCTCTTTGTTTTTGCCATCTCCATTACATATCTTTTGCTATTGGAAAAGCAGTTCCGTCAGCAATATGTGCTGAGATTGAAAAGTTCAAGACGAACCACACAATGATATAGGTCAAATAATTATATGTTACAGCAGAACTTGTCTTAAGTGACTTTAAAAAAGATATCTAATTCTCGGTCTTTAAGGCAGGTGGTAGTTTAATGCAGGTCGAAAGTAAAGCAGAAAGCTCCCATTGGAGCTTTCTGTTTTTCTTTCGCCCTGCATTAAACAACCAACTGAATTTTAAGACTCCTATGTTCAATAAATGAAAATCGCTTACGGTTCAACTGTACTTCGAATATAGGACAAAATAACACGTGCCGTTATAACTGACGGGTAACTGGTTGGCCTCTTTCATCTATTTTGCCGTTTAGCCATCTAAACATTTGTCGTCTGCAAATACTGTCGTCTGCTGCAAATATTGTCGTCTGCTACAAATATTGTCGTCTGCTGTGATGCTCTAACTTTGCCAGAAGCATGATCAGACTGTCAAATACAGAGTCAAACAGTTTGGATCCTGATGGAATACCGAGTAATGCAGCATCTCATCTGGATCACAACTATTTGCATATGTTAACACAAATTCGCCATTATCTGAAATGTTAAGAAACCAGTCCTGCTTGAAACTGCCTTTGAATCACTAAAAGGCTTTCCATGTTCTGAGATCTGACGATGCAATGGAATAATTATAAAATTGAAAAATTATTTAAAGTTACTTTAATGAAAAAGTCTGTCGTTTTTTATTTACTCAATAATGTTAGCCCTTTCATGACCAAGTACAACTCAACTGGCATTTGCAAAAAGCTTAAGTCTAGATGACAAGGTGAGTACTTACCATAATCCAAGCTGTTTGACACTCGGTCAGACCTTCCCAAAAGCTTGGACTAACTGGCAGAATGTAAAATTGTTTCAGATCGTGGGTTAACCCTTTTCTCCATAAATACGCCTTTCTACGCCTCTGTAATAATCACTTCTTGAAACCATTGTGATAAATAGAGCATATGCTCCTATAAGAGCAAATGCTCTATTTATCACAATGGTTTCAAACTACACAATTCTATAATTTTACTTTTCTCTAGTAAATGTTCCTTTTGGGTAGATTCATTCAAAGAGGTTGGGTCTAAAAATAGCATATGGGGGAATGGGTTAAATTAGCCATGATATAATCAGAGATCCAGATAAGATGCGTCAATTAAAACATTTTCAAGAATAGCTCCTTTATTTCTCCACCAAACTCTATACGGTGGCCTCTCTTTACGCACCTTTGTCTGTTGCTCTGTATAATGTTTAACCCTTTGCTTGCTATTCACGTCAATATACCTACCTGTAAATAGTGAAGACCCAGATGAGACAGCTCCTGCAGGAGCTGTCTCATCACACTACGCACTATTTACAAGTTGATTGTGCAACCAGTGCACTCCACAGCAGTGAGTGCACAGCGAAATACGTGTACACAGTGAAGGTATATGTAATTATACAACAGGGCATGGGTAAAGAAGGAGAAATGTATTTTAAAATTCAGCAAGAGAAGGGTTAAGAAATAACAAGTTCGTAGACGTGCAATGTCGCGCATTAGATCACAGTTAGGAGTTGAGATGTGGAGTCTTGAGGTATTTAGACCGAGTGATCAAATTACCCACATCTCAACGACTAACTGTGATGATCTAATGCGCGACAATGCACAGCTACGAATTAGTTATTTCGATTCTAAACAAATTCTAATAATAGTTCTAATTCTAGTAAAAAATACTTTTCCCGGAGAATATGGCAACACAGGAAACATTTTCACTAGCCGTATTCGACTGGCCCTGTATCAATAAGCAACGGAAACAATTACCAGTCGAATACAATACACATTGAGCAACGAAAAGAAATTATGCAACACGAGTTGAAGATCGTTGAGATTGTTGAGTAATGCAAGATAAAGTTAATCCATGAATCATAATTTGATTGGTTGAATTCAATAGGTGGGAGAAGTTCATGTGACGGAATAGCAAGATAAAGCCCAGTCGAATACCGGTATTGGCTACGCCAGTTTTGCGGTTACTCTACACGACTCTCACCCATGATGGTGTACGAGTAAGGGCAATATCTCAACAGAAAACAATTCCAAGTTAAAATTGCTTCATCTTTCACATTACCCTCCAACCCTCCTTCGAACCACGGCATTTTGATAGTTGCAGACGAAACGTAGTACGTCAGATTTACTACGTGTTTACATCACGTGATTTTAGGAATTTTATTCGAAATGTCGCGCGTGCAGTTCATTATCACGGAGTAAAGCACGTTTCTCCGTATTCTTTATTTATATGTCGTAGGTTCAGAGTCGTATTAGAATTAACAGTATAACAGTGTTTAGAGATATAGTGACAATAGTTAATAGTAGTATTAGGGCCACTTTGGGTGTAAACAAACGGGCGCCATTTTAATTGCTCATTTCCATATAAGGATTGTGTTTACTCATTTGCATATAAGGATATCCTGTGGGCTTTTTGTAAAGGGTATTCGCGGATATCAGTCTGCCATGTGGACATAAGACGTAACATGTTGGCAAAATTGAGAAAGATTAGGAGCTACATGGTCTACAGTGCTGACGTGTAGACCTCGATCGGGTAACTACTCACGGGAAATGAGGGTCGGGCCCTTTCCTTACCAGACCTAGTGGTAATTAAATAAAAAAAATGAATGAATAGATAAATAAATACCTCTCTCTCACGATGTGAACTCATCAAAGCACCACTCTCGAATGACTTGTTGTGTACAGTCCTTAAGCGCATGCGCACTTGACATGCATGCAAACTAATGTCTGAAATGGTTCACTCGTCATCTGTTGCCGGTATTAGAATGACATCATAGCTATGTTTAGTATTTCACTATCATTAGCCCCAGAAAGGCTCAGATCATTAACCCCGATAAGTTAGGGTCAGGCCCTTTTTTAAAAAAACAACCAAAATGAACACCTAATCAACTAGACATTATAAAAGGCTCAGTGAAATGTATATAAGGTGTATTTGTAACGTCAGTCACGTGTGATACTTGTATAAATGATACAAGCTTTGCAATTGACTCAGCAACAACAAAAAACAACAGCAACAACCAACAACAACAAAAAACAAGAGTACCGCATACGGTACATAATACGCCCACTTGCAAACTTTCTCTGATTCAACATGCCTTATAAGTGTTGACATTTTCTAATCTGTGCTTCAGATCTTGATTTCCATATTAAGGTGATATTATTTTTTAAAAAATTGAAGTGAATAACTTATTAAATAAAAAAGTTACAGCTAATCCTCATATTTGCAGATATTTGAAAAGTGCAACAGCCATAACTCTGTAAAAACAAACTGAATGAACCTCAAAAAAAACTCAGCTTCAGATTTTGTTGCTTAAAACATTTCTGTTAAGTTTCATTTATATCATTTTAATAGTTTTCCCAGAAAACAAGAGACAAACTAAAAGCTGACCGACAAACAAAGCAACGAACACACAAAGTTCAAGGACCATAACTTTAGAATAAAATGACTTACCAAACACCCCGCAATATATGTGAACATTCATATTAAGGTTTAACCATATAAAAAATTGAAGTAAATATCATTTCAAATGAAACAGTTATGGCCATCCTCATATATATTTGCATAGATTTGCATTATTTCTTTTAAGTGCAAGGGCCATAACTCTGAATCAACTCAGCTTCAGATCTTGATGCATTAAACATTTGTGTGAAGTTTCATTAATATCTCTCAAATAGTTTTCCCAGAAAACAGCGGACAAACTATTTGCATGTATTTACATTATTTTTTAAGTAAAAGGGCCACAACTCCGAAACGACAAATCAAATGAACTTTAGAATCGACTCAGCTTCAGATCTTGATGTATTAAACATTTGTGTGAAGTTTCATTAATATCTCTCATATAGTTTTCCCAGAAAACAGCGGACAAACTATATGCATATATTTGCATTATTTTTTAAGTAAAAGGGCCATAACTCTGAAACATAAAATCAAATGATCCTCAGAATCAACTCAGCTTCAGATCTTGATGCATTAAACATTTGTGTGAAGTTTCATTAATATCTCTCAAATAGTTTTCCCAGAAAACAGCGGACAAACTATTTGTATTTTTTAAGGACAAGGGCCATAACTCTGAAACGAAAAATCAAATGAACCTCAGAATCAACTCAGCTTCAGATCTTGATACATTAAACATTTGTGTGAAGTTTCATTAATATCTGTCAAACAGTTTTCCGAGAAAACTGCGGACAAACAAAACGTTGACGGACGAACGAACGAACGAACGTACGAACGAACGAAATGAACGTACGAACGAACGAACGAACGAACGGACGGACGGACAGGGCCACGCCAATATACGACCACTTTTATTAGGTGGGCGTATAAAAACACAACAAAAACAACAACAAAAACAACCAACAACAACAATAACAAACAACCACAACAAAAACAACAACAAAAACAACAACATAATGAGCGATCTTCAAAAGAGTAGCATTTTGGGGAAAAAGGTTAGCTTCGACAGCCACATTCGTTGCATATTTTACGTTATCCCTGAAGGGCATCGATTACGACAAATACCAAAGAAAATATCCGTTTTACCACCAGAGATCGTCAACATCGACCATTGGAAAGAAGAAGCCCAGATAAAAAAACAGCTTAGAGAAACGGCTTTCACTATGACTACCAGAGATCGCTTTGAAAGTTCAACATGTTGAACTTCCATAAGTTTATAAGAGAATGAACAAAACAGAAACCTGTATTAAAGGGAGTCTGGATCATGCATCGTTGTAACCTTTGCGACAAGTCGTACACCTGGTTGGACAGTTTGAAACAACATCGTAAACATAATCATAATGACATATTTGACGCTAAAGAAGAAGAACAACAACAGCAACAACAAAAACAGCAACAACAACAACAACAACAACTACTACAACAACGACAACAACAGCAGCAGCAGCAACAACAACAACAGCAATAACAACAGCAGCAACAACAACAGCAACAACAACGACAACAACAACAGCAGCAACAACAACAACAAAAACAACAACAGCAGCAACAACAACAGCAGCAACAACAACAACAACAACAGCAACAGCAGCAACAACAACAACAGCAACCATTTACCTTTCAACACCCCTTTACCTGTATCGTCAGTGGTCAAACGTCCTGCGGAAAAACTTATTTTCTATCCCAACTACTGCAAAAACAGGGCAAGATACAACCGACTCCTCAACGTATCATCTGGTTATATAAACAATGGCAGCCCCTTGTACGACGTCATACAGAGGACGGTTTATCCGAAAGTGGAGTTTATGCGAGGCGTTCCTTTAAACCTAGATGGCGACGAATTTCTAGACCCTCACGTGAACAACGTCATCGTCTTGGACGACATGGCTACTGAAGCAGCCAAAGACCCGAGAGTCACGGACCTGTTCACAGAAGGCAGTCATCACAGAAATTTGTCTGTCATCGCTCTCAATCAGAACCTGTACTATAGTAAGGACCCGACCCAGAGAAGAAACTAGTACTATTTAACAATCCCGTAGACAGACAACAAGTCATGACCCTTGCGAGGCAAATGTACCCGGGTAACTCTCAACATCTGTTACGTCATTTCGAAGAAGCCGTTGGACATCCGTACGGGTACTTGTTAATTGATTTGAAACCAAACACGCGAGAACACGCACGTATGCGAGCGAATGTACTGGAAGATGTAAGAGAGACAGCCGAGGCTAGAGTCCAAAAACCGGAATCCTTCGACCCATCGGAAGTTAACTGCCGAATCGTACCGAATCGTCAGCCACTGGCGCCTACGGACCTCCTTACACTGGGCGAGATTGGGATCACGTGCGGCGACTGCGGATCGATGCTATCGAATACCCATCACTTGCAAGCGCATGTCAAAACGTGGTGTCCAATGAAAAAAGAGGGTACGACTAAAGACGCGGTCACGATGCCATTCCGACCTCGGGTGACGGACGTTTATGACGACATTAAAAGCTTTTCCGACGAGGAATCCAATTTTAATGATGATGTCACAGAATCCGACGATTCCGAAGACGAAGTTTTCGGGGTAGGATTAGAAGAAGACGCTGATTCGGAAGACGAAACCGATTCCTTCCAACCATGTCCCGAGGTGGAAATGTGGAGTAGACATTTTCAAAGAATGGCGGAAGGAAAACTACGACCAAATCACACAGGTCACTATATCGTGGAAAACCCACAAACCGGTTATGGCCGAGAGAAGGATGAAGGTCAAAGGACTGTCCCGTGGGTAACACCCATTGCCCAATATATCGAAATGGCCAGATCATTAGTCAAACGTCAAAATATGGTGGCTGCTTCTACACGGAATCAAAAACGATCTGTTGGGAAGAGGCCCTCTGCTACAGTACCTGAACCAGATTTTTCGATGAGGCCACCCGGAATTCCGGCGTACAAATGGTAGAAAAAACTACACACTCGCGAAAGTGACAATTGTTTGCCTAATAACGATAATTCGATATTGATGATTTTGCGAATAAGACACCTGTCTGAGGGATCGGGACGAAAAGGCTAATTTTCATTTATTCATAAAACATTTCTGAGGACACAAGCAAAGTTTGCTATTGGCAGCGAATTTGTAGTTAAAGTAGAACGTTAGTGTCGATATATAATTATTATACAGCTCAGAAGAAACTATAGTGAAAAAAAGTTTACTCCTTATACTAGAAAGTAACATAGAAGAATGCTCTCAGGGAAATTGTTGCCGTTGTCATTTTGATCACCCCCTTTCAGAATTTATGTAAATGAATGAAATAAAAATTGATTGATTGGAAAAATAAATGGTATTTGTTCTCTTTTCATCTCATTATGCACCCTTATCTTTAGTTTTTTGTCTGTCTGACTGTCTCTTTGTGTGTCTCTGTTTGTCTGTCTGTCTGATTGTCTTTCTTTCTTTCTCTTTCTCTATATATCTGTCTGTCTGTTTGTCTGTCTCTGTCTATCTCTTTCTATATATGTCTGTCTATCTCTGTCTGTCTGTGTGACTGTTTGTGTCTGTCTGTGTCTCTGTCTGTCTCTGTCTCTGTCTCTGTCTCCGCCTGTCTGTCTGTCTGTCTCTTTCCGTTTATATTAAGTAATATGAATGACATTTTATACAAACGGAGTAACTCTTAGCCTGTGGATCGGGATCACACACGAGGACAAACGCATTTGTTTCAGACGCGGACTTTGTTAGCGGACGACATTTCCACAAGGAGACAAAGTTATATGGGTTACATTTCCGATATGGGGAATATTGACTAGTTAGACGCGGTATCTGATACTACACCGTTTACACGTGTGTCGTTTTCGCTAAAGCAATATTATAACCATCGTTTAGTTCGAATCGACGTTTCATCTAGATCCAAGCTGATTGCAAAGGTACTCGTCGATTCTTCCTCAACAGACTAAAGGTTACCGCTAGATAGACGCGGTATCTGATTCTACACCGCTTATACGTGTGTCGTTTACGCTAAAGCAATATTATAACCACCCGTTTAGATCGACGTTTCATCTGGATCCAGGCTGATTGCAAAGGTACTCGTTGATTCTTTTTTTTTTTTTTTTACCATTCAGCGTTTATTTTCCCCGTCCATTTGATGTGTGAGGGTCGGAGAACCATCCCCCTCCACACCTTACAAACTGACATATAGTACATACGAATTCACAAACAGTGGATATCATACATATAACAAAATAAAAAAATAACGACATTCTTCAATGAGATGTTATCAATGTAAGGCTGGGGTTATCCCAAAGGCATAACTAGCAATCGCACAAGTCTTTTGGCTAAGATCTCTTTTCCAAGACATTTAAGCGTTATAGCTAGAACAGTAGTCACATATGTACAGTCGCTGCAAGGACCAATTAAGTTTAGCAAATTAAACAAAGTAGAAAAAAAAAAAAAAAAAAAAAAAAAAAACAAGAAACATAGCTGCCAGGCCGGTTATTTGTTTATTGTGTTCTTATTGTCTACATTCTACATGTAACACTGTAGTGATCTTTTAAGATCTTGGTAGAATACGTACTGTATTTTTAAGATTTTAGAAAATTTGCATGGTATTTTGCCATGTTTTTTCAAACATATATTCCTTGTTATTTTGTATGGCGGTCTGTCTAAGTAGATATATTTAAAAGATATGTATTTCTTTGCACCTTGCTCAGTAGGAAGAAATTTCAAGTTTCTGCATTGGAAATTATACATTTTAAAGAATATGAGAACCAGATCATTAGCTATATGTATAGTATTTGAGTATCCAAATAGCATAATTTCCAAACTTAAATCCCTGAAATGGGATAGATCGAACATATTTTGTATCAGCTTTAGAGTAATTGGGCAGTACCAAAACAGATGTTCGATCGTTTCTTGATTACTTTTACAAAAGGTACAAAGTGGATCGTCCGTGTAATTCATTTTAATGAGGTATGAATTTACTCCTAAAAGTCTATGAATGACTCGTACTTGAAACCATTGTATTTTTGTATCGGTAGTAATTTTGAATGGTAGCAAAAATATGTTTTTCCATTTTTTATCAGATATATGTGCTGTTAATTTATTATTCCACGTGTATATACATTTTGGCACAATTTTGTTTCTATTCAAAGCTTCATAAATTCGTTTGGCACCTTTACTGTCTTTAATAATGATATAACTATAAGGCGGTTTATAGGGTTTCCGGAAAAGTTCGGCTTCTTTTAAATTTATATCCAATTGTCTTGCTGTTGCTTTTAATGCACATATAACACCATTATAAGTCAAAAAGTCAGTTTTAAGATTGTATTTTACTCTCAACTGTTCTAACCCTATAATTGAGTTGTTCTCGTTAAGCAAATCACCAATACAGTATATACCAGCACTAAACCACGATTTTAGGAAAACACTCTGTGACCTAATCAAAAGCATGTGATTATAGAAAATGGGGTAGTTGACTATACTTTCTTTTCCCATACACTGAGTACACATTAACTTTGCAAATGCTTCAAAAACATGTGCCCAGAATTTATTACTGCGTGTAAATGACAATAGTTCAGGATAATGTTTACCACAATTCATTAGTCTACTGCCCTTTCTTGTTGGAAAAAACTAATTTTTGATATAATTGATAAACGCATTTCCTTTTACAGCTCTAATAAACACCTTCTTCCACCTAAACCTAGAACTTCATTTAGACATCTTAAAAAGGGTTTACAGGATTTCCATTCAAAATACGTTTTTGTTCCTGCTGATAAGGCATCAAATAATGTGATTATTATTTGACGATTACATTATATCGATGTCTTGAAGCAGGAAATTACTAATACCAAGTCATACATTTCAGTTACCACTGACGAAAAGACCATCATTTCAGACCATGTCAAAAAGTGTGAACAATTTGGAACCGATATTAAAATTACACAACATAAACTTCCTACTATGTATTGGTTACCAAAACTACATAAAAAACCATATAAAGCGCGTTTCATTGCAAATTCTAGTTCATGTACAACTACTAAATTGTCTATACTTTTGACTTCTTGCTTAACGAAGGTAAAGGAACATTTAAGATTTTACTGTGATAAGACTTATGAAAATTCTGGAATAAATCTCTTCTGGTCTATTAAGAACTCTTCAGAAGTCTTAAACAAACTTAAGAACAAAAGGTATCTTGCATCCACTGTAAGCACGTACGATTTTTCTACTCTGTACACAACTCTTCCTCATGTTTTAATTAAGGATAAGCTTACTAACTTGATCCAGAAAGTATTTGCCCGAGAAAAAAAATGATTCTTGGCATGTAATGCTGAAAAAGCTTTCTTTACTGACGAGCAAATGAAGTATTACACCAATTGGACTTGCTCAGAAGTTTGCGAAGCACTAACCTTTCTTTTGGACAACATATTTGTACGTTATGGGAATGCTATATACCGTCAGGTAATTGGTATTCCCATGGGTACGAATTGTGCACCACTTGTCGCAGATTTGTTTTTGTACTGCTATGAGAGAGATTTCATGTTGAGTTTGAATCCTCAATCACAAGAAGATGTTATAAAAGCCTTCAATGATACTTGTCGATATTTGGATGATATTTTTAACTTAGATAACCCTTTCTTTAATGCTCTGATTCCTACAATTTATCCTAAAGAACTCAAATTGAATAAAGCTAACCCGTCCGACAATTATGCAGCGTTTCTTGACCTAGACCTTAAAATTAATAATGGAATGATTTCTTCTAAAATATATGACAAAAGAGATGATTTTGATTTTAATATTGTAAATTTTCCTCATCTTGACGGGGATGTTCCCCGTGCTCCATCTTACGGGGTTTATATATCTCAACTTATTCGTTTTGCTAGAGCTTGTTCATCTATTGACGATTTTAACAGTCGAAATCTCATTTTAACTGAAAAACTGCTTAAACAAGGATATAGATACCATAAACTAAGAAAAACTTTCTCTAAATTTTACTATCGAAATCTCTCGCTTATTGGCAAGTACAAATGTAATCTCAAGGTACTTTTGCGACACGGTATTTCACATCCTGAATTTTATGGTGATGTGATTTACAAACTTCGTAGAATTATTGGACATACCCATTTTCTCACTTTGTTCATCAAATATATAAAACAATTCATTAAAAAGGGATATGATCCTGTATTATTACAACATACTGCATGTTTGGTTGTGAACCCTTTTACAGTTGGCAATCACGCTGGCCTCTTTGCATGTACGCCGACAAGAAAGGTTTAGTACTCTATGAAGGCGACCTCTTAAATCCAGAAATGGAAGGAGAACGTCGGATATCTGTACTATTTCATTTTTGTCGTACCCTTTATTACTTTTCTACAGTTACTCTGTTTGCAGCTCAATCATTGAGTACACTAGCGATAGGTGGATACAGTATGTTCAATTAAATGTTTTTTTGTTATACATGCACTTTACCACTGTATTTGCTGTCGCGGTTGTTGTAGATTAGTCGGAGAGGGGATACGTTTATTTACACTGTTTGTCTTTTAGGATGGGGATGGAATAAGGGTGAGGTTGGGCGCCCATAAACCGGTTTAACCCCCCGGTGACTTTTGTCACTGACCGTTCCAAGGCGGTACTTCCATCTTCCTCCTATTGAATGTTTGTTTTGTCTTTGTGCGTCTCTTGTTGTTTTTTCTACCCATGTACATTTGCTGTTTCCTTGTGTTGCTGTTCGGGCGAGTGTTTGTTCTGTATGTGGTATTTCCTGCATGACTCATTTTTGTACATTTCTATATCTACATATTTCTTGGCAATTGTTGACCATCTGCTTTCACAATTTACTAATCTTCTTATCCAAGTGATCTTTAAAGAATCTATAAAAGCTTTGATACTGAGCATTCTAAGACCGCCTTCTATATAGTCTTTGATAACTATTTCTTTCTTAATCTTGTAAGGGCCATTCCAGATAAAATGGAATAAGGTATTTTCTAGTTTCTTCAAAATTTCATCAGACGGATTGGGTAATGAAAGAAATAAATGATTTAGCTTTGCAATTATTAAAGTTTTGACAACTGTATTTTTTCCTATGGGAGAAAGAATACGTCTGCTCCACTTTTTAATTGTATCTTCTATCTCTGCAATTTTAGATTTATAATTCAAGTCAATCATTTTAGTCAGGTCGACATGAAAGTCTATGCCTAGCATACTAAACTGTTGATGATTCCATGTTAGTTTCCATTCAGTTTTTATTGTATCTGAGCTATATTTCTTCTTGCCTATCCAGACCACCTTTGTTTTATCAAAATTAACTTTTAAGCCGGATATTGAAGAGAAATTTGAAAGTGCGTTCAAAGTTTCATTTAACGATTCACTAGATCCGTCTAAGATCACGCTGGTGTCGTCTGCAAATTGTGACAATTTATATTCTGTATCATTAATGGTAATGCCTAGAATTTTAGGATTTGATCTTAAATGAATAGATAAGATCTCTGCACATAAAATGAAGATGTAACAACTCAAAGGATCACCTTGTCTACAGCCCCTATGGACGTTGAAAAAGTCAGAGAGGAATCCACACTGAGTTACAGTAGAGGTTGCGTCTTTATAGAAAATATTAAACCATCTTTGTATATCATGGCCGAAGTTAAAATGTTTCAGACTTTTATTTACAAATGACCACGAAAGGGAATCAAATGCTTTTTCAAAATCTATTAAAAGTAAAATCCCAGGTATGTTGTTTTCTTCGGTATAATGAAGTATTTCATATATAAGTCTAGTATTATCCCCAATGAATCGTCCTTTAAGGAAACCAGTTTGGTCAGTATGTATTATGTCTGGTAACAACGACTTGGGTCTGTTTGCAATACACCCAGTCCCAATTTTATAAACAGTATTAAGTAATGTGATGGGACGCCAGTTTTTAAGAAAACATTTTGATTTATTTCCTTTTGGAATACATGTAATTAAACATTGAGTCTGAGTGGTTGCCAAAGCGTTCATACTAAATGCTTCATTAAGAGCTCTGACAACAAAACAACCTATCTTAGTCCAAAATACCTTATAAAAATCCGCACTGAATCCGGAAGTTCCCGGACTACGATTATTTTTCATATTTTTCAAAGTATTAGTTGCTTCGTCCAGAGTGATTTCACCTTCCACACTTTTTGAATCTTTATCATTTAATCTAGGTATATTTTCATTTTCAAAAAAGACATTTAATTGGTCATTTGTTACTGTTTCATCTTTTGCTTTGTATAAAGTTTCGTAAAAATGTTTTGTTTCAGCTAAAATTTCTGATTGATTAATAATTTCCGACCCATCCTCTCTTATAATTTTTTGAATTGTCTTCGATATGTTATTGGATTTCTCTAATCCACAAAAATATTTTGTTGGTTTTTCTCCTTCTACACTCCATTTAACTCTCGACCTTATGACTGATCCTATCGTTTTTTCATCGTTAATTGTTTTTAATTCATTGGTTAAAAATGAATGTTCTTCTAATTTTTCTTCAAGGTATTTAGACGATATTTTGAATTTAGATAATCCTTATTTTGATACTTTGATTTCTTCAATTTACCCAAAAGAACTGTCTTTAAACAAAGCTAATCAATCTGACATTAAAGCTTCATTTTTAGATTTGAATCTTTCAATTACAAATGATAAAGTTTCGTCCAAAGTATACGATAAAAGAGAAGATTTTAATTTTAAAATTGTTAATTATCCTTTTCTAGATGGAGATGTGCCACGTTCTACATATTATGGGGTTTATATTTCTCAACTTATTAGGTTTGCCCGAGCCTGTTCTTTGCTTGAAGATTTTAACAGACGTAATTTAGTTATAACTGATAAACTTCTTAAGCAAGGTTACAGATATTACAAACTTCGGAAAACTTTTTCTAAATTTTATTATCGAAATTTACCTCTCATTAGTAAATATAATTGCAATCTACGGACGTTACTGCGACAAGGCATTTCTCAACCAGAATTTTATGGGGATGTTATCTACAAACTTAGGAAAATTCGGGGTCATATCCATTTTCATGATTTGTTTATAAAACGCATTAAAACATTTAAAAAGAAAGGTTATGATCCTATTATATTGCAACGCACTGCATGTTTGGTTATCGACCCTTTTACAGTCGGTAGCTACGCTTCCCTCTTTGCTGGCGCGATGACAGGCCGAGGGTAGTACTCTATGATGGTATACTCTTAAACTTGGATACAGGATGAGCTTACCAGACTCATGTATTACTTTTTCCCTGTCGTGCCCTTAACGGCTTACCCGCAGGTGCTCTGACTTCAGCAAAGTCATTGAGTACATATTTGACGGATTGTCACAGTTATTATGCTATGTTTTACATGTTGTCCTGTGTTCACCGTCGTCTATGTTGTGGGTAAGTCCAGCGGGGATACCTTTATTTACACTATTTGTAAAGCTAGGGTGACTTTGAGAGAAGTGTGAGGTTAGGACGTCCGTAAACCGGTTTAAACCCCCAGTGGTGTTTTTGCTACTGACCGTGCCAAGGCGGTACTCTCTTTGTTACCCTTCCTTTTGTTTGCCTTGCGTCTTTGTGCTTGTGATTTTGTTCATGTGTGGAACGTTTGTCTCTGGTTCTTGTGTGTCTTTCGGTGTTTTCTGTGTTCATTTCGTGTGTGAGTGTGCGTTTGGTTGTGTGTGTGTGTGTGTGTGTGTGTGTGTGTGTGTGTGTGTGTGTGTGTGTGTGTGTGTGTGTGTGTGTGTGTGTGTGTGTGTGTGTGTGTGTGTGTGTGTGTGTGTGTGTGTGTGTGTGTGTGTGTGTGTGTGTGTGTGTGTGTGTGTGTGTGTGTGTGTGTGTGTGTGTGTGTGTGTGTGTGTGTGTGTGTGTGTGTGTGTGTGTGTGTGTGTGTGTGTGTGTGTGTGTGTGTGTGTGTGTGTGTGTGTGTGTGTGTGTGTGTGTGTGTGTGTGTGTGTGTGTGTGTGTGTGTGTGTGTGTGTGTGTGTGTGTGTGTGTGTGTGTGTGTGTGTGTGTGTGTGTGTGTGTGTGTGTGTGTGTGTGTGTGTGTGTGTGTGTGTGTGTGTGTGTGTGTGTGTGTGTGTGTGTGTGTGTGTGTGTGTGTGTGTGTGTGTGTGTGTGTGTGTGTGTGTGTGTGTGTGTGTGTGTGTGTGTGTGTGTGTGTGTGTGTGTGTGTGTGTGTGTGTGTGTGTGTGTGTGTGTGTGTGTGTGTGTGTGTGTGTGTGTGTGTGTGTGTGTGTGTGTGTGTGTGTGTGTGTGTGTGTGTGTGTGTGTGTGTGTGTGTGTGTGTGTGTGTGTGTGTGTGTGTGTGTGTGTGTGTGTGTGTGTGTGTGTGTGTGTGTGTGTGTGTGTGTGTGTGTGTGTGTGTGTGTGTGTGTGTGTGTGTGTGTGTGTGTGTGTGTGTGTGTGTGTGTGTGTGTGTGTGTGTGTGTGTGTGTGTGTGTGTGTGTGTGTGTGTGTGTGTGTGTGTGTGTGTGTGTGTGTGTGTGTGTGTGTGTGTGTGTGTGTGTGATGCTGTCTATCGGTGTTTTGGTGGTGGTTGCGTCTTGTATATGGCTTTGCCTGCTTGACTTTACTACTTTTCCATTCAGTTAAATTTTGTTCTAATTCACGAATTTTATTCATTAATTCCATTTCTCTTGATCTTGTTTGCTTCTTTTTATACGAACCATATGATATCGACTTGCCCCTTATCTCCATTAACATAGTGTCCAGAAATAATTGATCACTAATGACAAATTGTATCTCCTGTTTTGGCATATCTTTAATTGATTCTTTATTATAAACTGGCAACGCATATTGTTCTATTACATCATCTATTTTCTGGTTTATTGTTTGAATGTATTGTAAGTCTTTAAGTAAGGAATTATTGTGTTTCCAAAGTCCTGATCGGTGTTCAAAATTGTTAAATTGAAATGTTGCTGTAATTATGGAGTGGTCTGATCGAAAACTATGTTGTATAGAGGAGTTATTAGAATAAACAGACAAGGGTTGCGAGATGAGGAAAAACTCTAGACGAGCTTGTTGTATTGGATTTTGTTTTCTCCATGTATAAAGTCTCCAATCTGGATTCATTTCCCGAAATGGATCTATTAACCCTCTATTCGAGATATTATTTAAAAGAAATTCGCGTGAGTTTTTGTTGTTTACATGTTTATAATTATAATAATCTAGATCTGGATCTAACACTAAGTTATAATCTCCGCAGATTATATACGACGTATTTCCGATTGTGTCTATGATGTCAAAAATGTTATTATAACAAGAGGGCCAGAATGGCCCTGAAGCGCTCACCAGACAACCAGAGGAGAAGATTTTCAAAGTTTCACTATATGTTTCTATAGAAAACTAGCCGGCCCTGGGAAAAACTTGTAGGGGACCTGAACATGATGCTATGTGCCAAATATGAAAGCTGAGACTATGCTTCCAGTTTCAGAGAAGAAGATTTTCAAAGTTTTCTCAATATGTTTCTATTGAAAACTGCCCACCCCTGTGGCAGGGCCAATTTTGACCCTAGGGCCATAATTTATATAACTTTTAAAGAGGACCTGAACATGATGCTCTGCCAAATATGAAAGCTGAGAGCCTTCCAGTTTCAGAGAAGAAGATTTTCAAAGAGTTCACTATTTGTTTCTATTGAAAACTGTCCATCCCTGGGGCGGGGACAATTTTGACCCGAGACCATAATTAATACAACTTTAGTAGACGACCTGAACATGATGCTATGTGCCAAATATGAAAGCCGAGAGCCTTCCAGTTTCAGAGAAGAAGATTTTCAAAGATTTCACTACATGTATTTGTTTCTATTGAAATTACTGCCCACCCCTGGGGTGCGGCCAATTTTGACCCCGGGGCCTTATATTATATAACTTTTGTAGAGGACCTGAACATGATGCTATGTACCAAATATGAAAGCAGAGAACCTTCCAGTATCAGAGAAGAAGATTTTCAAAGATTTCAATATTTGTTTCTATTGAAGACTGCCCACCCCTGGGGCGGGGCCAATTTTGACCCCAGGGCCATAATTTACATAAATTTTGTAGAGGACCTGAACATGATGCTATGTACCAAATATGAAAGCTGAGAACCTTCCAGTTTCAGAGGAGAAGATTTTCAAAGATTTCACAATTTGTTTCTATTGAAAACTGCCCACCCCTGGGGCGGGGCCAATTTTGACCCTGGGGCCATAATTTATATAACTTTTGTAGAGGACCTGAACATGTTGCTATGTGTCAAATATGAAAGCTGAGAACCTTCCAGTTTCAGAGAAGAAGATTTTCAAAGATTTCACTATTTGTTTCTATTGAAAACTGCCCACCCCTGGGGCGGGGCCAATTTTGACCCTGGGGCCATAAATAATATAAACTATGCAGAGGACCTGAACATGATGTTATGTGCCAAATATGAAAGATGAGAACCTTCCAGTTTCAGAGAAGAAGATTTCCAAAGATTTCACTATTTGTTTCTATTGAAAACTGCCCACCCCTGGGGCGGGGCCAATTTTGACCTTGGGGCCATAATTTATATACCTTTTGTAGAGGACCTGAACATGATGCTTTATGCCAAATATGAAAGCTGAGAACCTTCCAGTTTCAGAGAAGAAGATTTTCAAAGATTTCACTATTTGTTTCTTTTGAAAACTTCACACCCCTGGGGTGGGGCCGATTTTGACCCCGGGGCCATAATTTATATAACTTTTGTGGAGGACCTGAACATGATGCTATGTGCCAAATATGAAAGCTGAGAACCTTCCGGTTTCAGATGAGAAGATTTTCAAAGTTTGCACAATATGATTCTATTGAAAACTGCCCACCCCTGGGGCGGGGACAATTTTGACCCCAGGGCCATAATTTATATAACTTTTGTAGAGGACCTGAACATGATGCTATGTGCCAATTATGAAAGCTGAGAAGCTTCTGGTTTCAGAGAAGAAGATTTTCAAAGTTTTACTATATGTTTCTATTGAAAACAAGGCACCCCTGGGGCGGGGTCAATTTTGACCCCAGGGGCATAATTTATATAACTTTTGTAGAGGACCTAAATATGATGCTATGTGCCAAAGATGAAAGTTGAGATCCCTGTAGATTCAGAGGAGAAGATTTTTAAAGGTTCAAATTGTTGACGACGGACGACGAACGACGAACGACAAACGACGAACGACGGACGACGCACGACGCACGACGCACGCCGACGGACAACAGGCGATCACAAAAGCTCACCCTGAGCACTTTGTGCTCTGGTGAGCTAAAAAGAAGGTGAATCACTATTTGGGCCATATATCGACGCTAGAGTAAATCTAACATCTTGTACACTCAAATCAAGTAAAACATAATTTCCATACGGGTCAATTATTTCATTATGAATCTTAAAATCACACTTTCTGAAAAGCACTGCTACACCACGGCTATTTGAAGAATTACAGCTTAGGTAAACTTCAGATCCCCATTCTGTATAAACTGTTTTATATAAATCTTGGGTAAAATGGGTATCTTGTAGACAGAATATATCATATTTTAGGGATTTGAGATGATTAAAAACATTCAACCTTTTCTGTTTACCGTTTAGTCCTCTACAATTAAGCGACAAAATCTTTAGACTTTCCATTTTGGTTTTGTTGAAAGGGGAACCATACTTTTATATGCAGAAAAATAGTTGTTACATTGACCTGGGCAGCAAGATAAACGAAAAATGCAAAAACATAGAAATATAGGTACAAAATAAACACACACAAACATTTCACCAAAGAAATTCAATGGCAGAAATCGCACATTAAAAAGACATTTGGAAAATTATTCAAAGATTATAATACAAGTATTTCCCCATCCAATATTCTGTTTGTCTATTTTTCTTAATGCTGCTGCTTTGCTTGTAGACCATTATGTCTGAAACATATTGGTCTATGAACAAATCAGCATGCTTATCGTGCCCATGAAACAGGTGCACTCCGTAACTTTACGAGGATATGTAGATATGTATGCACATATAATTTCCATTAAAAAAATTATATAATAATAAAAAGTAGACGACTGGCATGATATCTCTTTGCTTACTAACAGTTCTAATCACACTAGTTGTGATTGTACATCTAAATTTCCTATAATACTGTTACATCCCAGTACGTGCAGTATGCTGTTGCTGTTATGGTATACATTACATCCTTATTTATACAAAAAGCAATACACCAGAACAAAACAGAACATTTAAATGTCATTCAACAGTATGCAAGATCTATGAGGAGATATATGATTGGAAATATAAATTTAACGATCGTTAAAATTGTTTTAATGTGAGAAGTAAAACTGTACTGCGATACTATAACAAGAGTGTCCGAAGGACCACATGTGCCACCTGCTCACAGCTGACACAAATACATTCTATACAATAGTGTGAAATCAGAACAAATGGAAATAACTTTTAAAGTATTGCATACAGAGTGATGGACCTTAGTTACATCAGAGGTCACCACTGAGAGAAAGACACGTTTGAAATTTGAGAGCTCTATAACGATTAGTTTATAAACGACAGCCAAACAAAATAAAAGGTGAACAAAGGGGATTCTTCCTCAACAGACTAAAGGTTACCGCTATAAAGTATAGTTGCTTTGGCCGTTAACGATAAAGGACTAAGATGAATGTATTAACGCAATTCATTATATTAGTTATATTACTTGGTGTACTGCAATTTTTTCAGCAGATATCATTTTCAAGCATCAAAATTCATGTTTCGTTAATGCGTATGAACAATTGACAGTTGATTCCCTCTAGACCGGATAGTAAATTCAGTTTTGCCGTTTTAGCACAAATGTTGCGCTATCAATAAAGAAATATCCTATAGATCATTCACCAATATTTTGCTGTCAGCGGTAGTCGCCTAGTTCATAAATAAATAAACCTGATACCACTCTTCAAAGTTCCCAAGTCATAAAGGTTTTACTGTATATCTACCGCTGACCACCCTGTAGTGAAAGGTCGTTTGCTCAAATTCGCAGGGCGTTTTTGTCACCAAAGTAATATTAAAACCACCCGTTTAAGTAAAGTCGGAATCGGTGTCTCATCTGAATCAAAACGCTTTGCTACTCGTAACAAACAACAGAGAAAATCTAACATAAGATTTTGCAACAGACGAATGTTTCCGGGCGCTAATGGGTTTTAAATGACTTTTTCCAGGTAATATCAGATGTATTGTTTATGATTAAATATCGATTATAAAATCTGAACATTTGGTGTATTTTATAGTGTGTGGGGGGGGGGGGTGTGAGAGCCCTGCAGAGAAGGAAAAGAACCTGAAGGATTTTTTCGTCTGCAACAAGTGTCGTCTGCTTCAATCCTAACAATAAAATTTCTCTCATTTCTTTGCAATCTAGTCTCATCTAGATCCAATCTGTTTGCATAGGAAATCACGGTTTCACCGCTAGCATGCAAAGCGTTAAAGCCAGCGATTAGTTACAGATCGAGGTATTTCAAGGTAAATGTCTGATGTATTGTTTTATGATTAAATATCGATCATTGATTTATGTGTTTGGTATAAAATTATAGTGAAACAAGGTCGCTAAATCGATTCCTGAAGTCTAAATTCTACAAAATTGAACATTTTAAGAATTTTATTCCAGTACTGTCTATTTGAAGTAATCTGTTAAGAAGTTAATGTCTTTTTAATGCGCGTGTATTTGAACCTTCCGTGAGAAAGTGCTACTGAAAACAGTATACAGTAAACAATGTTTCGCAGAAACCTTGACCTTAGCTCAAATAAAATTGCTGTCTGCTAATTCCACATTCTATTCAACAAGGTATATATATAGTATTGTATACCATGCGTAGGTTATATTGTATGATCAAATACTTTGATTAGAATTTAGAAGTATTTTAAGTTTTATTTTTATTTACATTTTGTTGAAATTATGTATTTACAGGCATCAGACCTGAATGAAATAAGTGTTTAACCCTTTCGCTGCCAAATTATGTCGTCTGCTAACTTTGTCGTCTGCTACAAATTTTCAATGTTTTTTATTTTCTACATTTTTGTTTCAAAAACATAGTAACAGTGGCAAACAGTTCGGCGTCTCATCTGGATCCAAACTGTTTGCATAGGTAATCACAGATCCGACATTTTCTGCTTATATATACTGACGTCAAAAAGAAACGCTACACCTGTATTTATGTATGCATATTTACTACGGTATGGTAGTAACAGCTACAACTCTTGTGAAATACCAATGTAAAGAGATTTTCAAACATGTATACAAAATTTCATTTGTTATTATCGCCATTGAGATGTTCAGAATGGTGATACCAAAACATTGCCTTGTCCAAAATGTCAGTATCGAGTATGGCCTCCGTGTCCTGCGACGACTGTTGCAATCTTCGTCGCATTGACCCACACAAGTTACGCAACATGTACCGTGGAATACGTGCCCACTCCTGGTGTAGAGCTTGTGTTAATTGCTGAACGTTTTGTGGCTGTGGATGACGCTGGCGTAAACGGCGTCCAAGAACGTCCCACATGTGTTCAATTGGATTGCAGTCCGGGGAATTGGCTGGCCATTGCAAAACATCAATATTGTTGGCATTAAGAAAGTTTCTTGTCACATGGGCTACGTGAGGACGTGCGTTATCGTGTTGGAAGGTCATTGCAGAAACTTGACGGAAAATAGGAAGCACTACAGGTCGTAAAACCTGGTTTATGTAGCGCTGTGCTGTCATATTTCCATTAATCACAACCAAATCCGTCTTAAAAGTATGGTTGATGGCTGCCCACACCATTACGCCTCCTCCACCGTAGCGGTTATACTCCAAGATGCAGTTACGTGCGAAACGTTCATGACGTCGCCTATACACGCGAAATCGTCCGTCGGCATTCGAAAGGTTAAACCTGGATTCATCGCTGAATACGACTGTTCTCCAGTTTCGTTGGAGGTTATTCTGTGCCCATTGACGCCGATCACGACGGTGACGTTCCGTAAGAATAACTCCACGTTGAGGTCTTCTGCAGATAATCCCACGCTCTCTCAAGCGATTCCTTACAGTGTTTCTGCTCACAGTCTGACCACGATTACCGACAACTTGGAAAGAAGTTGATTGGGCCGTTGTAAAGCGGTCACGCAGGTGACGTTGACGGATATAAACGTCTTGACGTACAGATGTCACACGTGGCGCACCTGAGCGAGGCCTATCTGCTAAGCTCCCAGTGGCATTTACGCGTTGAACTAACCTCGCAATAGTGCATCTTGCAACACCAAATCGCCTAGCGACGTCAGTTTGTGAAATTCCACTTTCTAGCATTCCCGTGCTCGGTTTTCATTATTTAATCGCGGCATTTTAACTCCTTTTAATTTACAGATTTCCTTTTGAATTTCAACTTGTAAATCAACTGTAGCATAATAAATTGATTTTTTTTATTGACATAATCTCGTGGCAATGGCGCACGGGCCGCACGTGCGAAACGTGCAGCTAATCATACCTGAAAACATAGGGGCCAGAAAGGGTATTTTCTTTCGCTTCAATAGACGCGTTGTGAGCTAAATATATGGTGTGTCGGTTATGATATGAATATTTTGAAAAACAGAAAAGTTATTCACTTTTTTCATTGTAGCGTTTTTTTATTGACGTCAGTATATTTATCTGATAAATGAATAAAAACATCCATTTGTCAAAAAGTAAAGAACCGTTGTCAAATGGTGTGGATCAAGTTTAAAATTGAATTATCATCTAGATCCAAAGGGTTTTCGATTTTCACAGAAAAACAATATATTTATATAAGAATGAAACGCTTTTTGACCATTCAAGGGGCCCCGGTCATGTGACCTATGGCTTTGGCGGGTTTTTTCTGCCCCCTTTCTCTTAGCACCGTGTTACTCAAAGGAATCGGACGTGTTTTTATTTCTGAGACTGGATTATTTTTTCCTTCAGCCATTGCAGTAAAGGGACGTTTATTTTTCTTTCATTAAACTTTTTTCAAGCCTTGTGTAATTAATATTATTATGGAAATTATTAATTTTATCGAATTGATCATATTCTACACTGACATTTCGTTGTCAGCACAGGAGTTTTTAGACTTCCTGTGTAAGACTGGAGTGGGCAGTGGCAAACTAAAGGAAGTCAGGTGTAAATTTTGGCAAATACAGCATGGTAACTGGTTGTGTGAAACCGTCAGAACAAGAAATTGCGTGACGGTTTCACACACCCAGGACACCCAGAATTACGTTAGGGTATTTAAATGTAATAAAACTACTATACTTTCCAAGACTGTAAATTATAGTATGGCAGTAACATATAGTGTCTGATTCGTCAACGTTAGTTTTCATTTGTTTCTCATTGGTCAAAATTTACACGTTTGTTTTAAGCAGGGGCATGGTGGCTATTTTTATCCAGCTCTGTGAACTAGATATGTATTACTTTCTCATGGCCTCAGGATACTTGTGGCTGCTAAACATTCCGTTCTCACGCCGATGTTGAGTGTCAGGCTCTGTTTGGCCAGGCTGGAATGTCGTTACCGGTAGTTAATGGGTATTTAATGCCTAGCTGAGTATGTCTGCTGTTATGAGCGTGGACTGGCCCCTAACTTACTTGGAATAATGACTTTAACATGTCTTGCCTGTTGCAGTCATGGGAAACACTGTTGACTGTGAGTACTTACTCGATACAGGTCTAACACGTCAGCACTGTAGACTATGTAGCTCCTGATCTTTCTCAATATCGCCAACATGTTACGTCATAGGTACACATGACACTGATATCCGGGAATACCAGTGACCAAAAAAAACCAGCAACAACAACGTGACATCGATTTATGCAAATGAGCAAACACATACCTTATATGGAAATGACCAATTAAAAATGGCGCCCGTTTGTTTACACCCAAAGTGGCCCTAATACTACTGTTAATACATTCCGTCCGCCTATATTGTTTAGTCTGTCTATCAGTCCGCTTACATTGTTAAGTTTGTCTATCCCCCGTCTATATTTAATCTGTCTATCAGTCCGCCTACATTGTTTAGTCTGTCTATCCGCCCGCCTACATTGTTTAGTATGTCTACCCATCCGTCTATATTGTTTATTCTGCCTATCCATCCGCCTATATTGTTAAGCCTGTTTATCCATCTGCCTATACTGTTTAGTCAGCTTTTCCATCCGCCTATACTGGTCAGTCTGTCTATCCATCCGTCTATATTGTTTAGTCTGTCTATCCGCGCGCCTATATAGTTTAGTATACATATAAGCAAGCGATTGTTTTGAAGAACCTGGCTCAAAACTAGATCAAATCTCATGTCGTTCATCCCAATGCTGTTCAAAATGTTGCCAGCAATTAGGATGTTTTGAATTTGCTACCACGTTTTTCTTAATGGCCAATAAAGTTTTCAAATGTCTGAATCCTAATGATTCCATTAATTTGTCAGTCCAGGGGTTTCGTTAAAAACGACCTAGTCACTATTGAATAGTGTGGTTTATTATTGTTACAGCTTTGTTTTCATCTCCTAGAAAACACACAAGAGTGTCGCTATGGCGACCACATACTTTATTAACCTTTAGCCTGCTGAGCAAATTATTTTTACAGAATTGTTTACCTACTACATTTTCAAAAGTCAAGCTATAATCAGTTTGTCTACCAAAATCCAGTAAGAGTGTCAAACAGTTTGGATCCTGATGAGACGATGGGTTACTCGGCGCCTCATCTGGATCCAAACTGTTTGCATAGCTATTCACTCATCCGCCCATAGCAGGCTGAAGGTTAAAATAGGAAACTGTAATAGAAGATAGTTGCTTAACGCAGGGCAAACGTAATGCAGAAAGCTCCTATAGAAGTTTTCTGCAGATTTTTTGCCCTGCATTATGATACCGTCTGTGTCAAAACTCCAGAATTAGACCCCATTTCAGTGGTTGTATTAGCAAGACGTTACGGAAGTCATATCTCAACAGAATTCTATAACTGCACTACATAAAATATAATTATTTGTGGAGTTGCGTGGAAAAAACGCTCACATAAAACGTGTCAAATTTCTACATCTAGTTTAGCCCTTAACCGGCTGCTGTAAAAATGTAACCTGGTGCAGGTTTGACTATTTCTGATTCAAACAAGTTTTTGAGAAACCACTGACCGAGTTTCAAACAGCTTGGATCCTGATGAGACGCCGAAATACTCGGCGTCTCATCCGGATCCAAACAGTTTGCGAAAGCGAGCTAGGTCGCGATTAGCATATCATTTTCAAGAGAATACAGTCACACCCCAGTCGCTCAAATATCACTGTAAACTTTCTTAACTCATTCTCTCCTACTGATGCCTTTTAGTGCCTTTGTGAAACTCAATTATTGAAACCATTGTGATAAATTGAGCATTTGCTCCATAGGAGCAAATGCTCTATTTATCACAATGGTTTCAAAACAAGACATTTTTAAAATTCTCCATTCCTATAGTTAATGTTCCATTTCGGTAGATTAATTCAAAGAGGTTGGGTCTAAAAATAGTCCAGGGGAGAATGAGTTAATATCGATAACTCATCTGGATCCAAACTGTTTGTAAATGTGAACCAGGTCGCAATTAGCAGGATAACTTCCCCTGTTCAGTAGTCATTATTATGTTTATAATCTGAAATTGATGTTTACTTAGTATTCATATGTCTTAAAATGCATTATTGTATCTTTAGAACTTTTAGATAGATATATTTATTTCGGTAAAAAGTGTACATAACATGGCAAAACATAATTAAGACAACATATAAAAAGCCATGTAATTCGCACTAGAAACCAAGGATAACTTAATATTTTCCTTATTTCCATTGTGGTCCTTGATTCTAGTGGCAAGACATAGAGAGTCACGGTATCATTATAAATAACTATCACAGGTATTATCTTAAAATATAAGTATCACAGAAATATCCCTATTGACACTGTTAAGTTCAAAATATGTCGGTTATAGAATATCGATGACCATGCTTACTGATTAAAACAGCAGAGTATCAGAACAATTCATAAGAGTCATATTAAGGAATAAAGTGAAACAAACCTATCGAATTAACAAAGATAAAATAGTAAATTAATAAAAACGAAGCCCTGATATTCAAGAAAATGCAATAAATACAGAAGTGCCGTCATTTTAAAGAAAATTATTGTATAATTTATTCTTTATCTATCAAGAATTTTTTAACATCAAATTTAAATTGACTGGAAGATTTACTTTGTCTTAGAGTCTGAGGAAGGCCATTCCACAAGTGAACACCTCTGAAAAGAAATGGTTTCTTACCAAAGCTGTTAAATCTAGGAATGGCGTAGCGTCTATTATCTGTAAAAGTGAAAGAAAACGAATCTTCTTGAACACGAACAGCTGACGTGTTTGATCTTGTACAGCGGTTATGTACAGAGCTTAAAGGAACAAAACAATCACTAAGATATACAGGAACAGTGCCCTTAGAAATATTAAAAACATGAGAAAGAGTGATTTGATCAACCATAAGACAACTGGCAACCAGCTGAGGTATTTAAAATGATATGTGCCTATGTGTTCTCTAGCGTCTAAATTTAAAATAAAACGTATTAATTCATTTTGAGTTGATTGAAGTCTATTCTGAGTTAGAGCAGGGTACCAAAAACAACACGCGTAATCAACGTGACATTGAATAAGTGCCAAACCCAAAAGTGCCAAAACCAAAAGTTTCCTGGTATGAAAATTAGAAAATTGGCCTTTTCTGTACAAAAACTTCAGCCTGCTGTTTGCTTTTGTAATAACTGATCTTGCAATTGCCTCACAAGATAAGAATTGATCTAAAATAGCACCCAGATATTTAACAGAGGTAGAAGACTTAATAGGTTGACCATTACAAAGTAATCTAAATGTGACTGGGTTCTTAATTTAGGTTTAGAACCGAACAGGATTGACTCAGTCTTACTTAGATGAAGTTTATTATCAATTAACCATAACTTCATCCAGATATTTTGACAGACAACTTTCAATTTGGGAAATATTTTTGCCAGATACTAAAATACCTGAGTCATCTGCATACAATAACAAACAAATACAGCACCGGCATGTCGTTTACATAAATTAAAAACAAAAGTGGTCCCAATATGGGGCCTTGATGCACACTACAAGAGATACCTTCAATGTTCCCGACACATCAACTAGTTGTTGTCTGTCTGAAAGGTAAGATCTAAACCAGTCAACACTGTATTGGTGCAAACCTAAAGCTTTAAGTTTCATAAGTAAGATACTATGATCAATTGTATCAAAAGCTTTCTGTAAATCAAGGAGTACCATGCCAACCATATTACCTTTATCCATTTGGAATCTGATAAAGTCAGAAAGATGAATCAGACAAGTATCAGTAGAAAAACCTCGTCTAAAGCCGGACTGAAAATTGTACAGAAGCTTATTATCATTCAAATATGTTTCAAGTTGATCAAAAATATTTTTTTCAAATACATTAGAAAATATGGTAAGAATGGATACTGGCCTGTAATTACTGACACCAGATCTATCATTTTTCTTATACAAAGGAACAACTCGAGCTTGTTCCAAATCATCAGGGACGGGATTATTGATAAATTAATAATAGATGTTCTTAGAAAGAACTTATTACAAAAAGCTCCTTCTGTGTTTACGGAACTTCCTACGTTACCTTTGTCTTGCATTAAACTATCAATTATCTCAGAATGGTCTGATTCTGTGTTTGACAAACCAGTTTGATAAAATAATGATTTATCTGATAGACATAGATACCTTTTGATGCCTTTTCATGCGGGCTGTAATGATTATTACACGAAGCATTCCGTTGAGGCATATACCGATATTGGTTTCAATATGAAGATGCAATGCGTACATGTAATAAAAAACAAGAGTATCACATGCGGGCGACAAGCATGTGTGAAGTTTCATAAAATTAGCATGAATAAAAAGATGTAATAGCCAACGTTAAGTTTCCGGACAACGACGACGACGATAATGCCGGAATTACGACAACCGTTCGAGTTTTATTCTTCGAAAATCACACGAGCTAAAAATGAATAAAATTTTGTTGGATTGTGTTGTGTGAAGTTAGTACCATCGCTATAATCAAAGTCATTACCACAGCACTTTCAGAAAAAATATGTGTTTCGTGTCAATGGTTGTTTTTCTAACTATATGACAAATTATTGATACATGTACGTGACCAGCGTCAGTATTCAAACTGGTTTCGTGTCTCACTCCAGTCGATTGTACATTTGTACACAGTTATAAAACAGGATTCATTTACTAGCATGTACATGTATGTTTTAAATATTATTAAACCAAACATGTATGTACAATAGATATGGTAAACCCTGTACTCGACAGATGCGTCATTCAACCCTTTCCCTGTTCTATATTTAGTCCAAATTTCAATACCTACTGAATATTCATCAAGTTATAATGAAATATGGAAGGTGGACTATTGTAGCCATTTTAGAAAGTAAAGAAACTGATCTATCAATTTCCATTAGCAAACAGAGTAGACCCTGATCAGACGGCTCCTCTAGGAGCCGTCTGATCTGGGTCTACTCTGTTTGCAAATGCGTGAAAACACGTTTATATGAGAGAAAGGGTTAACACCTTTACAAACAGAGCAGATCCAGATCAAACGGCTCCTATAGAAGCCGTCTAATCAGGGTTTGCTCTTTTTGTTATGAAATAGTCTTAACTCTTTCGCAAACTGTCTGCAAACTTCGTCGTCTGCTATATTTTTCTTTTGTTTAAAAAACAGTCACAGTTTGGATCCTGATGAGACGCAGAGTTTAGGTAAGCACAGATGCGACATTGGCAGCGAAAGAGTTAAAGCGGGCATTCATTTATTGATCATAGGAGTCTTAAAGAGCAGGTGATTGTTTAATGCAGGATAAAAGTACTGCAGAACTTTCAAATAGGAGCTTTCTGCATTACTTTTGACCTGCATTAAGCTACCACCTGTCGTACAAACCAATAATTAGACCTCTTTGTGATGACAGCTTTAGACGGGATCTGCTGTAGCTATAGTTCTACCGTTTGTGTAATGGTAAAATAACACCTCTCTTTCTTAATGCCATTAGAACAAATGTAGTGCCATCCGTGTTGATTTTTGTGATTTACATGGAAATCCCCGAGGAGCTACATTTGAGGACCGCATCGAGGAGTGTAACAATACTTTGCGTCTTCCATGGGTTATCAAGTTTCCACAAGGTATTAAATACAGACATCATTCAACTGTTTCGCTGCCAACTCATGTCATCTTCTTCAATTTGTATTGATTAATTCTTCTTCATTTCCTGTAAAACAAAACATGGTGACATTATCAAACAATTCGGATATTGGGGCTTGGTGACAAGCAGATTTATTTGCACCAAACATCGTTGTAAAAGTGATTACAGAGTGGCCCTTAGCAGTAAAAGTTAATATTAGATCGATAGACAACATGCGAGTTCGCTTGTAATAAAAATGGTTCATAATTCATAGTCCAGATAAGATGCGCGAATTAAAATATTTTCAAGAATAACTTCTTTATTTATCCACCAAATAATGAGTTTAGTATTTGAGTACAGTAAAACCTCTCTATAACGGCCACTAAATTGTGTTAATTAGTTAGTATTTAGGACAGGTGACTGCTTAAAGCAAGGTGAAGGTAAAACAGAACGCTCCAATAGGAACGTTCTGTTTTACTTTCGCCTTGCTTTAAGCAGTCACTTGCCTTTTACAAAAATACTTGATGTAATTTAGTGGCCGTTATAGAGAGGTTTAACTGTATTAACCTTTAGCTGTTGCTCTGTCATTTAGTAGCAAAAATTGCTAAGTGCAATCGAGTTCATTAACCCTCTGCCGGCTATAAAAATGATGTCTGCTTAACCTCCGATCTGTTACAATTTTAAACCGATTGGTTCAATATTTTGGGGAACAATTGACTGGTCGTCAAACAAATTTGATCCTGATGAGACGCCGAGTTACTCGGCATCTCGTCTGGATCCAATTTGTTCGCAAAATGCTAATTAGGTGGCGCTTATCAGACAAGGGGTTAAGAAGATCGCAGTGCTTGAGAACCAGCAATAAAGAAAGCTTCTTTGATTGAAATTGCATGTTCCTTTTGCATAATCTCTTATGCTTATACCTGATTACCGGATATATGCGTAGATGCAGCAGAATGAATTAAGGCTGTATGAGCATCTGTTAATCAGTGTTTGTAATCTACAGTAAAATATTCCTTAAGCAGCCATCACAAAGAGGTCTAACAATAAGTCCATGAGGTCTAATAATAAGTCCATGAGACAGGTGGTAGCTTAATGCAGGTCAAAAGTAATGCAGAAAGCTACTAGATCTATAAGAGCTTTCTGTATCACCTTTACCCTGCATTAACCAATCACCTGCTTTTTTAAGACTCCTATGTTCAATAAATGAATGACCGCTTAAGACAGACTCTGTTGTAGGTAGATCTTCTTAACCCATTAACTCCTAGGCTATTTTAGATACAACCTCTTTGAATTAATCTACCGAAAAGGAGTAATAATTAGAGAAATGGAAAATTTTAGAATTTTGTAGTTTGAAACCATTGTGATAAATAGAGCATTTGCTCCTATAGGAGCAAATGCTCTATTTATCACAATGGTTTCACAAAGTGACTTTTACAGAGTCGTCAATATGAGGGAAATGGTTAATCTGGCCAGCTTCACTGTCGATCATTGATTTCTTTAAAGGTGCAGTTCAGTTTATTAGCCAAAGTACGAATTGCAATGTTTCAGAAAAAAAAGAATTGTTTGGTTGAAGTTAATATCACATTAAGAGTCATGCAGACAGTTCCAACATACCTAGTATGTCCGTTTACAAACTATGACGTCATTATATCAGCAGAATACATATTGTACGCGTTTTTGTGCCTTTTTACGAGAATGGCAAACTATATAGCACTGCATGGTGTAACGCAGATAAGGGTTGTGTCATATTCATGCGCTAATCGCGGTTGCCATGGGATACGCATTCAAGCAAACCTGTTGAATTTTATACAAAAAACTTCCGGCACATAACTAGTGCGTTGGTTCAATAATTTTTCCATTACGTTATTAATGAAGTGAACATTCGATACATATAACGAAATGTTCATTCTAACGCAATGTATCAATTTCTGCAATCTGATTGGCTCATGTGGCCAAATTTGCGGCATATAAAAAGTGTTTTATATGTCGCAAATTCAACCAATCGAAAACGGCCGAATAACACCATGTGCTTGTAAATATATTAATGCGCGTTATTACAAACAATGGACGGTGACTTCCGCTTCGGCAATTTCGATTTGGGCCATAGTTTCGAGGAAATGGAGATGCAGTCAGAGGAAGGTGAATTTTTGCTTAATGTAATACGCTCCTCATAGAAAATATCAATAGCAGTGTAGAAATGTTAAATGTCGCATCGACGCTAAATGTCGTATTTGACGTTATATGTCGCAAGGCTCAATATCGGAACCAACGCTAAATGTCGCAAAACCTCATGTCGCATCTGTAACGACAAGTGCCGCAACAAATTGTTCTGCTGCTATATGTCGCAACATCAACGCTAAATGTCGCACTCCTTTTTAAGCACCACTTTGTATATATTATTACTATCCTAGTTTAACCCTTCGCTTGCTATTCACGTCAATATACCCACCTGTAAATAGTGCAGACCCAGATGAGACAGCTCCTGCAGGAGCTGTCTCATCAGGGTCTGCACTATTTACAAGTTGATTGTGCAACCAGTGCACTCCGCAGCAGTGATTGCATAGCGAAATACTTGTACACAGTGAAGATATATGTAATTATACAACAGGGCATGGGTAAAGAAGGAGAATGTATTTTAAAATTCAGCAAGAGAAGGGTTAAGTTCCTAACGTATCCCGGAACAGTGATCCAGAGTTTACTGGGGATGAACCGGTGCGACCACGAAGGCTCAGTCTTGCTGTGCCGGTTTGAGATGCCGGTGAAAACCGGCGTACAACTGTAACGTTTATCATAACCCATGTACACCTCCTGCAGCAGCCGTCTGATTGGGGTTTGCACTGTTTGTTTACGTTTTAATATACATATGATTCCATTGTTTTGCTATGACCAAAACGTCCTGCGTCAATTTACTATTATAACAATTAATCTAATATTCATAATGTCACTGTTTCTTACATTAACCCAATTCCCTCATATTGACGACTCTTGACGCCTCTATAAGAGTCACTTTGTGAAACCATTGTGATAAATAGAGCATTTGCTCCTATAGGAGCAAATGCTCTATTTATCACAATGGTTTCAAACTACAAACTTCTAAAGTTTTCCTTTTCTCTAGTTCATGCTCCTTTTTGGTAGATTTATTCAAAGAGGTTTGATCTAAAAATAGCCTATGAGGTAACGGGTTAATATATATGGAGTAAATAGTTAAACAGACTGTAACCCATTTAGCACTCTTTCAACGCTGATATAACTGAATGGAATAGTTTATCACACTCATTCATCCAGTTCATTCCGTATGAAAGGGTATAATGTGTGAGAGGAGCTTGAATGACAATATTGCAGACCCTGGTGAGAAGGCTCTCCGATGTATTGATATTGTTTGCAAATTTCTCGTAATCGAAGGGTTAAACTTCGAGATGTTTCAATATTTAATTTCTTCCAATTCGTTTGAAGTTTTTGAGAAACTACCATCCAGGTGAAATGGAGTAGAAAACCTTTTGATCATACCTCGAAATACTGGATAAGGGGTAACCCATGTTTGCCCAGGGTTTTCGTAAAATGGACAGAGACAAACATATCAGACCCAGACAGGGTTCCTGATTGAGTTGTCACATCAGGTCTGCACTATTCGCTTCCCAAATTATTTTCCAAAGGTCATGTTGACAAAATAAATATTGCAGAACACCTTCAAAATGATAATTGGATTGGTTCGTAACAGTTATATGAATACATGAATACGAGGACTGGTTCATCAGGAACGGTTAACCTTTAACTCCATTAATGCGGCTTTCTATGCCTTTGCAAACAGAGCAGACCCTGATCAGAAGCTCCCATACAGTAGCTATCTGAGCGGGGTCTCACCTATTCGCAAAATACATCAAAAGGTATATCTATGAGATAAAGATTTAATACGCGTGAAGATGAATATTGTTTCCAGGAGTATCAGTGTTACTTGACCTTTACCCTTAACCTTTAGCCTGCTGAGCAAATTATTTTTGCAGAATTTGTGGCCTATAACTTTTTTAAAAAAAATTCAAGCTATAATCAATTTGTCTACCAAAATACATTCAGGGTGTCAAACAGTTTGGATTCTGATGAGACGCCGAGTTACTCGGCGTCTCGTCTGGATCCAAACTGTTTGCATAGGACATCACTCATCCGCCCGCAGCAGGCCAAAGGTTAATACGTTATTCGTGACCTGGCTCGTATTTGTAAACAACCCGGATCCAGATCAGATACCGAGTAACTCGGCATCTCATCAGGATCCAAGCTGTTTGGCACTCGGTCAATAGTTTCTCTAAAGTTTGGTCGATTCTGAAGTAGTCAACAGTGCACAGATCCAAATTTGAGCTGAAAAGTAAATTAACCCCTCTGCGCCCAGTGGATTCTTCCATGTTCATATACTGGATTAGTCCATTTTTCATCTAAGGGGTGCCTGACCTTAAATTTCAATTTCGTTTTGTTTTATATTGAAATTCCTATCAGCAAACAGTGTAGACTCTGATCAGATGCCGCATTATGCGGCGTCTGATCAGAATCTACACTGTTTGCCTACGTCCCATGTATGGGATCGTGAGCGTAAATGGGTTAAATAAAATATATATATTCAGAATGACGTGTGGAGCCTTACAATAATATTTATCTGGTTAATCATTTACCCCATGAATATTTATGAATGAATTTCCCAAGTACAGTAAAACCTCTCTATAACGGCCACTAAATTACATAAAGTATTTTGTGTTAACGGCAGGTGGATGCATAAAGCAAGGTGAAAGTAAAACAGAACGCTCCTATAGGAGCGTTCTGTTTTACTTCCACCTTGCTTTAAGCAGCCACCTGTCCTAAATACCAACTAATTAACACAATTTAGTGGTCGTTATAGAGAGGTTTTACTGTACGCCTCTTGTTTACATCTGCATGACGTTCTGTATGACAGTGAATTACTACAAACGTGAGTATGCAATACTAACTGCGATTATCTACACCGAGTATTGCCAATGATATCAACGAAAAACAAGTGCGTACTATAAATATGTACTATAAACTAACCTACTAATTCGAACACATAACGTAAGGCAAATAATGCAGATCCAGATCAAACGGCTGTTGAATGAGTAGTTTGGTCAGGATCTTCAGTATTTGCTACTAAAGTTGAACCTGCCTTAAGTGGCCATCAAAAAGAGGTAGGGGTCTGTAATCCTGGCGGTTAATTAATGCAGGTCAAAAGTAATACAGAAAACTCCTATAGGAGCCTTCTGTGTTACTGGTGGCCTGTATTAAGCAACCACCTGCTTTTAATAAATGAATGGTCGCTTAAGACAAGCTGTGATGTATGTAAGTCTAATTGAAAGTTATCAAATGTTCCAAGATTGAACATTCCAAGATTGAATTATGCTGCTTTACACACCAGTGGCGAGGTACAGCTGTATGTCCGAATGCTTTAAATAAGAGTATACAACATTAGACCATTCAGTGGAACTTTTCAAACAAAATAGGATTACATCAGTACATATATTGTCATTTAATCCTTATATACCATAAACTATCCCCAATCACCGTACCTATTCTGAGTGACAGTGCAGACCCAGATCAAACAATTCCTGAAAGAACCGTTTAGTCAGAATACCGGTATTCAATATTTGCTACTTTCATATTGCATACTTTCAATACTAATGTGGCATTGTAATATAGCTACACATTTCTTTTTGTCCATTTTGTCAGTGCGTTTTTAATTTGAAATAACTCTGTAAGAACTGTCATCAGCTCTTGCACTCCTCTTCGTATCAGCGTGGTGCTACTTAAGTAGCGCGGCTCTGTGTCTGGATGACGTAACGTGATATTTCTTCTATTTATTGGATGACACAAGAATACTCATTAATCCTCTTGATACCCAGAACCCCTTACAATTCTCGACATGTCCTCAATCCTCAACTTCATCAGGTCTCTTAATGTATTACATGTATGTTGAAACTTATTCAAACAGCAGGTAAACAATTATTAACTTATACGTCCGTGATGTCATTCAGACACGCTGATATGAAGAGGAATGCAAGAGCTGACGACGATTCTTACAAACGCAGAAATTTCAAAAGCAATTTGCACGAAATAAATAAATATCGTTAGCTATAAAAACTAGAATGCCCATGGACAAGATGTCGAGCCCGCTGGCCATTCACCGATAGTCCATGCAAAAGTTAGACGGGGCAGATCTTTATCAGGTAGCTCCGTAGGAATGCCTGATCTGGGTCTACTTTGCAAATGCATGAACATGCACGAATATCAAGTGAAGGGTAATTATAGGCATACATTGTGTTTGTGAAATCTGACTTTCGACCTCCAAGAGTAACCTTGACCTTTCAGCTACTGGCCTGCTTGTTGTGCGCGACACGCCGTGCCTTCTAGAGAAACATTTATACCTAGTCATTTGACAATCCATCCATGGAGATCCGAGTTAAAGCCTGGACAAGCAAAACAATACATTTTTTTACCCTTGGCCTCTAAGTATGACCTTGACCTTTCAGCTACTGATCTGTTTTTGTGCGCGACACGCCGTACCTTCTAGAGGAACATTTATGCCAAGTAATTTTACAATCCATCCATGGAGTTCTGAGTTAGAGCCCGGACAAGCATAAAATACAGGTTTTATACATTTGAGTTCTAAGAATGACATTGACCTTTCAGCTACTGACCTGCTTTTTGCACGCGACAGGTCGTATCTTCTAGAGGAACATTTATGCCAAGTCATTTCAAACTTCATCCATAGAGTTCTGAGTTAGAGCCCGGGAAAGCAAAACAGTACCATGTTTTTGACCTTTGACCTCTAAGTATGAGCTTGACCTTTGAGTTACTGACCTGGTCTTTTCGCGCGACACGCCGTACCTCCTAGAGGAGGAACCTAGTCATTTCACAATCCATCCATGGAGTTCTGAGTTAGAACCCGGACAAGCAAAAAAGTACATGTTTTTTACCCTTGACCTCCAAGTATGACTTTGAACTTTCAGCTACTGGCCTGATTTTTGCACGCGACACGCAGTACCTTCTAGAGGAACATGTATGCCTAGTCATTTCACAATCCATCAATGGAGTTCTGAATTAGAGAGCCCGGACAAGACGCACGGTCGGACGCACGCACTAACATACACCCATCATGCACAGACATTGTGGCGACTATGTCGAGTTGACCGCAAGCAGGCTAGACAAAAACATCAATGGATACGTCTTTGAGATGAATATTCAAAGTTGAATGAATTTAATACAGTGAAACCTCTCTATAAAGACCACTAAACCTCTATATAACGACCACTAAACCTCTCTATAACGACCACTAAATTGTGTTAATTAGTTGGTATTTTGGGCAGGTGGTTGCTTAAAGCAAGGTGAAAGTGAAACAGAACGCTCCAATAGGAGCGTTCTGTTTCACATTGCTTTAAGCATCCATCTGCATTTAACACAAAATACTTGATGCAATTTAGTGGTCGTTAAAGAGAGGTTTGACTGTACTTTGAAAGCTGAATATCAAAACTCGAATGGATTTAACCCTTTAATTGATTAATACTTCAAACTGATTTAACGCTTTAACTCGTTCGCTGCCAAATTTAGTCGTCTGCAAACGTTTTCGTCTGCTACATTTTTTTTTTATTTTTCTTATACATTGTATTATTGTTTCAAAAAACAGTCACAGTAACAAACAGCTTTGATCCTGATGAGATGCCAAACTGTTTGCATAGGTAATCACAGATGCGACATTGGCAGTGAAATAGTTAAAACATGGCTATTACAAGCAATCTGTTTGCATAGGTAATCACAGATGCGATATTGGCAGCGAAAGAGGTAAAACATGACTATTACAAGTGAGCTGTTTGCATAGGTAATCACAGATGCAACATTGGCAGCGAAAGAGTTAAAACATGACTATTACGAGCGAGCTGTTTGAATTTACTATGGGTTTGTGACTATTACAAGCGAACTGTCTGAATTTACTAGTGTGTGACTATTACAAGCGAACTGTTTGAATTTACTATGTGTTTGTGACTATTACAAGCGAACTGTCTGAATTTACTATGGGTTTGTGACTATTACAAGCGAACCGTTTGAATTTATTATGGGTTTGTGACTATTACAAGCGAACTGTTTGAATTTACTATGGGTTTGTGACTATTACAAGCGAACTGTCTGAAGCGAACAGTTTGAATTTGCTATAGGTTTCTGAATTGATAAACAATACAGACACTGGTCAGAGGACTCTTCTATGAGCCATCTGATCTGGATATACACTGATTACCAATGGCAGTTGCCCGCATTCAGACCATAAGCCTTTAGCACTTTACTGGTGATTCAGTGATAACCTTAGGTACGTGAAGTTTGCACGACATTAGACTTTTAGACCTTCGACAGGAATTGTCTAAATGTCTAATTTAGACATTAGACAATACAGCTTTTTTTCAATAATGTTCAACAAATGTCCATTTCGACGTAAGACAATATAGCTTTTTTCCATAACGTCGAAAAAGTGTCTAATTTAGACGTTAGACAATTTGTCCGAACGCAGAACATGTCTAAATATTGTCCAATTTAGACATTAGACACTTCTATCAAGTCGGAAAAAAGTGTTTAACAAGTGTCTAATTTAGACGTTAGACAATTTACCGGATAGGCAAAAATGTCTAAATATTGTCCAATTTAGACATAAGACATTTCTATCAATTCGGAAAAAGTGTCTAAAAAGTGTCTAATTTCGACGTTGGACAACATGCCCAACCGGTGAAATTGTCTAAATATTGTACAATTTAGACATTAGACAGATCTATCAAGTCGGAAAACGATTGTCTAACAAGTGTCTAATTTAGACATTAGACAATTTGCCGGACCGGGAAAAATGTCTAAATATTGTCCAATTTAGACATTAGACAGTTCTATCAAGTCGGACAAAATGTCTAACAAGTGTCTAATTTAGACGTTAGACAATTTACCGCACAGGCAAAAATGTCTAAATATTGTCCAATTTAGACATAAGACATTTCTATCAATTCGGAAAAAAGTGTCTAAAAAGTGTCTAATTTCGACGTTGGACAATATGCCCAACCGGTGAAATTCTCTAAATATTGTCCAATTTAGACATTAGACAGATCTATCAAGTCGGAAAAAGATTGTCTAACAAGTGTCTAATTTAGACATTAGACAATTTGCCGGACCGGGAAAAATGTCTAAATATTGTCCAATTTAGACATTAGACAGTTCTATCAAGTCGGACAAAATGTCTAACACGTGTCTAATTTAGACGTTTGACAATTTACCGGACAGGCAAAAATGTCTAAATATTGTCCAATTTAGACATAAGACATTTCTATCAATTCGGAAAAAGTGTCTAAAAAGTGTCTAATTTCGACGTCGGACAATATGCCCAACCGGTGAAATTGTCTAAATATTGTCCAATTTAGACATTAGACAGATCTATCAAATCGGAAAAAGATTGTCTAACAAGTGTCTAATTTAGACATTAGACAATTTACCGGACAGGCAAAAATGTCTAAATATTGTCCAATTTAGACATTAGACAGATCTATCAAGTCCGAAAAAGATTGTCTAACAAGTGTCTAATTTAGACATTAGACAATTTGCCGGGCCGGGAAAAATGTCTAAATATTGTCCAATTTAGACATTAGACAGTTCTATCAAGTCGGACAAAATGTCTAACAAGTGTCTAATTTAGACGTTAGACAATTTACCGGACAGGCAAAAATGTCTAAATATTGTCCAATTTAGACATAAGACATTTCTATCAATACGGAAAAAAGTGTCTAAAAAATGTCTAATTTCGACATTTAGACATTAGACAGATCTATAAAGTCGGAAAAAGATTGTCTAACAAGTGTCTAATTTAGACATTAGACACTTTGCCGGACCGGGAAAAATGTCTAAAGATTGTCCCAATTTAGACATTAGACAGTTCTATCAAGTCGGACAAAATGTCTAACAAGTGTCTAATTTAGACGTTAGACAATTTACCGCACAGGCAAAAATGTCTAAATATTGTCCAATTTAGACATAAGACATTTCTATCAATTCGGAAAAAAGTGTCTAAACAGTGTCTAATTTCGACGTTGGACAATATGCCCAACCGGTGAAATTGTCTAAATATTGTCCAATTTAGACATTAGACAGATCTATCAAGTCCGAAAAAGATTGTCTAACAAGTGTCTAATTTAGACATTAGACAATTTGCCGGACCGGGAAAAATGTCTAAATATTGTCCAATTTAGACATTAGACAGTTCTATCAAGTCGGACAAAATGTCTAACAAGTGTCTAATTTAGACGTTTGACAATTTACCGGACAGGCAAAAATGTCTAAATATTGTCCAATTTAGACATAAGACATTTCTATCAATTCGGAAAAAGTGTCTAAAAAGTGTCTAATTTCGACGTCGGACAATATGCCCAACCGGTGAAATTGTCTAAATATTGTCCAATTTAGACATTAGACACTTCTATCAAGTCGGAAAAAAGTGTCTAACTAGTGTCTAATTTAGACGTTAGACAATTTACCGGACAGGCAAAAAATGTCTAAATATTGTCCAATTTAGACATAAGACATTTCTATCAATTCGGAAAAAGTGTCTAAAAAGTGTCTAATTTCGACGTTGGACAATATGCCCAACCGGTGAAATTGTCTAAATATTGTCCAATTTAGACATTAGACAGATCTATCAAGTCGGAAAAAGATTGTCTAACAAGTGTCTAATTTAGACATTAGACAATTTACCGGACAGGCAAAAATGTCTAAATATTGTCCAATTTAGACATTAGACAGATCTATCAAGTCCGAAAAAGATTGTCTAACAAGTGTCTAATTTAGACATTAGACAATTTGCCGGGCCGGGAAAAATGTCTAAATATTGTCCAATTTAGACATTAGACAGTTCTATCAAGTCGGACAAAATGTCTTACAAGTGTCTAATTTAGACGTTAGACAATTTACCGGACAGGCAAAAATGTCTAAATATTGTCCAATTTAGACATAAGACATTTCTATCAATACGGAAAAAAGTGTCTAAAAAATGTCTAATTTAGACATTAGACAGATCTATAAAGTCGGAAAAAGATTGTCTAACAAGTATCTAATTTAGACATTAGACACTTTGCCGGACACAATGTCTAAAGATTGTCCAATTTAGACATTAGACAGTTCTATCAAGTCGGAAAAACTGTCTAAAAAGTGTCTAATTTCGACGTTTGACATTGTGTCCGACCGGGGATCGTGTCTAAATATTGTCCAATTTAGACAAAAGACAGTTCTATCAAGTCGGAAAAAGTGTCTCACAAGTGTCTAATTTAGACATTAGACGAATTGCCGGACCGGAAAAATGTCTAAATATTGTCCATTTTTAGTAGGGATGTCAATAATCGGTATTTTCACTAACCGATTAATCGTTCATTCTTTCGACCGGTTAACCGGTTAATCAGAAGATTTGTGACTATTATACAATGACATTACAAATTTGACTTAGTTCGTGTGTGTCTGGATACCTCATAACAGCGGGCTGCACGTGTATTGGCCCCAGATGTTAATATATTGTTCTATTAAACGTGTTTTCAAATAAATGTAATGACTATGACTATGTAAAGATATGTCAACAGACTCAACAGCAAAGTATCAGCGTTCTAGCTGTCAGATTTTCATCAAGGGAGATAATGCAAACGCACTTCCGGCGAGTTCTATTCGGTGACTCGAATCTCACTTTCGATTACATTTGAAAATTATTATTTTCATACTATTAAAACTCAAAGGTATAGAGTTAACACCTATTTTATCTGCCGTAACGTGTGTTTAGCGAAGGAATTCTGCCCACATGACTACACATTGACAGCTCGGATAATTCGTTGTTTCTTGCGTACATTTGGTAAGTGGAATGAATTTATCCTGCTTCACCACTCGGAACACCTCAGCTAATTTCCGACCACTGACGGAATACTACGAGTAGTTACGAATTGCTGCTTCATGTGTTCTTTAACTAAACACAAATTGATGTAGCGAGTAACTTGCGCAAACAGGTGTTGATCCACTTGAGTGGATATTGTCATTCGACCGAAACAATATGCAGACAACAAACTGCTCCAAATGATACACAGGTTATCAAAACAAAATGTGCTTGATTGGCGCTTATCTACTGGTGACACCTTAGACCTATGGATGCTATCACTAATCTGCCTTGAGAGCTTGTTTGTCACAACAGGGGGCAGTCTTTATGATATGGATGGGAAGAGAAAGTTAAATTTTCGGGATTTTAGTGTCATTATAAAATGAATGACACTAACATTTTTAATATTTATTTTTTAATTCAGGTAATCGAATATCATATTTAATAACCGATTATCGGTCATCCGATCGATTAACCGGTTAACCGATTAGCCGTTGACATCCCTAATTTTTAGACATTAGATATTTCTATCAATTTGCAAAAGTGTCTAAAAAGTGTCTATTTTCGACGTTGGACAATTTGCCCAAACGGGTACGGGAGCGGACTGTTCCGGCACACGCGGCTTCGTCCCGTGGTAGACCCCAGTGCCCGCGGCCTTGCATATTGTCTAACGTCTAACTTAAACACTTTTTAGACACTTTTTCCGACTTGAGAAAAAATGTCTGATGTCTAATTTTTCTCGTTCCGGAAAACTGTCCAATGTCGAATTTAGACACTTTTTAGACACTTTTCCCGACTTGATAGAAATGTCTAATGTCTAAATTGGACAATATTCAGACATTTCCCCCAGTGTTCTCACAGCAGCAGACTGCCTCGGCCTACGCGACTCTGTCCCGTGGAAATCACCGTTGAAGCAGGGGATGCGACTGCCCCGGATCGCATGGCTCCGTCCTCGTGGAAGATCCCCGTGTTTGCACGGGAACTGGCTCCTGCGAGCTGCGTTGTTCGGTCCCGTGTAAGATTACCGTATTAGCGTGACAGCGGGCTTCCCCGGCCTTTTTAGACACTTTTTCCGACTTGAGAGAAATGCCTAATTAGACAATATTTAGACATTTTTGCCGTTCCGGAAAATTGTCCAACGTCGAAATTAGACACTTTTTAGACACTTTTTCCGACTTGAGAAAAAAATGTCTAATGTCTAATTAGACAATATTTAGACATTTTTCCCCGTTTCGGAAAACTGTCCAATGTTGAAATTAGACACTTTTTAGACACTTTTTCCGACTTGAGAAAAAATGTCTAATGTCTAATTAGACAATATTTAGACATTTTTCCCGTTTCGAAAAACTGTCCAATGTCGAAATTAGACACTTTTTAGACACTTTTTAGACACCTTTCCCGACTTGATAAAAATGTCTAATGTCTAAATTGGACAATATTTAGACATTTCCCCCGTGATCTAACAGCAGCAGGCTGCCCCGGCCTACGCGGCCCTGTCCCTTGGAAATTCCCGTTGAAGCACGGGATGCGACTGCCCCGGAGGGCATGGCTCCGTCCTCGTGGTAGATCCCCGTGTTTGCACGGGAACTGGCTCCTGCGAGCTGCGCTGCTCGGTCCCGTGTAAGATTACCGTATTTGTGTGACAGCAGGCTTCCCATGCCAGCTCTAGCTCGATTCATTGGAAGGTCCCGTTGCAGCACGGGAGCCGACAGCCATAGCGCTCGCGACTCCGTCCCAATGGGAGATTCCCGTATTCGAACGGGGCCCGGCTGCCGCAGAATGTGCGGCTCGGTCCCATGAAAAATCGCCGAGTTAGCAGGGTCATGGCACCGGACTTCCCCGGCCAGCGCCGCTGGAAGATCCCCGTTGAAGTACGGGAGCGGACTGTTCCGGCACATGCGGCTTCGTCCCGTGGTACACCCCAGTGTCCGCGGCCTTGCATATTGTCTAACGTCTAAATTAGAAACTTTTTAGACACATTTTACGACTTGAGAAAAATGTCTGATGTCTAATTAGACAATATTTAGACATTTTCCCGGTCCAGCAAATTGTCTAACGTCTAAATAAGACACTTTTTAGACACTTTTTCCGACTTGAGAAAAAATGTCTGATGTCTAATTAGACAATATTTGGACATTTTTCCCGTTCCGGAAAACTGTCCAATGTCGAATTTAGACACTTTTTAGACACTTTTTAGACACTTTTCCCGACTTGAGAGAAATGTCCAATTAGACAATATTTAGACATTTTTACCGTTCCGGAAAATTGTCCAACGTCGAAATTAGACACTTTTTAGACACATTTTCCGACTTGAGAAAAAATGTCTAATGTCTAATTAGACAATATTTAGACATTTTCCCGGTCCGGCAAATTGTCTAAAGTCTAAATTAGACCCTTTAAACACTTTTTCCGACTTGAGAAAAAATGTCTAATGTCTAATTAGACAATATTGGACATTTTTCCCGTTCCGGAAAACTTTCCAATGTTGAAATTAGACACTTTTTAGACACTTTTTAGACACTTTTCCCGACTTGATAGAAATGTCTAATGTCTAAATTGGACAATATTTAGACATTTCCCGCAGTGCTCTCACAGCAGCAGGCTGCCCTGGACTACGCGACTCTGTCCCGTGGAAATCACCGTTGAAGCAGGGGATGCGACTGCCCCGGGGCGCATGGCTCCGTCCTCGTGCTAGATCCCGTGTTTGCACGGGATCTGGCTCCTGCGAGCTGCGCTGCTCTGTCCCGTGTAAGATTACCGTATTAGGTGACAGCGGGCTTCCCCTGCCAGCTATAGCTCGGTTCAGTGGAAGGTCCCGTTGCAGTACGGGAGCCGACAGCCCTGGCGCTCGCGACTCCGTCCCCATGGGAGATTCCCGTATTCGAACGGGACCCGGCTGCCGCAGACTGTAAGGCTCGGTCCCATGGAAGATCGCAGAGTTAGCAGGGCCATGGCATCGGACTTCCCCGGTCAGCGCCGCTGGAAGATCCTCGTTGAAGTACGGGAGTCGACTGCTCCGGCCCATGCGGCTTCGTCCCATGGTAGATCCCAGTGTTCGCGGCCTTGCATATTGTCTAACGTCTACATTAGACACGTTTTAGACAATTTTCAAACTTGAGAGAAATGTCTAATGTCTAGTTAGACAATATTTAGACATTTTTCCCCGTCCGACAAATTGTCCAACGTCTAAATTAGACACTTTTTCCGACTCGAGAAAAAATGTCTAATGTCTAATTAGACAATACTTAGACATTTTTCCCGTTGCAAAATATTGTCCAACGTCAAAATTAGACACTTTTAAGACAATTTTTTCCGACTTGAGAAAATATGTCTAATGTCTAATTAGACAATATTTAGACACTTTTCCCGTTCCAACAAATTGTCTAGCGTCTTGTTAGACATTTTTTCCGTCTTGATAGAAATGTCTGATGTCTAATTAGACAATATTTAGACATTTTTGCCGTTCCGGAAAATTGTCCAACGTCGAAATTAGACACTTTTAGAAACTTTTTCCGACTTGAGAAAAAATTCTAATGTCTAATTAGACAATATTTGGACATTTTTCCCGTTCCGAAAAATTGTCCATCGTCGAAATTAGACACTTTTTGGACACTTTTTTCGACTACGTTCGAATACGGGAATCTCCCATGGGGACGGAGTCGCGAGCGCCAGGGCTGTCGGCTCCCGTGCTGCAACGGGACCTTCCACTGAACCGAGCTATAGCTGGCAGGGGAAGCCCGCTGTCACGCTAATACGGTAATCTTACACGGGACAGAGCAGCGCAGCTTGCAGGAGCCAGTTCCCGTGCAAACACGGGATCTAGCACGAGGACGGAGCCATGCGCTCCGGGGCAGTCGCATCCCCTGCTTCAACGGTGATTTCCACGGGACAGTCGCGTAGGCCAGGGCAGCCTGCTGCTGTGAGAACACTGCGGGAAATGTCTAAATATTGTCCAATTTAGACATTAGACATTTCTATCAAGTCGGGAAAAGTGTCTAAAAGTGTCTAAAAAGTGTCTAATTTCAACACTGGAAAGTTTTCCGGAACGGGAAAAATGTCCAATATTGTCTAATTAGACATTAGACATTTTTTCTCAAGTCGGAAAAAGTGTCTAAAAAGTGTCTAATTTCGACGTTAGACAATTTGCCGGACCGGGAAAAATGTCTAAATATTATCTAATTAGACATTTCTCTCAAGTCGGAAAAAGTGTCTAAAAAGTGTCTAATTTAGACGTTAGGCAATCTGCAAGGCCGCGAACACTGGGATATACCACGGGACGAAGCCGCATGTGCCGAAACAGTCGGCTTCCGTACTTCAACTGGGATCTTCCAGCGGCGCTGGCCGGGGAAGTCCGGTGCCATGACCCTGCTAACTCGGCGATCTTTCATGGGACCGAGCCGCACAGTCAGCGGCAGTCGAGTCCCGTTTTAATACGGGAATCTCCCATAGGGACGGAGCCGCGAGCGCAAGGACTGTCGGCTGCCGCGCTGCAACGGGACCTTCCACTGAATCGAGCTATAGCTGGCAGGGGAAGCCCGCTGTCACGTAAATACGGTAATCTTGCACGGGACCGGGGCCATGCGCTCCGGGGCAGTCGCATTCCGTGCTTCAACGGGGATTTCCACGGGTCAGGGTCGCTTAGGCGGGGGCAACCTGCTGCTGTGAGAACACGGGGGAAATGTCTAAATATTGTCCAATTTAGACATTAGACATTTCTATCAAGTCGGGAAAAGTGTCTAAAAAGTGTCTAATTTCGACATTGAACAATTTTCCGGAACGGGAAAAATGTCTAAATATTGTCTAATTAGACATTAGACATATCTCTCAAGTCGGAAAGATTGTCTAACAAGTGTCAAATTTAGGCATTAGACCGGGAAAATGTCTAAATATTGTCTAATTAGACATTTGACATTAGTTTTCAAGTTGAAAAAAAGTGTCTAAAAAGTGTCTAATTTCGACGTTGAACAATTTTCCGGAACGGCAAAAACTTCTAAATATTGTCTAATTAGACATTAGACATTTTTCTCAAGTCGGAAAAATTGTCTAAAAAGTGTCTAATTTAGTTTAAACATATTTTATTTCATTAATGTACATAAATCACATATCACTATATATACATTAAGGATTGGATCGGAAGCAACATGCTTATTGGGATCCTCTCCTTGACGCATTATAACTACACTGGTGGACATTGTATAACATATCATGACACAACTATGTCGGTGAGTACAACTCAAATAACTAGGAGAAAAACATAAGAAAACGGCACATGAATGTGTCTACAGCATAACAGTGTCTCGGTAGACGTACAGAAGGGAATGTTATATATTGGATGGTACTTCTGTTACGTGTACGTTTGAAGAACACAATGGACGTAGAACATCATTCATGACCATTATCATAGAAACAGCTGGAAAGAAAATAAAGAGAATGGAAATAATGTTGGTCAACATGATGGAGGTCAAGGGTCGGTGAGACAAGGAGTGCATATGACTATGGAACTTAACCGAATCTTTTAGTTTCTAAAATGAACTTCTGCACCGCTTGAAATATGATGGTGTTACTATGTGTATCAAGTGATGGATCACCGTAAAGAAGGAGTTTCACTGTAACAGGCCGTAAATAGCTAATTGCATGTTTTAAATGGGTACGCTGGACGTGGTAAAGCGGGCATATAAGACAAAAGTGTTCAGTACTTTCGATATCACCACAAGGGCATAGCGGGGAGGCAACAATGTTTTTCTGAAACAATGGAAGGTTTAGTGCGCTACAATTTGTTCTCAACCGGGTATGGAGTATTTGAACTTGTCTTGTACCAGCATAGAAGTATAAGGGAACAGGGGTGGTGTCATTGTGGTCAATCGCAGATTTGAAGGATGACTTTGAAACAGAGCGTCTGACTTCTAAGGGGAGGGAGTTCCATTCACGAACAACTGAGGGTAAGAAAGAATCCGAATACAGTTTTGTCTTGGATTGCACAGTCTGCACATTTTTTTGATTTCTTAAAGGATAATGACTTTGGTCGCCAACAAGTGGGGGAACAAGTGAGGATAGGAAATCAGGTGTTTCTTTATGAATCATTTTGTAAAAGAGAAGTAGTTAGTCTAATTTAGACGTTAGAAAATCTGTAAGGCCGAGGACACTGGGATCTACCATGGGAAGAAGCCGCATGGGCCGGAACAGTCCGCTCCTGTACTTCATCGGGGATCTTCCAGCGGCGCTGGCCGGGGATGTCCGATGCCATGGCCCTGCTAACTCGCTCATCTCTTATCGGACCGAGCCGCACAGTCTGCGGCAGCCGGGTCCCGTACGAATACCTGGAATCTCCCATGGGGACGGAGCCGCGAGCGCTAGGGCTGTCAGCTCCCGTGCTGCAACGGGACCTTCACCTGAATCGAGCTACAGCTGGCATGGGAAGCATGCTGTCACGCAAATACGGTAATCTTACACTGGTGCGAGCAGCGCAGCTCGCAAGAGCCAGTTCCCGTGCAAACACGGGGATCTACCACGAGGACGGAGCCATGCGCTCCGAGGCAGTCGCATCCCGTTCTTCAACGGGGGTTTCCACGGGACAGGGCCGCGTACGCCGGGACAGCCTGCTGCTGTGAAATCAAGGGGGAAATGTCTAAATATTGTCCAATTTAAACATTAGACATTTCTATCAAGTCGGGAAAGGTGTCTAAAAAGTGTCTAAAAAGTGTCTAATTTCGACATTGGACAGTTTTCCGAAACGGGAAAAATGTCTAAATATTGTCTAATTAGACATTAGACATTTTTTCTCAAGTCGGAAAAAGTGTCTAAAAAGTGTCTAATTTCGACGTTGAACAATTTTCCGGAACGGCAAAAATGTCTAAATATTGTCTAATTAGACATTTCTCTCAAGTCGGAAAAAGTCTAAAAAGTGTCTAATTTAGACGTTAGGCAATCTGCAAGGCCGCGAACACTGGGATATACCACGGGACGAAGCGGCATTGGCCGGAACAGTCGGCTTCCGTACTTCAACGGGGATCTTCCAGCAGCACTGTCCGGGGAAGTCCGATGCCATGGCCCTACTAACTCGGCGATTTTTCATTGGACCGAGCCGCACAGTGTGCGGCAGCCGGGTCCCGTTCGAATACGGGAATCTCCCATGGGGACGGAGTCGCGAGCGCCAGTGCTGTCGGCTCCCGTGCTGCAACGGGGCCTTCCACTGAACCGAGCTATAGCTGGCATGGAAAGCCCGCTGTCACGCTAATACGGTAATCTTACACGGGACCGAGCAGCGCAGCTTGCAGGAGCCAGTTCCCGTGCAAACACGGGGATCTACCACGAGGACGGAGCCATGCGCTCCGGGACAGTCGCATTCCCTGCTTCAACGGTGATTTCCACGGGACAGAGTCGCGTAGGCCGAGGCAGCCTGCTGCTGTGAGAACACTGGGGGAAATGTCTAAATATTGTCCAATTTAGACATTAGACATTTCTATCAAGTCGGGAAAAGTGTCTAAAAAGTGTCTAAAAAGTGTCTAAATTCGACATTGGACAGTTTTCCGGAACGAGAAAAATTAGACATCAGACATTTTTTCTCAAGTCGGAAAAAGTGTCTAAAAAGTGTCTAAGTTAGACGTTAGACAATATGCAAGGCCGCGGACACTGGGATCTACCACGGGACGAAGCCGCATGTGCCGGAACAGTCCGCTCCCGTACCCGTTTGGGCAAGTTGTCCAACGTCGAAATTAGACACTTTTTAGACACTTTTGCGAATTGATAGAAATGTCTAATGTCTAAAATTGGACAATATTTAGACATTTTTCCGGTCCGGCAATTCGTCTAATGTCTAAAATAGACACTTGTGAGACACTTTTTCCGACTTGATAGAACTGTCTTATGTCTAAATTGGACAATATTTAGACATGATCCCCGGTCGGACACAATGTCAAACGTCGAAATTAGACACTTTTTAGACACTTTTTCCGACTTGATAGAACTGTCTAATGTCTAAATTGGACAATATTTAGACATTTTTCCCGGTCCGGCAAATTGTCTAATGTCTAAATTAGACACTTGTTAGACAATCTTTTTCCGACTTGATAGATCTGTCTAATGTCTAAATTGGACAATATTTAGACAATTTCACCGGTTGGGCATATTGTCCAACGTCGAAATTAGACACTTTTTAGACACTTTTTCCGAATTGATAGAAATGTCTTATGTCTAAATTGGACAATATTTAGACATTTTTGCCTGTGCGGTAAATTGTCTAACGTCTAAATTAGACACTTGTTAGAAATTTTGTCCGACTTGATAGAACTGTCTAATGTCTAAATTGGACAATATTTAGACATTTTTCCCGGTCCGGCAAATTGTCTAATGTCTAAATTAGACACTTGTTAGACAATCTTTTTCGGACTTGATAGATCTGTCTAATGTCTAAATTGGACAATAATTAGACATTTTTGCCTGTCCGGTAAATTGTCTAACGTCTAAATTAGACACTTGTTAGACAATCTTTTTCCGACTTGATAGATCTGTCTAATGTCTAAATTGGACAATATTTAGACAATTTCACCGGTTGGGCATATTGTCCAACGTCGAAATTAGACACTTTTTAGACATTTTTCCGAATTGATAGAAATGTCTTATGTCTAAATTGGACAATATTTAGACATTTTTGCCTGTCCGGTAAATTGTCTAACGTCTAAATTAGACACTTGTTAGACATTTTGTCCGACTTGATAGAAGTGTCTAATGTCTAAGTTGGACAATATTTAGACATTTTTCCCGGTCCGGCAAATTGTCTAATGTCTAAATTAGACACTTGTTAGACAATATTTTTTCGACTTGATAGATCTGTCTAATGTCTACATTGCACAATATTTAGACAATTTCACCGGGTGGGCATATTGTCCAACGTCGAAATTAGACACCTTTTAGACACTTTTTCCGAATTGATAGAAATGTCCTATGTCTAAATTGGACAATATTTAGACATTTTTGCCTGTCCGGTAAATTGTCTAACGTCTAAATTAGACACTTGTTAGACATTTTGTCCGACTTGATAGAACTGTCTAATGTCTAAATTGGACAATATTTAGACATTTTTCCCGGTCCGGCAAATTGTCTAATGTCTAAATTAGACACTTGTTTGACAATCTTTTTCCGACTTGATAGATCAGTCTAATGTCTAAATTGGACAATATTTAGACAATTTCACCGGTTGGGCATATTGTCCAACGTCGAAATTAGACACTTTTTAGACACTTTTTTCCGAATTGATAGAAATGTCTTATGTTTAAATTGGACAATATCTAGACATTTTTGCCTGTCCGGTAAATTGTCTAACGTCTAAATTAGACACTTGTTAGACATTTTGTCCGACTTGATAGAACTGTCTAATGTCTAAATTGGACAATATTTAGACATTTTTCCCGGTCCGGCGAATTGTCTAATGTCTAAATTAGACACTTGTTAGACAATCTTTTTCCGACTTGATAGATCTGTCTAATGTCTAAATTGGAAATATTTAGACAATTTCACCGGTTGGGCATATTGTCCAACGTCGAAATTAGACACTTTTTAGACACTTTTTCCGACTTGATAGAAATGTCTTATGTCTAAATTGGACAATATTTAAACATTTTTGCCTATCCGGTAAATTGTCCAACGTCGAAATTAGACACTTGTTAGACATTTTGTCCGACTTGATAGAACTGTCTAATGTCTAAATTGGACAATATTTAGACATTTTTCCCGGTCCGGCAAATTGTCTAATGTCTAAATTAGACACTTGTTAGACAATCTTTTTCCGACTTGATAGATCTGTCTAATGTCTAAATTGGACAATATTTAGACAATTTCACCGGTTGGGCATATTGTCCAACGTCGAAATTAGACACTTTTTAGACACTTTTTCCGAATTGATAGAAATGTCTTATGTCTAAATTGGACAATATTTAGACATTTTTGCCTGTCCGGTAAATTGTCTAACGTCTAAATTAGACACTTGTTAGACATTTTGTCCGACTTGATAGAACTGTCTAATGTCTAAATTGGACAACATTTAGACATTTTTCCCGGTCCGGCAAATTGTCTAATGTCTAAATTAGACACTTGTTAGACAATCTTTTTCCGACTTGATAGATCTGTCTAATGTCTAAATTGGACAATATTTAGACAATTTCACCGGTTGGGCATATTGTCCAACGTCGAAATTAGACACTTTTTAGACACTTTTTCCGAATTGATAGAAATGTCTTACGTCTAAATTGGACAATATTTAGACATTTTTGCCTGTCCGGTAAATTGTCTAACGTCTAAATTAGACACTTGTTAGACACTTTTGTCCGACTTGATAGAAGTGTCTAATGTCTAAATTGGGCAATATTTAGACACGTTCTGCGTTCAGACAAATTGTCTAACGTCTAAATTAGCTGTATTGTCTAATGTCTAAATTAGACATTTAGACAATTCCTGTCGAAGGTCTAAAAGTCTAATGTCGTGCAAACTTCACGGACCTGATAACCTTTGCAAACAGTTTGGATCCAGATGAGACGCGTCTCATCAGGATCAAAACTGCTTGTCACTCTGACACGGCTTTATGAAAAGAAATTGAAGAAATGTGTACTTTCATAAGCAAACAACAGTATACGCAGACGACAATTGCTTAGCGTGCATAAGTTTAATTGCTACAGGGTCATGTCGATATAGGCAACACATCTAGTCATTTTGCGTTCCCGTTTTAATAAATGAATATATTCTATAAAATGTAACATCGACATACGTGACCTGCGTGTGATAAATGCAACCACAATCTATTAAATCCAATAATTCTATAAATGAAATTATAGGCTAATTACTTTGATAATGCCATGAAAACTTGTTTTCTATTTAAGATTAGTAGATGTACAATGGAGCCTCTCTACACCACCCACTTAGTCAATAAAATTGCTCTTCTTTAATTTTCACCGTTTCCCTGTTCAATATTCATGTTAGAAATATGGACATAATGCATATTTATTAGCTGAAAACTTATATCGACAGATGCACATATGATAATTTGGTAATCTGTAAAGTCAGACCAATTATAAATCCAAAAGCAAACAGAGCAGACCCTGATCAGACGGCTCCTAAAGGAGCCGTCTGATCTGGGTCTACTCTGTTTGCAAAGGTGTGAAAATGCGATTATATGAATGAACGGTTCAATGCAGGTGACTATCTAAACCGTTATTACATAGAGACGTACAGTAAAACCTCTCTATAAAGACCACTACATTGTGTTAATTAGTTGGTATTTTTGGCAGGTAGTTGCTTAAAGCAAGGTGAAAGTAAAACAGAACGCTCCAATAGGTACATTATTATATCAAAGTCTGGCTCTTTGACTTTTGTATCGGTCATAAAATAAAGCGCAGGAAAATGGCAGGAGACTCGCAGTTGTCTATATACAAGGTAATGAAATTCTGAAAGTTTAGCCGAAACAAAGATTAAAGAGCAAAACTTTGATATGTACATTATCATCCAAGCCTTACGCTTTATTACAATGATTCTTGTGATAATGCTCATGTTTTGGAATTCTTCGGTGTTTCGTGATTATAATTTATTGAGTAATATTTTAAAATCAGATTATGAAGATAATCGTGAAATGCCGTTTGCAAAACGACTTAATACTATAAAGTAAACCCCACATACAGCGCTGAGCAAAAATATATCTAATTCTGGTCTTAAAGGCGAGTGATAACTTAATGCAGGGCGAAAGTTGTGCAGAAGGCTACCGCAGGAACTTTCTGCATTTCTTTTGTCCTGCATTAAGCAAACACCTGGTATTAAAGACACCTATGTTTATTCATGATCGCTTAAGAGGGGTTATACTGTATGTTAATCAATATGCTTTTTGCGTCTAATGATTTGTACTTAATCTATCTTGTGCATGCTGATTTTAGGTAGAGGTAGCTCTTAAATTTTTAACAATAGCGTACATTCAGTATTATTTTAAGCGTTTTAAATGTTTTAGAATGAACCGAAAGTCAAACAGTACAGACATTGGCCAGCGCTCCCCTGATCTGTATTCACTGTTTGTAAAAGGTCAATGGTCAATTAACGCGCTTCCCAAATTCATTAGGTTTAATCGAGCTGCTGGAATCAACAATAATTACAGAGCAAATTTATCTTCTCAAAACATGAGAAGCCACTTTAATATACAATTAACCCATGTTCCCGTATTCGCGACATGACTCGCATTAGCAAACAGCTTGGATCCAGATGAGACGCCGAGTAACTCGGCGTCTCATCAGGATCCAAGCTGTTTGACACTTAGCCAATAGTTTCTTAAAATTTTGATAGCATCGGAAGTGCTCAAAATTGTACTAGATCCAAATTTCAGCGGACATATTTTTTCAAGGCGGAGCATGTGTTAATCGCTGTAGCCTATGTCAACTCACGTCTCTTACAATCATATTGATACAATAAAACATTTCTAAGGCGATCACCAACATTTAGCTTAATTCTTTTGCTGCTTTATATTTGTCGTCTGCAAAATGTGTCGTCTGCAATAATTTTCGTTTTGTTCCGGTTTCTGTAGCCCTTTTTACGGCGATCAAGCCTGTGATGTTTCTTAAGATTTACATGAATAGTAAAGAAGTAACAGCCAACGTCAAGTGACGGGTAACAAACAGTTTGGATCCAAACGCTTCAATGTTAGGATTGAATGGGTTATTTTGAAAATAGTAATATCTCTTTCTCTCTCTCTCTCTCTCTCTCTCTCTCTCTCTCTCTCTCTCTCTCTCTCTCTCTCTCGCTTGCTCGCTCGCTCGCTCTCATTCTCTCTCTCTCTCTCTCTCTCTCTCTCTCTCTCTCTCTCTCTCTCTTGTTGCTATTTAACCCTTTCTCTGTTGAATATTCATGTAAGTAATGACATAATGAATATTTATTGGCTGATTATTGTTTAATGATCGCATACGATGTTTTAGTATTGGTAGAAACTGTACAGCCAGATCTATTATAATGTCATAAGCAAACAGAGCAGACCCTGATCTCTCTCTGGTCTGGACCGACTCTGTTTGCAAAGGCGTGAAATGTCGTTTATATGAAGGACATGGTTAAGAACAGATATGCGTGTATATAGCATCAGGTTATAAACTAAATTAACTATGATCCTGCATTTACACTTTCGCTGCCGATATTGCATCTGTGATTGGATCCAGACGAGACACTGAGTAATCCGGCGTCTCATCAATATCTAAGCTGCCAGACTCGGTCAGTTTCTCATAACTCTTGAGCGAAGTCAAGGTCATAAGATTCAGCAGATAAGCGAATAAGCAGACATATTTTTTTTCAGCATGAGGATGGTTGAATCAAAGTGATTTGTAACCTAAAGTATCACTTACTCAAAGACATGGTACAAATAGTTTAATGACAAAATCGCCGATGGTCTGCAAATTATGTAATGACAAAAGTAATGATGGTCTTGAAGGCACGGTACAAATTGTGTAATGACAAAGCTCGTATAGTTTTAAAACCCATGATACAAGTTGTGTAATGGCAAATGATGGTTTTAATGACATGATATAAATTGTGTAAGATAAAGCTCTGATGGTTTTATAAAAATGACAGAAATTGTGTAATGAAAAAAGTGATGATGGATTTAAATACATGATGCAAATTGTGTAGTAATAAAAGCAATGATGGGCTTAAGTAACGATACAACTATGTTATGACAAAAGACCGATGGTTTAAAACATGATACAAATTGTGCAATGGCAAAAGCGATGATGGTTTAAAGAGATTATATAACTTGTGTAATGACAAAGCGCTGATGGTTTTAAAAACATGATCGAAATTGTGTAATGACAAAGCGCTGATGATTTTAAAGACAAAGGAATTGTGTAATGACAAAGTGCTAGTGGTTTTAAAGGCATGACACAAATAGTGTACAGTGCTCCCTCTCTACAACGACACCCTTTGGGATACGAAGATTGTATGTGTTGTTTAGAGGGAGTTGTTATAAGGAGGGAAAATCAAACATAATTACATGTAGCTTGTTTGCAGATCCCTAGATAAGGTGTATTTCGAGAACTAAAACCGTTATGCCTCTATCAAACCCTATGTTGTGACCACTCTTTAGAATCGTCACTTTGTGACGATTCTAAAGAGTGGTCACAACATAGGGTTTGATGGAGGCATAAAGAAAATACCATGGAAAAAGTTGTTTCTGGAGCCTTGTTTCCGAAACAGTGACATGCGTTGTTGTAAGGAGGGAATCGTTGTTGAGGGGCCGTTGTAGGGAGGGAGCACTGTATTAAAAAAGGCGATGACGGGTTTGAGGCATGATACAAATAATGCTGACCAAGGCAATACTATTTTTAGGTTTCGGACTACTTTCCGAAACCTAATAGTAACGCATCCCTATGGCATGCCTCAAGCAAATTTATAAAGAAATTCATATCCCATAATGCGCAATCAGACCACTGTTATATTACGAAATATCAATTCATGCTTACAATGCATACGTTCATTAGCCCAAATGCAGAAATTTTGAATGGTTTAACGTTGACAGAATGTTTATCACGTAGCGCCGATTAAACGATTTAGTTGTCTACAGGTGTATTTCACCCGTATTTCTACTTTCATTTTGCCAAAAATGTGATTTTGTTAACACCCCTAGACAAAAATATAGTTCCAAGTGCAAATGCGTTGGATAAACGATATCGATAATTCTTCATTTGGTATTTGTGTCAATTATTAAAATGCGGATGCAACTGTTTCAATTACCAATAATTTTGCCATGTAAAATGCTACGTTATATGATAAATTTGGTCGCGTACGAATATATACCACAGAGCGCCGGTAAAAATGACCCAGAAAGTAATCGACTTCTGAAAGTCGGGCGGATATTTTGAAATCTACAAGCATTTCTTGAATTTGTCGGATTGGTACAGACAACGTTACGGAGAAAACAGTAATGAATAATGGTCGGAACATCGTCAATCTCTACACATTACACACGAACTATGGGAATGAAGATAACGACTGGAAATTGCAAGATACCGTATAAACACCCGATATGACGGGTATGACTCATATCCGCGGATATGAATTCTGCAGCCTAAAACCGGCCACAATTTAAGCATTATTCTTTTATTAGAAAAATTTTTTATCGAGCTTATTGGCTAATATTGTCCATATTTATTATTTGAAATACGTAAATTTAATATTCAGTGCACTGCATAATAAGTAGTTATATTTGAAGTTGAAGAAAGCTAAAATAAAAAAACACATAATATTCGGCACCGACCCTTCGGTACGAAGGAGCACGGACCGCAGTGAAACGCCCCGGAGATATGGATAACCTTGAGTCTCAAAAGTAATCTGTATTCTGAATGCATCAGAAGTATTTATGTTATGTTTGGAAGATCATAATTATATTTTTACATCATGTGTGACAAGCATCGTAAACATTGATCATAGACTTTTCAGTTCTCTAAGATCCAAGTGTATAATGTGTGTAATGTCTTAGGAGACTTGGTACCAGGTTGTAAGCATTTAAGGATAATTACTCCAATTATAGAGAGGTAGTAGTTATAAAAGAGATATAGTGGAATTATTTTATTGTATGTTTTACATAATGTTAATTATAACATATGCTGAACGTATATTATTCTTGACAAATTTGTGTTTGTAGTGTGTGTTTAAGCTTTTTCCCCAGCATTAATCTGTGTTAACATACAAGCATGCTGTTATTTTCACCCCCTGTTATTTAATAATATCCCAAAATGAAGTAGAGGGACATGTTGTGTTTGCTCCGTTTCTTATTCTTATTCTTTCTTCCGATTCTGATTCTTCCAATTCTTCTTCTTCCGTCGTGAACTTGTCCAACGCATTTCTCAGTAAGACTAAGTAATTGTCCGATCCTAATGAAACATCATATGAATATTGCTTGATACATGGAGATGTACATCCCACTTTTTATTTTTTGAAAAAGCACCATAACTAAATGGTTGGCTATAATTGGTCGAAATTTAGATATTGTTTGGCGAAGTTATATATCATTCGATTTTTTGCTGAAAATTGGTATCATGGGATATTTTAGTACTCCAAATCGATTGGTATGGGTTTCGAAAGTACATGTATTGGTTGATTTTGCTAAAAATTGGTATGACAGCATATTTTGGCACTCAGGACTAATTTGTAGGTCTTTTTAAAGAATTGGTTGCCATGGTAACTGAATGGTGGCTCTGATTGGTCGAAAATTTAGATCTTTTTCGACAAATTCAGATATTGTTCGATTTTGCCCAAAAATTGGTATGTCGAGATATTTTGACACTCAGAATTGATTGGTATGTCTTTCGAAATGATTTGTTGGTATGGAAACTGAATGGTGGGATCTGATTGGTCAAAATTTTAGATATTCAAATTTGCTGAAAATTGGCATTAAGGGGTATTTGGGTACCCCAAACTCAGTCAAGTTGTTTTGAAATACTTGGTTGCCATGGTAATGGAGTGGTGTCCTCTGAATGGGTCACAATTTACATATTAGACTTTTCAGAAAATTGGTCAGTAGGGATATATATATACAGTTGTTTCAAAAGTGTTGGTTGCCATGGTAACCAAGTGATCACTAATGACCTGTTATTGGTTGAAATTTAGATATTTTGGTCACCAATACCAGTTGTAAGTTTCGTTTAGGGGACATTCTGCAACATATTCTGTTATAATTAGATCTTGTTAACTGTATATATAATTTATCCAAACTTGGTTGTAGTGTATAGATGGATAAGTGATTGATGCACGCCAAATACTGTTACAATCCACCAGTTAGTAGCAGAAATATGACCCTTTGTTGCTTTCAGATAGCCATATAGGAAATGTGACTGTTAGAAGTCATATCTTGGAACAGCTTGCTCAGATTTCATTTAAATTTGACGGGGTATTTACATGGATAGGTGCATGAGGCACATTATATGACGTCAACGTCGGCCAAATAATAATAGAGTAATGGCCCTTTACTACATTCAAATATCAATTTAAGTAAACTTCAGGCACACAGTGGCAAATTGAGCTATTGGAACTGCACTGTGTGCTACTAGTCATCATTTTATTTCTTTAAACAATATCTAAAACACTGACAGGATTTTCAGAAAAGTTCACAGCAATTAAGTTCAGATGACCTGTCAATTTTAGCAAACAGTTCCATTAAACACCATTTTAGTTCAGGAAATAATGCTTTAGAGGTCATCTTACTATGTATCAATGGCACCAGTTCTTCCCTACCAAGCTTTTTCGTATTGTATAGTCACAATCGACATATATATGGTCCGAAACCTTCAGTACTGTCAGTATTTGATTTCTTAACCCTTCACCCCAGATACGCCCCTCAATGCCATTTCCAAACATAGTAAACCCAGATCAGACCGGTTCTGTTGGGGCCGCCTGATGAGAGCCTGCTCTGTTTGCTTATATAGAGCTGATTCCACAGTTTCCGTAATGATCAAAATTACTCGTGACTATACGCTAATATAAAAACCAAGCTTTTTAATATTCATACATATCCTTTTCGCTACACGAGTATTTAACCGTGTTCATGCTGAAAAGGAATATAGCTCGCTAAACCTCCGATCTGTTCAATATTTTTTACGTACATCCGTTCCATTTAGCCCTTTACTCCATGGATATTCATAATAGTAGGGGACAAAACCCCTGATTTTGGCCAATTTTGTTACCTAGCTCCATATTTACATATATCAACTTAACACCTTACTTCTATCTTTTAGAAGGGTGGCAGAACATCCCCAATAATAATCGAGCGGAAATCGTGGTTTCCATTGTACTGTAACAAGCTTCAAAATGATATACAGAATTCAAAAGTACTTCCAGTTTGCCAATTGGTATCAACATGTCCTCATTGTTTATTCCATGATAATGAGAGATGGCTACTGTTGATTTGAAATTAAATTAAATCAGATTTTCCACCAATGACTGGTTACTATGGCAACAACTTTTGCCATTTTGCCTAATCTTTAACCATTTTTTTGTAAAAAATATTCATTGTTGTTCTTAATGTCTACGTAACGAATTATTGTATGACCTTGCTATTTACTTATAAAATTACGGAAATATTATATCAACATTCTGGGACACAGATTTGGTTGCCATGGCAACCAAAATATTCTTTAAAATAATACGACATTCATTTGTGGTTCTAAATGAACATTCCCTACTGAATTACAAAGTAAACCTACATTTTATCTTTTCACAGCGTATTTGCCATGTTATTTGTATAAAGTGTTGATGTGATCTTCTATGTGATTATATTTGGAACATTGTATTACAAACCAGGAAAATACCATGGCAACGGCTGTAAAAGAACTATTTTTTTATGTGTTTGCGCTATCTTTTCGAACTATCTACAATATCAAGTTCTTTCCATCATTGTATCAAGCAAATAAGTAGACCGCCCATTTCATACAACTGCAATGAAATACTGTATTTGTTTCCATAGCAACGAACAAAAAGCGTTAATTTTGTCATTGGCTACGATTTCCTGGAAATACAGCATTAATTGTCTTTTTCTATCTGATAGCTGACTTTCTCATACCTTTATCTGATACCTAAGATCCCTACAATTCTTTTTATCGATAATTAATTATCACTATCACAGTAATTTCCTGAATAACGTAAATGTGTATTACCTAGTACATGTATATACATGTGTTGCCATGGTAACACCAAGAAATGACAATGGAAAGGAAACATTCATCAAGGTATTTTATTTTTCATAAGATATTTTTTAAATACTTATTATGTCAAAGTATTGTTTTCATTTCTCACAAAAACATTTTAAAAACGAATTCAATCTTTTTCGGAGCATCGATAGCAACATTTGATATTAACAGAATTACCTACCTTTGAAAATTCACACCATTTGTAAAATCAACAAGAGCAATAACAAAATTTCAGACGACAGGGCACAAAATATTCAAAGAGTTGTCTTGCCATTTCAGAGGGTTAAAAAGTTTCTAAATGCAACCAGAATATTAAAAATACTTTTCTGAGAAATTTATAAGATGGAATAAAGTATATATCGCCATAATAGTATTCGGATAAGCTAATATTCGAATATATTTTTCATTTTCACCCTTTTATATGCATGTCGTTGTGATACAGATGTATTATATTGCAGATAATGAAAGAAAAAATATGCGTGGAAGAACAACCATTCAGTTCCTGGTGAACTAATATTTATGTTCGGATAACAAATATTTGAATAAATTGAAGTTTTCACACTAGGCAAGTGTAAGTGCTTTATGTCGATGTTTAAGTTTATTATAACCAAAAATAAAGTTGAATAATCAAAAGAGAATTTGTGTACTGAATTGCGACTGTTATATAATTGCGACTGTTATATAATTGCGACTGTTATATAATTTCCTTTTTATATTAATATCTATACAGTGATAATGTGCTTGAAAGACGAAATGTCCATTTTTTCTGCCAGATGGTCAAATTAAATCATTTAAGTACGTGGATGATAATACATGGATAGGGATATATTCATCAAAGATAATGATGTGATAAATGAAACCTGTTGTGTTGTTTGTTAACCCATTTCCTCATAGGCTATTTTAGATACAACCTCTTTGAATAAATCTACCTAAAAGGAGCATTAACTAGAGAAAAGGAAAATTTTAGAATTTTGTAGTTTGAAACCATTGTGATAAATAGAGCATTTGCTCCTATAGGAGCAAATGCTCTATTTATCAAAATGGTTTCACAATGTGACTTTTACAGAGTCGTCAAAAGGCGTCAATATGAGGGAATGGGTTAATCATACACTAACATTTCAATATTAGTTCATATTTAAAAGGACACATATTACTCCAAAGCATGATAGTTAGTTAAGCAATATTTTTCTGCTAGATGATCAAATTTAAACACTTATTGCAGAACAGCAATATCAATGTCTTCGGTAACGAAATTACGTTTTGTTTTGTTAATCTATCTACGCATATCTAGAGCTCTGGCTACATCTGGTACACATGAAAGACATATTCATGGTGCATGGGGGTTTCACATACGGCTGTGGCTACATCTGGTACACATGGAAGACATATCCATGGTGCACATGAACTTCACACACGGCTGTGACTACATCTGGTACACATGGAAAACATATCTATGGTGCATGGGAACTTCACAGACGGTTTTGGCTACACATGGAAGACATACCCATGGTGCATTGGAACTTCACATACGGCTGTGGCTATATCTGGTACACATGGAAGACATATCTATGGTACATGGGAACTTCACACACGGCTGTGACTACATCTGGTACACATAGAAGACATATCTATGGTACATGGGAACTTCACACACGGTTGTGGCTACATCTGGTACACATAGAAGACATATCTATGGTACATGGGAACTTCACACACGGCCGTGGCTACATCTGGTACATATGGAAGACATATCTATGGTACATGGGAATTCACACACGGCTGTGGCTACATCTGGTACACATAGAAGACATATATATGGTACATGGGAACTACACAGACGGTTGTGGCTACATCTGGTACACATGGAACACATACATATGGTACATGGGAACTTCACACACGGCTGTGACTACATCTGGTACACATGGAAGGCATATATATGGTGCATGGGAACTCCCCATATTGGTTTGGGCATACTGAAAGACATCTTGATGTCTGAAATGAATATCCAATTGCTCGGTAAATAACACCAACTGCCACGTACATAATTTAACGTCTATAAGATGGGATTTTTGTAGTTGTTTTATTTTTAAAAAAAATTACTTCCGACATTCCAAAATTAGGTCAACATAGGTGTTGTTTACAGGCATGACAATGATGAAAAAAGGTCAAACGCATAGCGGAGCTTAACAAATCGCAAAGATTAAGAACAAAGCCTGACTCACAAACAATCCGCTTATAAAAATCCTTCGATTAATTAAAAGATATGAAGCGACCTTGGTGTATGCTATTTATATTATTCCTACGGCAAAGCCGGTGCCATGGAAACCCCAATTTTACTGCTTTATAATTGTACCACAATGTTGCCACCCTTCTTATTTCCATTGTCAGGTCATATTCATCGTTATCTGAAAATATAGTTTCATTGTAAACCAGGTAACAAAATGTCGAAAAATGTCCCATACTATAACGAAACAAGAAAAGCACAAGTTCAATGATTTCTCCAAATATTGAAATATTCGGATAATATTTAATAATACAACGGATTGAAGCTCTACAAGGTGACACTTTCCTTAGCAATATTAAAAAGATGTGTTTGTGAAACACTATGCCTCGATATGACCTTTGACCTTGATGTATGACGTTAATAAATAAATCACTCCTAAACATTTCGCCTCCAAAAGTTGCACATGCATGACAATTTGAAGTATGCGTGTGCAATGGCGAGAAAAGTATCGCCAACGTTAAAGTTGGGGACAAAGTAACCAATCAACTAACATATAGAAATACAGAGCAAAACAAACAATATCCTCCAGGGGGTAGCATGAAAACCTAAATGCATATTATACATAATAGCGCCTACGTAGGTAGTGTCTTATTTATCTGGACAAATAGGAAATGCATTAAAGAGTCATAGAATTACACTTTGTACTAGAAGCGATCCTATCCAGTATCTTTTTAAAAGTATAAACATATGCTTGTCTGTATTGTTCGCGCATTATGCGGCCTCTGATCAGAGTCTACACTGTTTGCTGATAGGAAATTCAGTATAAAACAAAACGAAAATGAAAATTTAAACCAGGCATCCCTTAGATAAAAAATGGACTAATCCAATATATAAGCATGGAAGAATCCACTGGGAGCAAATGGGTTAATAGGGGGGTGTTTTACAACGGCAAAAAGTAGAATTCAGTCTACATTAATTCGTAAGCAAGCAGTACAGATTGTGGTCATATGCCTCCTGTAGGAGCTATCTGATGAGGGTCTGATCTGTTTCCTTATTCACTATCTACTACAGTAAAACCCCGCTAATGGGACCGCTTAATGAATAAACATGGATGCCTTTAAAGCAGGTGGTTGCTTAATGCAGGACAAAAGTAATGCAGAAAGCTCCTCTAGGAGCTTTCTGTATTACTTTTATCCTGCATTAAGCTACCACCTGCATCTAGCACCCAGAATTATACCTCTTTTAGGTGGTCGCATTAGCGGAACTTTACTGTATATTGTACCTATCAGTTTCTATCATATTGTATCTGAGACATCAGTTTCTATTATGTAAAGTCTGTTTCTATTACATTGTATCTGAGACTTAAGTTTCTATTACATTGTAGCTGAGACAAGTTTCTATTACATTGTAGCTGAGGCACAAGTTTCCATTATATTGTAACCGAGACTTCGGTTTCTATTACATTGTATCTGAGACACAAGTTTCCATTATATTGTAACCGAGACTTCGGTTTCTATTACATTGTATCTCGAGGGCTTGGTGCAAAACTATTCTAACTCCTTCACAAAGTGAAGGAGTTAGAATAGTTTTGCACCAAGCCCTCGATCTGAGATTTCATGTTAGTCTATGTTGTATATCTCAGTTTAAACTTCAACATGGGAAGCATAATGTTTATTCTAATACACAGTAATTATGTTATGGTAGTTCCTGCCAATCGGAAGTATTGTGTGCATTAACTTTATAGTCAAGAGTGTGTTGGTTTTAACTCTTTCCTTTACATAACGATAGTTTCATGTCTGTTAAACAGAATAAACTCAGGTCAGAGGATTCCAATAGGAGCCGTCCGATCAGCGCATGACGCTTGTTTATGTGATTGTATAGATTTGATCTGCCAGCTTTTTCGTTTACCTTAAATAAACCAACAGTTGTCGAATACTCATGAGGTGAGCAAATCATACGGAAATTTTCAGTAAGGAAAGGGTTAAGGACGTTAGCCGTCTCTCTGTGTTTCGTTTCGACAGAGTATTTAAGAAATTAATGACGTGCTTCCGGTGTTCATGAGGTTATGCAACGCATAGCTTTACAAGCAAAGTTAGTGAAGCCCGAAGGGCTTCACGTGAATCTTTGCTCGTAAAGCTATGCGTTGCATAACCCATGAACACCGGGAGCACGTCATTTATTTCTTATATTTATATTCCATTGTATTTCTTATATTTAAGAAATGAATGACGTGCTTCCGGTGTTCATGAGGTTATGCAACTTTCTTTTTAGAATAAGGTTATATAAGGACGTTGCAGGGCGAATGTAAATATTGGCACATGGCGTCTATATTATAGTCATAACACGTATTGTGGTGTTCATTTTGTGTTAATATCATAAATGTCGCTATCACCATCATAATCATCATCATCATCAACAACATCATAATTATCATCGTCATAAATATAGCCTTCATTTCCATCATTATCATAGTCATTTTGCAGTCATCAACGCCATCATCTTAATCATGATGATGATCATCATCATCAGCGGCATCATCAGCATCATCATCACTCATCATCATCATCAGCAGCAGCAGCAGCATCATCATCATCACTTTCATCAGTATCATTGTAAGTCGTCGCCTTGATGTTTTGTTCAGTGTTCATTGTACTGTAAATATAATTTGTTTTTTGTACTTGTTTACTGTGTTTGTATGTGGAATATTTCTATGAAATAAAGATTATTATATTATTCTATTACATTTATCTGAGACCAGTTTCTATTACATTTTAGCTGAGACGCCAGTTTCTATTATTTTGTATCGGATACTTCGGTTTCTATTATATTGTAGGTGACACTACAGTTTCTATTATATTGTATCTGAGATTTTAGTTTCTAATATATTGTATTAGCCCTTTCGCTGCCAAACTCTGTCGTCTGCTAATTTTGTCGTCTGCTACAAATTTTTATTTTTTTTATTTTCTTTAGTTTTTGTTTCAAAAACATAGTAACAGTAACAAACAGTTTGGATCCAGATGAGACGCCTAGACTCCTATAGGAGCGTTCTGTTTTACTTTCACTTTGCTTTAAGCAGCCACCTGTCCTAAATACCAACTAATTAACACAATTTAGTGGTCGTTATAGAGAGGTTTTACTGTAGACCCTGGTTCAGTCGGCCGTCACTTCCGACTGCTTATACCGTAATATGGTTCTTGTGTTTGATTTTGCCTAATTGGATAGGAGTATATGAAGGGAATGTACATGTATATATATGGAGTACATGGTTTTAACTTCTTCTTTCTGAAAATATTGATCCATCGTAAAAGACGAATTAGCACCATTTGACTCATCTATAGACTATAGTAACGGAAAAAACTCTCTACGCAATTTATTTCCAAAGATAGTAGCAAAAATACAATTCTTTACCTCGGCATAACAACCTGCATAACTATATCAGAAGCACCTGATCAACACTGTCAGACAATCACGATTTCTCGATACTGTATTTGTGCTAAAGTACTAGAAATAGTGATAAATGAAAACGTATCCAGGTGATACCTTGCTACAGTCAAAATCCCAAATAAGTTAAACTCTGAGGGTTTAGGACAATTGACAGCTTAACAAATTCCATCCTACTGACACCTTTTGGTGCCTCTGTATAAGTCAATTTGTGAAACCATTGTGACCAATAGAGCATTTTCTCCATAGGAGCAAATGCTCTATTGATCACATTGGTTATTCTACAAAATCCTTTTTTCTAGTTAATGCTGCTTTTCAGTAGATTTATTCACAGAGGTTGTGTTTGAAAAGTCTAGGATGGAGAGTTATACAGGGTGGAAATTATGTAGAAAGTATTGCTTTCATCCTACACGAATCAGCCGCCTGCAATTATACATGCTCCACTATGCAGGCTCTACTGTATGCCCGCTCTATGCAGACTCTACTGTATACCCGCTCTATTCAGGCTGTACTGTATGCCCGCTCTATTAAGGCTGTACTGTATGCCCGCTCTATGCAGGCTCTACTGTATGCCCACTCTATACATGCTCTACTGTATGCCAGCTCTGTGCATTCTCTACTGTATGCCCGCTCTATGCATGTTCTACTTATGCCTGCTCTATGCAGGCTCTACTGTATACCCACTCTATGCAGGCTCTACTGTACTCCCACTCTATACAGGCTCTACTGTATTCCCGATCTATGCAGGCTCTACTGTATGTCCTGTGCAGGCTCTACTGTATGCCCGCTCTATGCAGGCTCTACTGTATGCCCGCTCTATGCAGGATCTACTGTATGCCCGCTCTATGCAGGATCTACTGTATGCCAGCTCTATGCACTCTACCATATGCCAGCTATATGCAGGATCTATTGTATGCCCGCTCTATACATGCTCTACTGTATGCCCGCTCTACTGTATACCCGCTCTATGCAGGCTCTACTATATACCCGCTCTATCTAGGGTCTGCTGTATGCCCGCTCTATACAGGCTCTATTGCATGCCCGCTCTATGCAGGCTCTACTGTATGCCCGCTCTATGCAGGCTCTACTGTATGCCCGCTCTATGCAGTCTACTGCATGCCCGCTCTATGCATGGTCTACTGTTTGCCCGCTCTATACATGCTCTACTGTACATCCGCTCTATGCAGGCTCTGTTGTATGTCCGCTCTATGTAGGTTCTACTGTGTGCCCGCTCTATGCGGGCTCTACTGTATGCCCGCTGTAGTCAGGCTTTACTGTACCAGACAGTACATACTGATCATTGAAAAGTCTTTTAAAAACTGTTTTTGACCAACCTTCATTTGCAACCAGGTGAACTGTCAATCAAAGCTGCTTGTAAATCAGCTTAACCCATGATGGCCATCTCCCGCTATCCGTGGATTGATGTCACTTGCAAATAGTTTAGATCCAGATGAAACGGTGGATAACTCGGCGTCTCATCGGCATCAAAGCTCTTTGTTAACTCAAGCCAGGTCGCCAATACCGGGGTAATGGTTGATTTGTTTCTCAACTATTTTGAATGCTGAATATTAGAAGTGGAATGGTTTTTATCGGGTTTTACGTCGTTTTAACAGTTTTTCAGTCCTATCACGACGTCCGGCTAATTGACCTTACGCCAGGATTTTTGATTGACAGCTAATCAACCAATCAAAAATCGATAACCGATAAGCCAACGCTGGCAGATTTCTGTCCGCCATTTTGTCCGACAACCTATAGACATGTCAGACATCGGAAGAAATTTAGGGAGGCGCTAGATCGACGGTGTTTCGTGTACCCTCTGTTTGACGTCATCAGTTTGTGTGGTGCATCTAAAAATAGTACTGGAATTCCCCTTTATCTAAAAATACTGCAAGTCTAATAAAAATCAGGTGATGTGCACTACAAATATACTACGATCAATAAAGAAAATATACAGAATACATGTTTAAGTTGTCTTTTTGTGAATAATTATGACAAAATAATCTATTTCATAGTTGATAACTCCCATGCATGTCTATGATAATGATGATTTGGTAGATTTGCTACGCGAAAGTGACATGAGATTCCTGAAACGCTGTAAGGAGTTTCATGTTACCCCTTCTTTAACTTTGATGCGTTCAGGTGGCATGAGATTCCTGACATACTGAAAGGAGTTTCATGTTATCTCTTCGTTAGCTTTGATACATTAAAGTGACATGAAATTCTTGACATAATGGATGGATTTTCATGTTACCCTTTCTTTTATTTTAAAACATTAAAGTGACATGAGGTTCTTGTTACCACGTCTTTAACTTTGACACATTAAGGTGATGCATGTGATTACTGACATGCTGTAAGGAGTTTCATGTTTCCACGTCTTTAGCGTTGGTATATTAAGGTGAAATGAGATTCCTGGCTCGCTGTAAGGAGTTTCATGTCACCCTTCTGTATATTTAATACATTAAAAAGACATGAGATTCCTGACATGCTGTAAGGTGTTTCATGTTACCCCATTTTAGCATTGATACATTTAGGTGATATCAGATTCCTGACATCTGTAAGGAATTTCATGATACCCTTTCTTTAGCTTTGATATATTAAGATGACATGAGTTTTTGTGACATGATGTAACGAGTTTCAAATTGCACCTTCTTTAGCTGTGAAAAGTTAAAGCGACGTGCGATTCCTGACATGCTGGTCGCAGTTTCATGTTACCCCTTCTTAAGCTTTGATATTAATATGACACGAGATTCCTGACATGATGCCATGAGTTAAACTTTATACCTTCTTTAGCTTTGATAACTTAAGGTGACATGATATTCCTGACGTGTTGTAAGGAGTTTCATGTTACCCTTTCTTTATACAAAAAAGTGACACGAGAGTTCTGAATGCTGTATGGAGTTTCATGTACCTCTTTTTAGGGTTGATACCTTAAGGTGACATGTGATTCCGGACATGCTGCTGGGAGTTTCACATGAGGCTCCTTATAAAGAGTTTTATTTGACCACGTCTTTAATAGCGGTGATATAGTAAAGAAAAATGAGATAACTGACATACTAAAAGGAATTTTATGTTACCCTTTTTTGTTTCGAAACGTTAAGGTGACATGAGATTCCTGACATGCTGTAAGGAATTTCGTGCAACTACATGTTTTGCCTTGATATATTAAGGGACTATGAGATTTCTGACATGCTGTAAGGAGTTTCATGTAACCACTTCTTTAGCTTTGGTACATTTAAGTGACATGAATTTCCTGACGTGTTGTAAGGAGATTTATGATACCCTTTCTTTAGCTTTGATACATAAAAGTGACATGATGATTCTGATATGTTGTAAGGCGTCTCATGTTACCACGTCTTTATTGTTGAAACAGTAAGGTGACATGAGATTCCTGATATGCTGTAAGGAGTTTCATGTTACCCTTTCTTTAGCTTTGATACATAAAAGTGACACGAGAGTCCTGACATGCTGTATGGATTTGCATGTTATCTCTTTTTAGCGCCAATACCTTAAGGTGACATGTGATTCCTGACATGCTGTTAGGAGTTTCGCGTTACTCATTCTTAAGCTTTGACACAATCATTAAAGTGACACGAGGTTCCTGATATGTTATAAAGATGTTCATTTCACCACATCTTTAGCGGTGATATATTCAAGTGAAATGAGATTCCTGACATGCTGAAAGGAATGTTATATTACCATTGTTTGTTTCGAAACATTAAGGTGACATAAGATTCTTGACATGCTGTAAGGAGTTTCATGAAATCACTTTTTTAGCTTTGTTTCATTTAAGTGACATGAATTTCCTGACGCGTTGTAAGGAGTTTAAAGTAACCCCTTCTTTAGTTTTGATATGTTAAAGTGACATGATGATTCTGATATGTTGTAAGGAGATTCATGTTACCACGTCTTTAGCGTTGATACATTAAGGCGTAATCAGATTCCTTACATGTTGTAAGGAGTTTCATGTCACCCGTTTTACTGTTGAAACAGTAAGGTAACATAAGATTCCTGATATGTTGTAAGGACTTTCATGGTACCCTTTCTGAGCGTTAATACATTTAGGTGACATGAGATTCCTGACATGCTGTAAGGAGTATCATTTTATCATTCCTTTAGCTATGTTATATTAAGGTAAAATAAGATTCCTGGCATGGTGTAATGAGTTTCAGATTACACTTTCTTTAGCTTTGATAACTTAAAGTGACATGAGATTCCTGACATGCTGTAAGGGATGTCATGTTATCCCTTCTTTAGATTGAATACATTAAACTGACATGAGGTTCTTATGTTATAATGAGTGCCATATCACCACGTCTTTAGCAGTGATACATTAAGGTGACATGAATTTTCTGACGCGCTGTAAGGAGTTTTATGTCACCACTTCTTCAGCGTTGATACATTAAGGTGACATTAGATTTCTGATATGATGTAAGGAGTTACATGGTACAACTTATTTAGCTTTGATACATTAAGGTGATGCATGTGATTACTGACATGCTGTAAGGAGTTTCATGTTTCCACGTCTTTAGCGTTGGTATATTAAGGTGAAATGAGATTCCTGGCTCGCTGTAAGGAGTTTCATGTCACCCTTCTGTATATTTAATACATTAAAAAGACATGAGATTCCTGACATGCTGTAAGGTGTTTCATGTTACCCCATTTTAGCATTGATACATTTAGGTGATATCAGATTCCTGACATCTGTAAGGAATTTCATGATACCCTTTCTTTAGCTTTGATATATTAAGATGACATGAGTTTTTGTGACATGATGTAACGAGTTTCAAATTGCACCTTCTTTAGCTGTGAAAAGTTAAAGCGACGTGCGATTCCTGACATGCTGGTCGCAGTTTCATGTTACCCCTTCTTAAGCTTTGATATTAATATGACACGAGATTCCTGACATGATGCCATGAGTTAAACTTTATACCTTCTTTAGCTTTGATAACTTAAGGTGACATGATATTCCTGACGTGTTGTAAGGAGTTTCATGTTACCCTTTCTTTATACAAAAAAGTGACACGAGAGTTCTGAATGCTGTATGGAGTTTCATGTACCTCTTTTTAGGGTTGATACCTTAAGGTGACATGTGATTCCGGACATGCTGCTGGGAGTTTCACATGAGGCTCCTTATAAAGAGTTTTATTTGACCACGTCTTTAATAGCGGTGATATAGTAAAGAAAAATGAGATAACTGACATACTAAAAGGAATTTTATGTTACCCTTTTTTGTTTCGAAACGTTAAGGTGACATGAGATTCCTGACATGCTGTAAGGAATTTCGTGCAACTACATGTTTTGCCTTGATATATTAAGGGACTATGAGATTTCTGACATGCTGTAAGGAGTTTCATGTAACCACTTCTTTAGCTTTGGTACATTTAAGTGACATGAATTTCCTGACGTGTTGTAAGGAGATTTATGATACCCTTTCTTTAGCTTTGATACATAAAAGTGACATGATGATTCTGATATGTTGTAAGGCGTCTCATGTTACCACGTCTTTATTGTTGAAACAGTAAGGTGACATGAGATTCCTGATATGCTGTAAGGAGTTTCATGTTACCCTTTCTTTAGCTTTGATACATAAAAGTGACACGAGAGTCCTGACATGCTGTATGGATTTGCATGTTATCTCTTTTTAGCGCCAATACCTTAAGGTGACATGTGATTCCTGACATGCTGTTAGGAGTTTCGCGTTACTCATTCTTAAGCTTTGACACAATCATTAAAGTGACACGAGGTTCCTGATATGTTATAAAGATGTTCATTTCACCACATCTTTAGCGGTGATATATTCAAGTGAAATGAGATTCCTGACATGCTGAAAGGAATGTTATATTACCCTTGTTTGTTTCGAAACATTAAGGTGACATAAGATTCTTGACATGCTGTAAGGAGTTTCATGAAATCACTTTTTTAGCTTTGTTTCATTTAAGTGACATGAATTTCCAGACGCGTTGTAAGGAGTTTAAAGTAACCCCTTCTTTAGTTTTGATATGTTAAAGTGACATGATGATTCTGATATGTTGTAAGGAGATTCATGTTACCACGTCTTTAGCGTTGATACATTAAGGCGTAATCAGATTCCTTACATGTTGTAAGGAGTTTCATGTCACCCGTTTTACTGTTGAAACAGTAAGGTAACATAAGATTCCTGATATGTTGTAAGGACTTTCATGGTACCCTTTCTGAGCGTTAATACATTTAAGTGACATGAGATTCCTGACATGCTGTAAGGAGTACCATTTTATCATTCCTTTAGCTATGTTATATTAAGGTAACATAAGATTCCTGGCATGGTGTAATGAGTTTCAGATTACACTTTCTTTAGCTTTGATAACTTAAAGTGACATGAGATTCCTGACATGCTGTAAGGGATGTCATGTTATCCCTTCTTTAGATTGAATACATTAAACTGACATGAGGTTCTTATGTTATAATGAGTGCCATATCACCACGTCTTTAGCAGTGATACATTAAGGTGACATGAATTTTCTGACGCGCTGTAAGGAGTTTTACGTCACCACTTCTTCAGCGTTGATACATTAAGGTGACATTAGATTTCTGATATGATGTAAGGAGTTACATGGTACCACTTATTTAGCTTTGATACATTAAGGTGACCTGGTATTCCTGACATGTTATAAAGAGTTTCATGTCACACTTACTTTAGATGTGATACATTAAAGTGACACGGTGAGTCTGATATGTTGTAAGGTTTATGTTACTACGTCTTTAGCGTTGATACTTTGAGGTGTCATGGGATTCCTGACATGCTGTAAGGAGTTTAATGTTGAAACAATAAGGTGATATGAGATTCCTGATCATGTCACCCCTTTAGTGTTGAAACAGTAAGGTGACATTAGATTCCTGAAATGCTGTAAGGAGTTTCATGTCACCCCGTTTAGTGGTGAAACAGTAAGGTGACATGAGATTCCTGATATGCTGTAAAGAGTTTCATTTTTATCATTCCTTTAGCTATGTTACATTAAGGTGACATGAGATTCCTGACACGATGTAATGAGTTTCATGTCGCCCCAATAGTGTTGAAACATTAAGGTGACTTAAAATCCCTGAAATCCTGTAAGGAGCTGCATGTTATCTCTTTTTAGCCTTGATACATTAAGGTAACATGTTGTTCCTGACATACTGTAAGGAACTTAGGGATATCCCTTCTTAAGCTTTGATACATTAAAGTGGCATGAGCTTCCTGGTATGCCATAAGGATTTTTATGTTACCACATCTTTAGCGAAGATACCTTCAGGTGACATGGTATTTCTGAAATGCTTTAAGGAGTTTCATGTTACCCTTTCTTAAGTTTTGACACATTAATGTGACAAGAGATGCCTTACATAATTCAATAAGCGTCAAGTTGCCCCTTTTTAGATTCGATGTTCAAATATTATAAATCTTTTTAGTTGAGTCCGAGATCGTTCTCAGGTTTTAGATTGGTCAGATTTGAGTAAATGCTTGAGTACGATCTCAGACTCTGCTCAAACGATTTATGACCTTTGAACTTGTTGCTTGGCATCTGCCTTTGATCCAAATTGTTAGCAAGTGTAGCCTTGCTTGACAGAGAAGAACTTGATCTCTTGATAATTCGACATATTATTTATTAGATATGTCCTGTTGATAGTGCAATGATCCAGAGTTATTCGGTGTCTGATCATGATAAAAAAAGTTTGACATTCGTATTAAAGTTCCTCAAGCTGGACAATACTTACGTATGAACATGCAAAACTAATTTATTACATGTTATCAGCATTACAGAATATTAGCCAAAATCATCTATCTTTCTACAATCGTATATAAACTACATGTGTGTGTTGTAGGGAGTCTTTTATGTTCTTATTTTAAAAAAAATAACGCGATCTGGGACTAAACTATAAAAAATGTTTTATATTGACAGGACGTCTGCCATAATTGCAAGCACATGCCTCTTTGACCAGCCATCAACAAAGGCATAACCGCGACATAAGTGTGCTAACCAAATCCCTATATAGTGATAAGGTCTACGAAACGACTTTAGGTTTACTATATAAATCAAAGTCGACAAAAGTGAGCGTAAATCCTTTCAAACATTATTTCAAATATGAAACATACCCTGTGTTGTATTTGATTAGATTTTTTATGATTTTAAGCCACTTTTAACACTCGTATTTAGTCATATCGCGACGTCCAGCTTATTACGGCCATGGAGGTCCCCTTGTATTGATGTATGAGTACACCATGGAAGCAATATACTGGAGCCAGCTACAGAATGGCTTCATTTCCGAGTTCAAAGTTCCAAACATGTTAAGAAGAGTACATTTACAATGCTGAATTTCAAATGGACTCGCCCATTTTCTTGTTTTACTCTTGAGGGATTTGTTCTCAAAATATTTATAAGTACGACAACAGTGCAGCTCTTGATTAGCGGGCTCCATCAGGGACCTTCTGATCAGGGTCTACACTGCTTGCTAACGATGTATATAATTATACGATTCAAGCATTGTAAGAGTAAAGCTGCTAAAACATGCAATCATAGCTGGAATAACATGTTGTCCTGGACTTAATCAGAATGTAGCCTACTAAGTACCCCATAGTGTGAATTGAAATATATAAAAAGGGCTTGATTTCAGTGTTTAACCATTTGCTCCATAGTCCAATATTTAAATTACCTAGGTTATATTGTGTTTAAGGCAATCCTGCTTAAAGCAAGATGAAAGTAAAACAGAAATTTCATTAGGGAGCTTTCTGCTTTACTTTTATCTTGCTTTAAGCTGCCACTTTTATTCAACATCATGTTTGATAATCATTAGTGGTACCTATATGGAGGATTAGATAGAGGAGCTCGAAAACACTTGTATATATAAAAGGGTTAATGTAGGTGGTTGTTTAACTCGTTCTCTCCTAGATTATTTTTAGACCTAACCTCTTTGGATAAATCTACCCAAAAGGAGCATTAACTATAGAAAAGGAGAATTTTAGAATTGTGTAGTTTTGAAACCATTGTGACAAATAGAGCATTTGCTCCATATGAGCAAATGCTCTATTTATCACAATAGTTTCAACATGTGACTTTTACAGAAACACCAAAATGCGTCACTAGAAGGGAATGTGTTAAAACATATGATGATAGCTTAATGCAGGACAAAAGTAATGCAGACATATTCTTCAGGAGCTCTCTGTATTACTTCTTTACTGCATTCAGTAGTCACCTTTTTCACCGGTGACCATTCTTATCTACAAGTATGTCGTCAAAGAAATGGAGTACTGTACATACAAATAAGAAAACCAAGCGGGGGATTATCCAGTAATAATTGCTACAATTTAATTATTAATGGCGTATACAACAGAAACTACAATGCTGTACCCATGTCCTGCAAACAAGCAGCACAGACAAATGATTTTGTATGCATTCCGGACTCTGCCAGTTGCTCTCCAACACAATGACTGTTTTGTGAAAGGATCTGTCACACTTTGTACACTGCATCTGTTAATGAAAAGGAAACAGTCGTCATTTTTCTGATGCGTTATAAATGTTCTGATCATATCATGAACATATAAGATTCAAAAGAAAATCTCACAAATGTCACCTAAATGTATCTAACCTAAAAAAGGAGTAACAATAAACTTCTTACAGCCTAACAGGAAGCTCCTGTCATCTTAATGTATCCAACGTAAAGAAGGGGTAACACGAAACTCCTTACAGCGTAACAGAAGTATCATGTCACCTTAATGTATCCATCCTAAAGACGGGGTAACATGAGATTCCTTACAGTTTAGCGGGAATCTCATGTCACCTTAATGTATCCACCCTAAAGAAGTGGTAATATGAAACTCCTTTCAGCTTAACAGGAATGCCAGGTCACCTTAATGTATTTACCCTAAAAAGGGGGTAACATGAAACTCCTTACAGCGTAACAGGAGTATCGTGTCACCTTAATGTATCCACCCTAAAGAAGTGGTTACATGAAACTCCTTACAGTGTAACAGGAATCCCAGGTCACCTTAATGTATCCCTCCTAAAGAATGGTTTACATGAAACACCTTACAGCGTAAGAGGAATCTCATGTCACCTTAATGTATCAAAGCTAAAGAAGGGGTAACATGAAACTCCATACAGCAGGTCAGGAATCTCACGTAACCTTAATTAATCATAGCTAAAAAGTGGGTAACATGAAACTCCTTCCAGCATGTCAGGAATCTCGTGTCATGTTTATGTATCCACCCTTAAGAAGGGGTTACATGAAACTCCTTCCAGCATGTCAGGAATCTCGTGTCACCTTAATGTATCCACCTTACAGAAGGGTAACATGAAACTCCTTACAGCATGACCGGAAGCTCATGTCACCTTAATGTATCCACCTTACAGAAGGGTAACATGAAAATCCTTACAGCAAGACAGGAAGTTCATGTCACCTTAATGAATCAAAGCTAAAGAAGTAGGTAACATGAAACTCCTTACAGCATGACAGGAGGCTCATGTCACCGTAATGTATCCACCTTACAGAAGGGTAACATGAAAATCCTTACAGCAGGACAGGAAGCTCATGTCACCTTAATGTATCCACCTTACAGAAGGGTAAGATGAAACTCCTTACAGCAGGTAAAAATCAATGACGGGGTTACATGAAACTCCTTACAGCAGGTCAAGAATCTCATGACACCTGGGTGAAGCAATGCTAACGACGTGGGGGTAACATGCAACTCCTTCAAGCATGCCAGGAATCTCGTGTCAATTTAACGTATCCACCCTAAAGAAAAGGTAACATGAAACTCCTTATACAGCAGGTAACAACTAATGAAGGGGTAACATGAAACTACTTACAGCAGGTCAGGAATCTCATGTCACCTTAATGAATCAAAGCTAAAGAAGTAGGTAACATGAAACTCCTTACAGCGTAACAGGAATCTCAAGTCACCTTAATGTATCTACCCTAATTAAGGGGTAACATGAAAATCCTTACAGCATGACAAGAAGCTCATGTCACCTTAATGTATATACCTTACAGAAGGGTAACATGAAAATCCTTACAGCATGACAGAAAGCTCATGTCACCTTAATTGATCAAAGCTAAAGACGTGGGTAGGAGGAATCTCATGTCACGACCCTAATTAAGGGGTAACATGAAAATCCGTACAGCATGTCAGGAAGGTCATGTCACCTTAATATATCCACCTTACAGAAGGGTAACATGAAACTCCTTACAGCAGGTAAAAGCCAATGATGGGGTAACATGAAACTCCTTACAGCAAGACAGGAAGCTCATGTCACCTTAATGTATCCACCTTACATAAGGGTAACATGAAAATCATTACAGCATGACAGGAAGCTCATGTCACCTTAAAGTAACGTATCCACCCTAAAGAAAAGGTAATATAAAATTTCTTGTACAGCAGGTAAAAACTAATGAAAGGGTAACATGAAACTCCTTATACAGGCCAGGAATCTCATGTCACCTTAATGAATAAAAGCTAAAGACGTAGGTAACATAAAACTCCTTACAGCGTGACAGGAATCTCATGTCATTTTAATGAATCTACCCTAAATAAGGGGTAACATGAAAAGCCTTACATCATGACAGGGAGCTCATGTCACCTTAATGTATCCACCTTACAGAAGGGAAACATGAAACTCCTTGTACAACAGGTAAAAGCTAATGAAAGGGTTACATGAAACTCCTACCAGCATGTCAGGAATCTCGTGTCACCTTAATGTATCCATCCTAAAGAAAGGGTAACATGAAACCTCTTACAGCAGGTCAGGAATCTCATGTCACCTTAATGAATCAAAGCTATAGAAGTAGGTAACATGAAATTCCTTCCAGCATGTCAGGAATCTCAGTTCACCTTAATGTAGCCATCCTAAAGAAGGTGTTACATGAAACTCCTTACAGCGTAACAGGAATCTCATGACACCTTAATGTATCTACCCTAAATAAGGGGCAACATGGAACTCCTTACAGCATGACAGGACGATCATGTCACCTTAATGTATTCACTCTAAAGAATAGGTAACATGAAACTCCATGTACAGCAGGTAAAAGCTAATGAAGGGGTAACATGAAACCCTTACAACAGGACAGGAATCTCATGTCACCTTAATGAATCAACGTTAAAGAAGTGGGTAACATGAAACTCCTTCCAGCATGTCAGGAATCTCATGTCACCTAAATAAGGGTTAGATCTAACATGAAATTCTTTACAACATAACAGGAAACTCATGTCACATTAATGTATCCACCCTAAAGAAGGGTTACATGAAACTCCTTCCAGTATGTCTGGAATCTCGTGTCACCGTAATGTATGGATACACCCTAATGGCAAAATGAAAGGTCTTGCAATATGTTACAGGATGAAATTTGGGAAACCAACCCGATTTCTTTTAACCCTTTCCCTCACATTAACGCCTTTTCACGCATTTGCAAACAGAGTAGACCCAGATCAGAAGGCTCCTATAGGAGCCGCCTGATCAGGGTCTGCTGTGTTTGCTAATGGAATTCGATAGTCTGTATTTTTACTTTCTAAACTGGCTATAATATTATTTTACCTATGAATATTCAGTAGATATTGAAATTTGGAATAAACAAAGAACAGAGAAAGGGTTAAAACTAGATCTAGAAACAATCTTACCAGGACACAAATATACACGATACACGTTTAAATGATTCCAGCAAAAATTCCAATTATTTGTCAGTTTCTAGGTATCCTGTAGATAATTTATCGTCACATTTGGCGTTTTTCAAACAAGGTGGTGGCCACTGTCCGTCGTCCATTGCTTTCCTTTTAAATAGTAAAATCCCGCTAAAACGTAGTTATTTTTGGAACGTTACTATATTTAGATGACACACAAAATGATGACGTTACAAACACACAGAGGATACATGAAACACCGTCGATCTAGCGCGACCCAGAAATTTAACGTTTTCTTAACAAAATGGTTAAACGTTGTTGTTACGGCACATGTAATACTGACTCACGTTATAAGGAAAGACTTGCCGTGATATTAAGTTTTATCCTTTTCCGAAACCAAAATCAAACTACGATAAATGCCAAAGATGGATCAAACTCTGTAGACGACCCAATCACGAACTAAATGATGAGATTCTGCGTGATCACAGCAAAGCAAAACACTTCTATGTGTGTTCAAAGGTATGTACCGCATAAAAATATTCTTTTTATAGAGAGCTGTTTAACACTCGAGTGTCCGGCGATTTAGGCAAACCTTTTAATTGAACCGGAATAAGGAAGTGGAATACGAAACTAGACTTGACTGAGCAAAAATGTTTGTAAGAATGTTAATAATATTCGTCATTTTATATCTTGTGTATACAGTATTTACTTTCTATCAATATAAGAACACACACCACCTTATAAACAATGTTGATATGGTCCGTGAAAATGCCCCTACTACTGTGTGCTCGATGCTATTACCGATTTCTATTCAAATGTCAAGGTCATTAAAGTGGCGATTTATTTTTTCTGCAGCATTTCACGGATGGACAACCAACAAAGGAAACTCCTGATCCATTACCCGCATTACAGTTCGACAGAACGCCTCCTGCTAGAAGGCCCCCAAAAGTCCGAGCATTGTCAACACAACCAAAGAAGAGAAGGCGGCTGAACTCTCTGTTTGAGAATGACGACGAAATAGGTATTTACTGATATATATATTTATTGATAAACTAAAACAAACATATTTTATTTGTAAATGTTACATGGTGACTTAAACTAATTTCACAACACCAACTCCCTACTGCATCATAATAAGCAGATTCTGATCACAGAGCTCCTACCAGACCCATGTCATGTGGTCTAGGTCTACTCTGTCTGCAAAGGAGTCCAGTTCAGCTCAGCCTGTTTTCGGTTGGGTCAACTCAAGTTTGTAAATACGTGAAAAGGCGTTTACATGAGGGAAAGGGTTATACAAGTCATGTCCACATATATTACGTCTACTTAATGTAGCTAACAGTGAAGATTCTGATCGGTGATCTCCCTCTCTGATCTGAGTCTGCACTGTTTGCCTAGGCGTCATATTTGGGATCGTGCCATCATGGTCGCAAACGGGTTAACATTAAGATTTAACTATTAAGAGAAAAAGTTTGCAAATCTTAATAGCATTTTAAGATTCATTATCTTAACCCTTTCCCTCGTATAAACGTGTTTTCACGCATTTGCAAACAGAGTAGACCTAGAGGAGCCGTCTGATCAGGGTCTACTCTGTTTGCTTATAGAATTTCAAAGATCTGTTTCTTTAACTTTCTAAAATAGCTACAAGGTTTCAACTTCCATATTTCATTATAACTATTTTGTCCATGAATATTCAGTAGGTATTGAAATTTGGAATAAACATAGAACAGGGAAAGGGTTAAGCGGGCGTAAAAATATGATATCTGTTACACTCATGGACATCAATACATTACAGACATCATCATTGAATGTTATATACAGATAGTATTGTATAAAAAGATTGGCAAAGTGGGAAATAAGTATAAATCATACATGTTTCATTTTTTGCAGGTCGGAACCACATTCACAGACACTTCCACTACAGACTGACAATGAAGAAAATAACCAAATGCGGACATATTTTTTGCTGTATCAGATGTTTTGGTGACTATTTTAGTACTGTTCAAACTGAGAGACAAGGAAACTTTTTCTGCCCGCGATGCAATTGTAATGGAGCTGTCCTTATCGAATAATAATTGTCAAGATATTTTTTATATATAATAAACCAGCCGGGTGAAATAAAGTTCTGTTTTTGTTCTTCTGTTGGGAAAAGAATTGCTTCTGGGGGGGGGGGGGGGAAGCTGTTTAAATATTAAAGATCTGCTTCAAAGAAGAGTTCTGCTTCAAAGTAAAGATCTGCTTCAAAGTAAAGATCTGCTTCAAAGATCTGCTTCAAAGTAAAGATCTGCTTCAAAGAAGAGTTCTGCTTCAAAGTAAAGATCCGCTTCAAAGTAGAGTTCTGCTTCAAAGTAAAGATCAGCTTCAAAGTAAAGATCTGCTTCAAAGTAGAGTTCTGCTTCAAAGCAAAGATCTGCTTCAAAGAAGAGTTCTGCTTCAAAGTAAAGATCTGCTTCAAAGTAATGGTGTTTGCCAGCCCAAAATCATCGGGAATATTCGATAGCGTCAGTCGTTTGTGTTTATCCGCCATTGTACTTATAATGTCGGACATCGGAACAGTTGCTTCCCTTGATTTTTGTGGGCGTGGTTATCTCGCCTCTGGCGTAAGGTCAATTACAGATGGAAGAAGACCCCAGAGATAATTCTGTGCATGGAACAAATTGCAGTGTTTCGTACACAGAAGGACGTCCGGCGACCTATCGCAAGCCAGCTGGAAGGCATCCTCACATGAAAAATCCAAATGCCCAGACCAGGATTCGAACCCAGAGTGGTGAGGGGCGAATATTGGAAGTGTCCATTAGTATAAAAGGGATAAACGTGCATGATTTGCACACTCTTTAACACTTTCCCTGTTCTGTGTTTAATCCAAATTTCAATACCTAAGAACAAATTAGTGATTATGAAAAAAGGAAGGTTGAATATTGTAACCATTTAAAAAAAATACAAGAGGGCCATGATGGCCCTGATATCGCTCACCAGACAAGCAGAGGAGAAGATTTTCAAAGTTTTCACTATGTTCTATAGAAAACTGGCCACCCCTGGAGTGGGGTTTTATTTCTTAGCATGACTTAACTGAAATTAGCACACAGTTTGGATTCTGATCTGACACACCTGTATGTAACTTCATATGTGGTTTGTACTTGAGTTAATTGTAAGATTGATATGCATTAACCCTTTCCTCTATAAAAACGCCTTTCTACACCTCTGTAATAGTCACTTTATGAAACCATTCTGATAAATAGAGCATTTGTTCCATAGGAGTAAATGCTCTATTTATCACAATGGTTTCAAATCTACACAATTCTGAAATTTTCCTTTTCTCTAATTAATGCTCCTTATCAGTAGATTTATTCAAAGAGGTAGGATCTGAAAATAGCCTATGAGGGAATGGGTTTAAAACAGTGTGAATAAATAGACACTAATTCTGAAGCAGACAACTTTATAAAGTTTTGACCAGGAACTTGACCTCTCCAGTGATTGCATAACACAACTGAGTATCTGGACTCCTTCTAGCTAAGGGGAACCTTTATATTGTAAAAGTCTATTTTAAAGTATAACCAACAGGGCAGGGCCAATTTTAACCTCATAACTATGATATTAAAAAAAATCAATAAGGTATACTAAGTAAATCTATACACCAAATATCTAAGCTATGAGACATGTAGTTTTTGACAAGAAGATTTTTAAAGTTTTCCCCATGCCTAGCCTAAGTGAACCCAGCATTCTGCTACTTGTACAGAAAACAGAACAGCAGTCAGCTAGAGAAAACTGGCCACGCCTGGGACCGGGGCAGGGCCAATTTTGACTCTAGGGGCATAATTTATATAACTTTTGTAGAGGACCTACAGATGATGCTATGTGCCAAAGATGAAAGCTGAGAACCGTGTAGATTCAGAGGAGAAGATTTTTAAAGGTTCAAATTGTTGACGCGGGACGACGCACACCGCACCACGCACGACGACGGACATCAGGCAATCACAAAAGCTCGCTCACCCTGAGCACTTTGTGCTCTGGTGAGCTAAAAAGAAACAGATACATGTATATCAATTTGCATTAGAATACAGAACACACCCTGATCAGACGGCTCCTATAAGAGCCATCCGATTTCGATCTGATCTATTTGCAAATGCGCGAAAAGCGTTTACGTGAACGAAAGGGTTAAGCTGAATGGCACCCTTGTTAATTTAACCCTTCTTTTGGTGAATTTTGAAATACATTTCTCCTTCTTTACCAATGCCCTGTTGTGTAATTACATACATCTTCACTGTGTATACGTATTTCGCTGTGCAATCACTGCTGTGGAGTGCACTGGTTGCACAATCAACTTGTAAATAGTGAAGACCCTGATGAGACAGCTCCTGCAGGAGCTGTCTCATCTGGGTCTTCACTATTTACAGGTAGGTATATTGACGTGAACAGCAAGCGAATGATTAAAAATGAATGTTGCATGGTGCTGCTTGACACCATAACGACAGGTACTAACATACATTGACATAACGACCGGTACTAACACATTGACACCATAACGAAAGGTACTAAAATACATTGACATAACGACCGGTACTAATACATTGACACCATAACGACTAGTACTAATACACTGACATAACGACTGGTACTAATACATTGACATAACGACTGGTACTAATACACTGACATAACGACTGGTACTAATACAATGACATAACGATGGGTACTAATACATTGGCAGAACAACTGGTACTAATACATTGACGTCATAACGTCTGGTACTTATACATGGCATAAGATTGGTACTAATACATTGACATAAGGACTGGTACAACGACTGGTACACATACATTGGTATAACGACTGGTACTAATACATCGACGTAACGCCGGTTCTAATACATTGACACCATAACGAGTGGTACAAATTCATTGACGTAACGCCGGTACCAATACATTGACGCCATAACGAATGGTACTAATACATTGACGTAACGCCGGTACTAATACACTGACGCCATAACGAATAGTACTAATACATTGGCGTAACGCCGGTACTAATACATTGACACCATAACGAATGGTACTAATACATTGACGTAACATCGGTACTAATACATTGACACCATAACGAATGGTACTAATACATTGACGTAACGCCGGTACTAATACATTGACACCATAACGAATGGTACTAATACATTGGCGTAACATCGGTACTAATACATTGACACCATAACGAATGGTACTAATACATTGACGTAACATCGGTACTAAAACATTGACACCATAACGAATGGTACTAATACATTGACGTAACGCCGGTACTAATACATTGACACCATAACGAATGGTACTAATACATTGACGTAACGCCGGTACTAATACATTGACACCATAACGACCGGTACTAATACATTAACACCATAATGACTGGTACAAATACATTGACACCATAACGACCGGTACCAATACATTGACACCATAACGACCGGTACTAATACAGTAACACCATAGCGAATGGTACTAATACATCCACACCATAACGACTAGTACTAATACATTAACACCATAGCGAATATTACTAATACACTGACACAATAACGACTGGTACTAATACGTTGACACCATAACTACTGGCCCTAATACAATGACATAACTACTGGTACTAATACATTGACACCATAACAACTGGTACTAATATAGTGGCACCATACCATAACGACTGGTGCCAGTACAGTGACACCATTATGACCTGACCTTAATATTTTCCGTCCTACGGGAGCCATCTGATCTGGCTCTACTACGTTTGCAAAGAGAGCTAAAGGTGTTTCTGTGACGTAAAAGGTAAATCGAAAATATAATGACAGCACCCACCCAGGGGATAAATTGATATCACTGATCAGAATCCTAGCTGTTTGACACTCTGTCAGTAGTTTCTCAACAGTAAGAACAAACTGGAAATTACATTTGAAACAGATCGAAGTTTGAGAAAGATTTTTTTGTAAACTAAAGCTGGGCTAGTATAGTGAAAACACTCCGGAACCCAATCGTAACTACTCGGCAGTTTCCGACATAAAGTACGTAGAAATCCCGGAGGAGGACAGAGATCAATAGTCATTCCAATCTTACTAGTGTGATCTGGTCAACAATACGCCCCGACTCACCCCAACTTCCGTGTTGCTAGCTGCCAGTATGACTTTGAAACCATTTACCTCACAAGCAAAGTATTGATGCGAAGCATCAATGGTCGCCCATAACTGAATAGTGAATAATACTAATCGAGAATAAAAACATAGAAATGTAATATGAACAAGATATTTGTGTCACCTTTAGAATTATTTCTAAGTATTGTGTCTGGTAACTTCAGCTGTTGACAAGTAAATTAATAATGTGTATATCGAATACTAACCTGACTCTGATCACTTAGATGGTTTAAACGAATCCCAATCAAATTAACCGGCATTGATTGAGGTTTTAAACGAATTTGGTTTTGGTTCCAATTTGAAAGAAAGTCTATAGATTTGGAATTTAATTATCTGTAAACAACAGCAGCATGAAAATCATATTAAATAGCACTGAGAATAAATTAAATTAAAAGTGAAAATTAAAGTCTGTTTGAATCGAGATAGTGGCTATATCATCAAAACGTTATTTACTCCCGTCATTTCTATGCGTTATTTTTCAAGTCTTACCTACACTTTCTAACCATTATATGTTTCGAAATGACATATTTTACACTTTTAATCATGTAAACTGTACGGAGAGTGCATGAATATTTCAGTATTTCATGTTAATATGTAGGTTATATTAATTTTCCTGGAAGAGCAGAATGGACACTACCTGTTTAATGTAGGTCACTCCGTAAGAAGGAAATATTTTAATTTAAAATTTAAATTGCTACTGTAACCATGTTACTTGCGAAATATTGAAATACATTATCTATCTATCTATCTATCTATCTATCATCTATCTATCTATCTATCTATCTATCTATCTATCTATCTAAGAAACACTTCACCAATTAAGAAATAAACGAAAGTGTTGTTGAACATCTATTATTTCGCTTAACCATTTCCCTCATTTAAACGTGATTTCACGCATTGCAAACGGAGTAGATCTAGATCAGACAGTTCCTACAGGAGGAATACATCTGATCAAGGTCGAAGATCATCTCTATTCACTTATGAAATTATAATAGGCTCGACTTTAGTTTCTATCAATACCAAAATAATCCTGTCATTATAAAAAAAAAAGCTAATAAATATTCATAGTGTCATTATTTAGTACGTGAATATGCAACATGGAAAGGGTTGATACAATTAATCCATAAGCACAAGCCAATCTGTTTAGAAGAAACGAGCTCCGGACGAGTACCTTCAGTACTTTGATTTTTGTTCTATTTAAGATTACTTTCGACCAATCGTTGAACTTGCGTCTACTCTGTTTACAAATACGTAAAATGGCGTATTTATGGAATAAACGGTTAATTAAAAGGGTGTGCAAATTCTCATCTTTTAGAAACACATTTTTAAAATTTTAGCTACATATAGTTTCCATATTTAAAAAATGAAATATATCTTATGTATCAGCTAGAGTATAGGCCATTGAGTACATAATATTATTGTCAGTAATTATTTTGCAAACTGTTGATTCCAACTCAACACGTTAAATGCCACATGCGCAAGTATTCATACGCACTTCTTTGTTTTTACGTTGATTTAACCCTTTCACCTCCGCAGTCGCATAAATGCACCACGACAAATAGTGCAGTCCAAGATCAGACGCCGCCTTTTCAAGGCGGCGTCTGATCAGGGACTTCACTATTTGATTCAATCTCTATTTCTATATATGTGCTTTATTCGTTTGAAATTTGCATTTACTTATCTCATTTCCTTATTTTACTGAATGATTTAACAAACTTGGATTGCAGACGACAATTAGAAAATTGGCGCCGAAAGGGTTAAATGCATTGCCGTCATATCGTGACGTCCAGCGAATTACAGGTGGAAAAATACCCCAGAGGTTACACAGTTACATGTACTAAATGACCGACCTAACCGCAAGCCAGCTCAAAGGACCCCGCTATGATAAAATATGATTATCTACTTACTACCTTGATAATTATTCCCTTTTTATTCAGATCGTGACATGCTTGGCATTGGAATCAGTCTACATCCAGATATGGCGACTAGTAAATCATAGTAATACATGGCTCTGCGAAAAACGTATAGAATCAGATGTATGACATCTTATAAGCAAACAGCTGACACTGATCAGACGGCTGATCTGGGTCTACTATGTTTGGGTCCAAAGCTCGACCAACTGTTTCTCAAAAGATTGATCCAATCGAAAGTAAAATTGCACCAAGTCCATATTTAGCAAATATTATGTACAGCGGAATAAACATCATCATACCCATGTGGAGTTAACCCGTCCCCACATATAACCAGCTGGGATCCTGGTGAAACGCCGTGTTACTCGGCGTCTCATCAGGGTCCACCCTCTTTGCAAATGTGAGTGAAGGGGTAGTTTATTCAATATGTCGTCGCTATAGACAGGTCTAGTCTACTTGTATACCACAGCTCCAGATCGGATGCGTCAGTTAAAGCATTTTCAAGCATAGCTCCTTTATTTTCGCACCAAACCCTATACCGTGACCACTCTTTAGATTCATGATATGCAAGTTCGAATTATCGTGTTTCCACCGATATGATATACAATGGGTCACCAAATATATTATTTTTTCATACAAAATAAAACACAGTTAATACTTTCATTCAATTTACGATGATTTTAGGCAAATGTAGGGTATCAAAGAGACGATAAATATCATAGAGGCCATTCAGTGTGAAAGGTTTACAGGTGCGGATCCATGATTTCAGATTAGAGGCGAAATGAGTTTTAATGGAGAAAGAGTACGTAAAAGTAATGCGATAGCTGAAAAGTGGGGCATCTATTTCGGATCGTTGTATAGTCAGGATAGTAGCTCTGACTTTGATGGTGAGTTTTATTCTCTTCTGACAGATCGTATGACCGATCTTCATGAATCGTTATTCAGTGAGCGTGGCAGTGAGGTTAGTGAGTATGACATTACTTCAGAGATGATTGAATCTGTACTTAAACGTAGCAAGAAGGGGAAAGCCCCGGGTGTAGATAGAGTTTGTCTTGAACACTTACTGTATGGTGGTCCCTTGGTTAGGGCGATTGTACAGATGCTCTTTAATTCAATGCTTAGATACTCGTATATACCGTCCGTGATGAAAAGAGGCACAGTGGTAACCCTGTTTAAGGGAGGGAACAAATCGAAATCTGACCCGGATAGCTATAGGGCTATAACAGTGTCCTCTGTTTTTATAAAGCTTTTCGAAAGACTATTGTTGGACTTCATTGACAAGGAAACACCTCTCGTTTTTAATCGATTGCAATGTGGGTTTCAGAAGAATCTGGGATGTATGATGACCTCATTTGCTTTGAAAGAATGTATATTTATGGCGCAGGAATGTGGTTCAAAGCTGTACGTTTGTTTCCTTGATGCAAGACAGGCATTTGATAGGGTGTGGCATGATGGTCTGTTTAGTAAACTTTTTGACACTGGAATTGACTCGGTGATTTATAAGGCATTTGTGAGCATGTATACTGGTTTGCAAAGTAGAGTGAGGTACAGAGGTTTTGAGTCAGACTGGTTCCGTGTTTTGAGGGGTACCCGGCAAGGTGGGGTAAGCAGTCCGAAGCTTTACCTGCTGTATATTGATGGATTGATATGTGAGCTTGAAGCTTCTGGTCTTGGCCTGTGTGCTTTTGATTGTAACTTTACCAGCCCGACTGTGGCCGATGACATGCGTCTTATTGCTCTGTCTAAGTCAGCTATGGACAAGATGCTTGATATCTGTTATCAGTATTCATGTAGATGGCGCTACCAGTACAATGCTAGTAAATGTGCTGTTGTTGTTTTTAATGAAAACAGTTCGAGGTCCAAAGAAACTGACAGGCAATGGCGACTGGGACCTGGTCCTGTTGAGGAAAGGGGCTTCTATAAGCATTTAAGAATGGGTTTATCTCGTGAAATCCTTGGGAATCCAGACTGTGAGTATGCGGTCTCAAAGTTTCGTAAGACGTTTTATGGCCTAGTTGGGTGTGGTCTTCATCGTTACGGTCTGCATCCCATTACTTCGCTTATGGTATATAGGTCAGTTGTTATTCCTAGGGCACTGTACGGATGTGAATTATGGAATGAAATGACATCCGTGCAAGTGAAAACATTGGAACGATGTCACAACTCATGTTTGAGACAAATGCAGGGTTTTGTACGCAACACAAGTGTGACATTGAGTATGCTCGGTTGTTCATCTGTTGAATCGATGATTGACTCGCGTAAACTTGTTTTCTTTGTGCAATTATGTAGGCTTGACACGGGGTGCATTGCGAAGGAAGTATTCCTGTACAGGCTCATGCGGTACTTGGAAAATCCATATCGTAAAAGAGGTTATCTACCTGACGTGTATAGGGTTCTTGGTAAATACAGCCTGCTTCACATTTTAGATAACTTTCTGGGAAGTGGAAAGTTTCCAGCGAAACCACGGTGGAAAAAGATTGTCAGGTCAGCTGTTGATAGGTTCGAGTCGGTTTCGCGAAATGCATATATGATGAGGAAGGGTTGTCACGCCTCATACTTGCTGAATTGTTGCAATGTTTTGTCACCATCTCCTGTCTGGTTACTTGCTCTACAGAATCCTCGTATGCTGCCTGAGTGTCAGAGTACAGCTATATTGCTAAGTAAACTGCATTCAAAAGAATATTTACAGATTTGTGCGAAATGTGGTATGTGTTTCAATAATATGTCAGTTCACTTGATATTAGACTGTACAAGAAATGAAAATTTGAGACAAAGACTGTGGAAAAATATATGTGAGCTATTTGGTCAAAAGGTATTTAGGTCCTTAATAGCAGTCGACGCAACTGCTCAGATAACCCATTTGGCGTATGGACTATGCCAGTTTATTCAATGTGATATTGATCGTGAAAAATGCCTGAAAACTGTCGTGAGGTCGTTTCATCGTATGTTAATGTAAAATGTGTAAATGTAATGTCAGTAACATTTGTTTTGGTCAATGTGATGTCATCTTGACAGACTACATTAAGACACAGAAGTTTGACTCTGATCATGGATATTGTGAAGATTGTGTGAGGGTGCATTTGCGTGTGCTTAGTATATTGTATGCAAGTTGCTCGCTGCTATGACTATTGCAGTTAGAAGAACTGTTTTAAATATAGCATCGAGTGGCTTTTTGTGTATATTTTGTTGGTGGATTTCGCATCAACGTATACATTGTTCCTCAATAGCTCATCTTATTTCGTTTCGCAGAGGGCTAGGCGGGAATAATGTATACCAAGTATAATGGCAGCGAGTTTGTATAATGTGTGACTTAAGTGGTAAAGCGCATGTGCATACTATATACTACTTAGTATTTTCATATATTACTTTGTAATTTACTCTTTTATTTTCACTCCTAGTTCCTGTTGAATTGTATGTCTACTCTCC